>JBBMOL010000079.1:0-600000 GCA_037954665.1 Laguncularia racemosa | reverse complement strand
TGCCAAGTACAAACATGGGGACATGGGATGACCTTGTCCGAGACCTCTTGAGCTAGGAATGAAACCAACCAATTCTCCATTGATGTTGAACGAAAATCTTGGGGTAGAGATACATTGCATCGCTAGTTTGATAAAGTGTGCAGGGAAGTTCATGCTTGTGAGTACTGCTTCTATAAAGCTCCAATTTATGGTATCATAGGCTTTATGGATGTCTACTTTTGGCATACACCTCGGAGCTCCTTTGTTATTGTGGTATTCGTTGGCTAATTCTTGGGTTAAAAATATGTTATCTGAGATACGATGCCCTCTAATGAAAGCAGATTGTTCTTTCCCCATTAGGAATGGTAGAACCTTTTCATTCTAAATTCCAGTAACTTGGTGATTGCTTTGTAAATTGTATTGTAGCAAGAGATCGGTTTGAAATCAGCAAGATTTGTAGGATTAGCAATCTTAAGAACAAGAGAGACAATCATGCAATTTAGTTCCTTCAACATATTTCCTGACATCAAGAACTCTTTCACCTTGATCATATCTTCCCCAATAATGTTCCATGTTGTTTTGAAAAACTTGGCAAAAAAACCATCTGGACTAGGAGCTTTGTTGTTAGCTTGGTCGAAGGACTTTTTAATCTCCTCATCCGTGAATGGACTATTGATTTGCAAGACATGTTGCTCCAACAATCTTTTATAAATATAGTCTTGCACCTTTGTGTTTGTGATGACCTTTTACTGTCCTCCCATCAATTTAGAGAATTAGGCTACAATTTCCCTCTTGACATCCACTTCCCCTCGAATCTCTATTCCATCCTCCTTTGTTCAGTTGTGTATAACATTCATATTTTGCCTTTGACTAATCACTTTATGAAAGTATGAAGTGTTCTTGTCTTCCAGTTTCAACCATTTCACCCTCGATTTTTGTCTAAAGAGACTTTCTTCTGCTCCCCTTATAAGATAATATTCCTTAAAAGCTTCTTTTTCTTGATCAAGTAGTGTTGTGTCTCCTTTTGCTATTGAGCTTTGGATCACCATTAAATGTTCCTTTGCTAACTTGACTGTTTCTGAAAAGTGTGAGAATTTGGCATTGTTCCAATTTTTTAGTTCCTTAGTAATTTCATTTTAGTTTCTATTTGGAACATTTTGGAGCCTTTGATTTCTTGTGACCAAATCACTTCTACCTTAGGGAGGAACTCCTGAGATTCCATCCAAAACTCAAAGAATTTGAATGGATAATTTCTTTTTCCTATACTCAGCTCCATATGTAGAATTCCTTCCGAATGATCAGAGCATAGGTTAGGTTGTTTAGCCATCTTTGGTTAACTAATATCCTATCTAATTTTTTCAAAATTGGGTTATCCAATTGTTTATTCTACCAAGAGTAGAAGTCTCCCTCTGTTACAATATGTTATAGTTTCTAGATTATAATTATAGTTTATAGTTTATAGTTTATAGTTTCTAGATTGTAATTAGATTGTAATTAATATAGTATTAGATAGAAGTTAGTAGAAGATTTTGTATCTCTATATATATTGCTTTTGTATTATCAGTGAAAATATATACAATTACTCATCAAAATTACATGTTATCAGAGCTGTCTAACTATAGGAATTTTTTTGAAAAAGAAAAGAAAAATTAGTGTTTCTTTTTTTCTCACTAATCAAAATTAGCGTTTGTATCCCACACACATCCCGGAGAGTGTTTGTGTTTCTTTTTTTCTCACTACCCCTCCTGGAGGAAAGATTGCTGGTCGACGAACTTCTCCAACCAACTCCGGCGACCACACATAAACCGTCCACCACTCGTCCTTCTTTTCCGTGCATGGAGGCTTGTGTGACCTCCGTTCGTCTACACGTTCTTGCTAGGTCTCCGTGGTATGGTATTCTTCATTCTAATCTCGCCATTTTGGAAATCATCTTGGGACATGTGCTCCTTGCTAAGGTTAAGGTTTCTAGTTTGGGTTTTATTGTTGCTGGGAAATTAATTTTTTCTTTCAGTTTGGTGGTTTTGAAAACTTGGTTTGATGGTTAAGTTGATTGAGGTGTTTTTTCTAGTTGGAGTTAGCATTTCTGCTTTGGTTTACTCTTCTAGTGTTATTTGGTGCTGTTGGTGTTTGTTGTGTGGATTGCTAGATGGTTGAGAATAAATCACATATCATAGATATGGTTCCAGTGCCAACTAAAATAACAAAATATAAACTTAATGGAGATAACTTTATTGCTTGGAGCAAAATTGTGCGAATATATCTACGAAGCATTGGGACAGATGATCATCTCACTAATGATCCACTATTAGATGATACTAGATAGGCATGGTTATGAGACGATGCTCGTATATTGTTGCAGCTTAGGAACTCCATTGATAATGAGATCATTAATTTAGTTGATCACTGTTAGTATGTTAAGGAACTTATGAAATATTTAGAGTTCGTGTATTTTGGGGAAGGGAATATTTCTTGTATCTATGACATATGTAAAAGTTTCTATCGTGCTGAGCAACATGATCAGTCTCTTACCACATATTTGATGAATTTTAAGAAGATATATCAAGAATTAAATGTTATTGCCTTTTAGCCTTGATGTAAGAGTCCAACAGTCTCAAAGGGAGCAGATGGCAGTTATGAGTTTTTTAGCCGGTCTTCGTCTAGAATATGAGTCTGTCAAGTCTCAGATTCTCTCAAGTCCCAAAGTTTCCTCTCTTCAGGAAACTTTTAAACGAATCATTCGCACAGAAAATCATATAGGTGTCACCTCATCGCACAATGTTAGTGCTCTAGTTGGTCAAAGTATAGGTCGAAATTCCACCAATAGGTGAGGGGGAGATCATATTCAAAGTTAGGAATCAGGGGGAGTTGTTTGCTATTACTGTCATGCTCTAAGGCATACAAAGCGTACTTGTAAGAAATTGCAAAATCGTGGTCAGAAGAAGCAATTGGTACTCATTGCTTCCGCTGACTTCACATCAAGTTCGTCTTCTGAAAAGACTAACAATTTTTGCTGATGAATATGCCAAATTCTCTCATTATCAAGAGGCATTGAAGGCTTCATCTCATCGTACATTTGCGATTGCTGAATTAGGTAAATCAGCTCAGTGTCTTCTTTCCTCATCGTCCAAGTGGGTCATTGATTCTAGTGCCATAGATCACATGATAGGTAACCTTGATCTCTTCTCCACTTACCAACCATACACCTCTCCTACAAATGCCACTCTAGTAGATGGCTTTAAGTCATTTGTCCATGGATTTAGCACTATTAAGCCAACTCCTTTGATTTCCTTATCGTTTGTGTTAAGTTTACCACAGTTTTCTTTTAACTTACTATTAGTAAGGCAGCTTACTCGTACACTGAATTATTGTATCTCATTTTATCTTGATCATTGTTTGTTTCGAGATTTTATGACGAAGAAGATTATTGGTAAAGGACATGAATCAAGCGGCCTCTATATATTGGATACACGAGTGCTGAGGTCTATTGCATGTTCAAGTGTCTTAACACCTTTCTAAGCTTACTGCTGTCTTGGTCACCCTTCTTTATCCGTGTTAAAGACCATTGATCCACATTTTAATAATGTTTCTACTTTAGATTGTGAATCTTGTCATTTTGCTAAACACTACCATTTGTCTAGTTTACCTAGCGTTAATAAAAGGGCTAGTTTACCTTTAAGTTAGTTCATTATGATGTATGGGGTCTATGCCCAGTTGTATCTAAGGTTGGTTTTCGGTATTTTGTTACTTTTATGGACGATTATTCTTCTATGACTTGGCTTTATCTTATGAAAAATCGCTCAGAGGTGTTTTCACATTTTTCTGCCTTTTTTGTTGAAATAAAAACATAATTCAATGTCTTAGTATATACATTAAGAAGTGATAATGCTAAAGAATATTTCTCTCTCTAATTTTACTCATATATGCTCCAAAATGGTATCTTTCATCAATCTTCTTATGTAGATACACCTTCTGAAAATGGAGTAGTTGAAAAAAAAAAAAAAAACAGACATCTTCTTGAGACTACACGAGCATTTCTATTTTAGATACATGTTCCTAAACAATTTTGGGCTAATATAGTCACCACTATCTGTTTTTTTATTAATCGTCTCCCTTCATCTATTCTATAATGTGAAATTCATTATACAGTATTGTTTCCTATGAAGCCATTGTTTCCTATTGAACCTAAGATATTTGGTAGTACTTGTTTTGTTCGTGATGTCCGTCCTCAGGTTACTAAACTTGATCCTAAATCTCTCAAATGTATTTTTTTTTTATATTCTCAGGTTCAAAAAGGATATTGGTGTTTTTTCCTCATCTTAGCAAATATCTTGTCTCAATTGATGTCATTTTTGTAGAAAATACACCATATTTTTCATCCATTGAAACTCCAAAACAGGAAGAGGATGACGATTTGTTACTTTATCATATTACTTATAAATCTCCAACTACCTTACCACCGCCCCCACCATCACAACCTCCAATTCAGTATGTATACTCTCAACGACAAGTTCCTCCTGCTTCATGTCCCGTATCAGTCTCTTCTTCCTCAATGGGTCTGGCTACAAGTGATCTTGATCTTCCTATAGCACTCTGTAAAGGTAAACGCAATTTACCTATCTAATTTCTTCTTATGTATCTTATCATCACTTGTCATCATCATCTTCCTCATTTATTGCATCCCTCGACACCATAACCATTCCAAAGTCTCTTCATGTTGCACTCTTACATCTTGGTTGGCGAGATGCTATGATTAATGAGATGAATGCCTTAGATACAAATCACACTTAGGATCTAGTGGACTTACCTATAGGAAAGAAGGCAATTGGTTGTAAATGGGAATATGCAATCAAGGTTAATCCTAATGGAACAGTAGCTCAGCTAAAAGCCCATCTTGTAGCAAAGGGATATGCTCAAACCTATGGTGTGAATTATTTAGATACATTTTCTCTTGTGGCTAAGTTAACTGCCATTCGTTTATTTATCTCTGTTGCAGCTTCTAATTCTTGGCCTTTATATCAACTAGATATAAAAAATGCCTTTTTACATTGCGATTTGCAAGAGGAATTTTATATGGAGCAACCACCAGGATTTGTTGCTCAAGGGGAATCAGGTAAAGTTTGTTGCCTGTGGAAGTCATTATATGGACTAAAACAGAGTCCTCAAGCTTGGTTTGGGAAATTTAATCAAGCAGTTGAGAGTTTTGGTCTAAGAAAGAGCAGATCAGATCACTTAGTATTCTTTAAGTATTCTGACACCGGTATAATTATCCTCATTGTATATGTTGATGATATTATTATTATGGGAAATGATAGCGTTGGTATTACCTCTTTCAAATCATTCACTTACACTCAATTTCATACTAAGGATTTGGGGCAACTGAAGTATTTCTTAGGAATTGAGTTGACGAGAAGTAAGAAAGGTATTTTTCTATCTCAGAGGAAATATGTACTTGACTAGGTAAATTGGGAGCTAAGCCATGCAATACACCTATGACTCCTAATATGCAGCTTACAAAAGAAGGGGAATCATTCAAAGATCCAGAGAGGTACAGATGTCTAGTTGGGAAGTTGAACTATCTCACAATAACTCGTCCTAATATTGCATACCTAGTTAGTATTGTAAGTTAGTTCATGTCTTCTCCTATAATGGATCATTGGACAGCTTTAGATCAGATTTTGTATTATCTAAAGGGTGCTCCTGGATGTGGTTTAGCATATGAAAATCACAGACATAATCATATTGAGTGTTTTTCGGACGCTAAAAGAGCAGGGTCCAAAATAGATAGAAGATCTACCATTGGGTATTATGTGTTTGTTGGAGGAAATCTAGTTACTTGGAAAAGCAAGAAACAACACACAGTATCCCGCTCAAGTGCAGAGGCAGAATATAGAGCTATGACACAATTAACATGTGAAATAATGTGAATTCATCAGCTCATGACTGAAGTTGGATTTAAAGTACCTATACCTGCCTAGTTATGGTGTGATAATCAAGTAGCCCTTCACATTGCATCTAACCTTATGTTTCATGAGCGAACTAAACATATTGAAATTGATTGTCATTTCATCTGTGAGAAAATATAACAAAATTTGATTTCTATAGGACATGTTAGAATTGGAGAACAGTGAGTAGATATCTTCTCCAAAGCTTTGAATAGTGTTACAATTGATGATATATGTAACAAGTTGAGTATGATCAATATCTATGCTCCAACTTGAAGGGGAATGTTATAATATGTTATAGTTTCTAAATTGTAATTAATATAGCGTTAGGTAGAAGTAAGTAGAAGATTTTGTATCTCTATATATATTTTTCTTGTATTATTAGTGAAAATATATACAATTACTTATCAAAGTTACACGCCAAATTGAAGGTCATCTAGTTCCAGTTCATCTAGGAAATTTATAAAATCCATCATTGCCGATGTTTTCCTTGTATTGCCTCCCTTCCTCTCATTGATCGATCTGATCACATTGAAGTCCCCTAGTACCAACCATGGATGATCAAACATGGAAGGAGATAAGTCGGCCAAGTCCGTCCATAGTAATTTCCTCTCATTTTCAGAATTGGATGCATAGACAAACGTAGAGTAAAAGGAAACATTTGATCCAAGATGGGTGCAATAGGATTGGGAGAATTGCTTGCTCTCTTTTTCCATTCTAATATTCTAGCTTCTTGGGTCCCGCATTAGCCATATCCTCTTTCTAGCCATTGAATTAATTCTAAACTCCCAATTTGCCATTAGAAGTGACTTAATCCTCTCTTCATTATTTCGATTTACTCAAAGTTTCTAGCAATCCCATTACCAATATTCTATTCTCTCTACAAAACTTCCTTATTTCCGTACACTTCAATGGGTCATAGAGACTACTTATGTTCTATGAAGTCAAATTCATTATAATGATAAAATTTTATTAAGTATAACGCCTTTGGAGTTTGTAAACCTTCTTCTTTTTCCTCTTTTTTACACTTGAACCAGATGATCTACCTTCACTAGATGAAGCTGAGTTAATCATCTTATGGTTTCTAAGTGTACCAGTCAGTTTTTTAGAGCTTGGTGTAGTGATTTGTACTTTGCTAATGCTTCCAGGTTCCTCGCTACTGTTTGTTCCTTCCTTGCCCTCATCCTCCTCCTTCTCCCCTACCTTGTTTTCATACTCTGCCACCTTCCCTCTACTTACAGGAGTTTCTGGAGTATGTGAAGGTATAATCTCTGGTCCCAACTCAATTGGTTCATTGGGATTGGAGTTTTCAGGTTCTATGTTCACTATCGGATCTTCCCTCTTTTCCTCTTGAGGGTTCTTCTCCCCATGAGTATGCTTCCCATCAGCATCCTGATTTCCTTTGTTCTTTGACCCCTTATGTTGGACCTTCACCCATGTCTTGTTTTCCTTCATAAAGTTCTCCTTTAACACTTGATTGTCCACCGGTTTTACTGTGTTATATTTATGTCTAAAGACCTTACATTTTGAGCAACGTGGTGGTAACCATTGATATTCCACCGAAATTTGCATGGATTTTCCATCTTCTCTTTCTAGCTCCACCCGATGTACCACTTCTTCATTAGCATCCACTTCCACCATTACCCTAGCGTGATTAGCTCTCGCTTGGCATGCCATGAGCATATTAGCTTGGATGGGTTTTCCAACAACGCTTGCTATGTAACTCACCCCTAATGAGTGTAGGTATTCACAAGGAATTCTTGAAAATATTACCCATGCTAGAACTTTAGATGGTTGCGGTTTATTTAACAACATCTCAGTTTGCCATTTTTGGAGAACTAAAAACCTTTTAGCAAAAAACCATGACCTTTCTAGGATATTATTTAAGAATGTGTTGTTTGCAAATCGGAAGTAGAAGAATCCTTCCTTGTTGCAAAGGGCATTTGTTATCCCATAATCCTTCCATATCCTTAGTGCCGTGGCTTGCACAAGGGAGAATGGTAATCTTTTTCCAAAGAAGAAGCCTATGAGGGTGTGTACCCAGTTCTTTGCTCCTTGGACAGCTATCGAGGGAGGAGGCTTGATCTTGGGTAACACCCCTCGAGATATAGGAGGATAATACTCCAATTTGAATTCTAGCCTCTAGGGACAAGGGATTGTGCCTCCAATTGCCTTGGTGAAACTTCTTGGTTGATTCCTAGGATGCTGTGATTTTGTACTCTATTTCTCATTCTCATGCATTGCTTCTTTCATTCACTCCATTGAAGGGTTGTTGATTGTGTTGAAGGTTCTCTTTTGATTGTCTATCTTGGTGCATGGTGCCTTCCCTTTGTATGCATAGGAATTTTCGCCATTGCTCGAGACCTTATCACCTTCTAATGTAACAGTGTTCTTGTTCCTTTTATCGTGAACTTTAGTTGCCATGGTTGGAGATGGCCCTACATCAGAAGGAGATACCGGTTCATATGTCTTAAACATGACCCCTTGGACTCCGGAAATGTGGCTTTGGGATAAGCCTTGCGGAATCTTAGTTTCTAGTGGGTGATGGAACCCAGCAAGATGCTCACGGTGATTAGAACTGCTTGCCATAGTATGATTTATTCAGTTGTTTTAAGTTGATAATTGAAGGTTTTGTGTTTGTTTTACCTTAAAAGAAATGGTCTTTTAGGGGGGGTAAGTTTCGGCAGGTTAGAGAGAAGAGAGAGGATTTTCTCTCTCTAGGAACCGAACCGTCGCTATTTAGGAGTTCATTTTGTTCCAGATGTGTTACCATCCAAGTTGAATCTGTTATGTATGTGAACCACCTGGATAAGGGTTGAGTAGATAGAGTAGCTTTTTGGATGAGTTTATATCATCCTAGTTAGCTAGATTTGAGGGATAGACTTATCCAAGGTGTAAAACATGTTGTATGTATTTCTGTTCACCTGATAATGTGTTGAATAAGAGAGAGATTTTCTATCAAAAACTCTTCATAAATATATGTAAACATCAAAATTCTAAATTGTAAAATTAAACCATCTCTTTCCACTTTGTAAGATACAAGGATTATAATTAAGAGATGATGATGATCATTTGATAAAATCTAATCAAACCATTAATTCAAACATATAATTTAGTTATTTTTGTTTTATATTTATATTTCATTATAAGTTCATCAATTTATTTAGATATGTATTTATTGAATTGTGTACCTTTTTTTATTTAGATTTATGTGGGTTTGATCAAGTTTTGATTTATATAAGTATATGATTTAGTTAAATTTAATATTTTACAGACATTTGACTAAAATATATATGATATTTATAAAATTTAATGATTCCGGTTCGACATGGTTCAACTTTGGATCAATCCTTCAACCCTTGACCCTCTTGTCCAGGTTTGACAACCTTGATCAAAATAGTATACATTGTATACCTGCTGGTTTGACTTTCATATTGCATCACTGAGGAACACTAGCCCTCTTGTTCTCTGTATCTCATGCGTTTGCAATTTGCCTTTGCTGTAGCTGCTCTTTTGCAAATGTCTCTTCATCTTATTTGTTTGATTTTTCCAAATGGGGAGAAAATTTGATACTACTACTAATTTGACATGAAGTCACTCATCAATAGCTGTGAATATTCTAGTCACTCATGTTTAATAAAAATCTTCAAAAAATTTAGTTGATGCATAATAATTTGATTGCTTTTTGGCAGAAAGGAATAAAGGCCGCTCAGCATTTTTGCAGCAAGTACTATCTTAGCAGTCCAGTCATGTTCATGATAAGGTGATATCTAATCTACTCTATATGTTGTGTTGTAGATAGCAAGTGCAAAGCAAAATTATTGCTACTCCAAATAATTTGGTCACACTGATTGTACTTCTTAACGTATAATACAAACCACAGCTGGGATAGTAAATATCTGAGCGCTGCAGTATGCAAGCACCTTAGACAAGAAATGAACTTGACTATTATATAAAATTGGAACGGCATTTTCCAATATAGCTATCCTCTTTAATTGTTAAACCAAGATATCCTTTTTGTCCCTTTCACTGTGTACCTGTGCAAGTTCACGTGGATGTGTTTGTTTACACCTAGGCTTGATGTATATAAGCGTAATCTCACTGCTCTACTTCTCCATGTAAGCAGTGAACACCCCACCCCTAAATCCAACCCACACCACCACCACCACAACCCACCCCACCCCACCACCCCTGTGCCATTAACGAACCTCATTATCTCTATCAGCTGTATCACGTTATCTAATAGAAGACCAAATATTGTTCAGAAGTACTAAATGGCCAAAGTGAAGATGGGGATTCTAGTTGCTCAAGACGAATTCTTAAAGATACAAAGAGAAAAAATTTTCTTTTGGCAGATGAAATAGAGAATCATGTCAACAAGGTTGGTTTTTGGCTCTTAAAGCTCTAAAGGTGAGCATTGCTTTAAATTATTACCCACCCACTTGTGCAGGGGGGAGGTTCAAGTAAACCATCAAAACCAGTTTTGATGATAGGAGAATGATTATGGAGAAACACTCTTCTCAGGTATTTTCTTGGGAGGAGCATTGCTTTCCTGGTAGTTCAGAGAATTGCAAAGGCAGTTTGGGGACATGAGGAGCTTCTAGAGGTACTCACCAATGGGTGTGGGTACTACTTTTTTAAAGTTAGGAGATGAGAATTCGCTTTTGAAATTCCTTAGGCAACCTTGGTAATTTCTAGTAAGTTTTTAGTGTTGGAAAGATGGAGAATAGGTATGCCTTTATTGAGAGTGCAGGCCTAAGAAAATGCTAGTTTGGGTAAGGCTTTGGAGTGTTCCCATGGAGTTGGCTATGCAGTGAGTGCTTTAGGAAAAACTCTTCAAGTTGACATTATCATAGCCATAAACACCCAAGTTCAATATGTATGTGCTTTGGTAGAAATGTAGAGTTTTTAAGGGAGTTTGATATGGTGTGTGGATGGTTTGGTGTAAAGAGTGGACATGGAGTATCATATTCTCCTCCTAGGTGTTCATAATGTTGTAGTTTTGGACATAGTGATGTGAAGTGTCTTGATCAAGTTGTTTCCATGGAGACAAAGACTGATCTTCAAGCTGAAGCTAAGGACATTGCATCAGAAGTCCCTCCTGTAGACAGACCTATTTTCATTGAAGCAAAGGCAAAGAACAAGCCTTTAGACGGTAAGAAGGGCATAGAAATCAGAGAATGTGGTGAGTATGGTGCAGAAGTTACTGCTTTGATCATACCAAGTAAAGGCAAAACAAAGGTAGTCTTGGAGAACATAGATTTTTAGCAGCTTTGATTCTTTTCCTGTCCAGCTTTTCTCTAAGGAGCCTTCTCTAGGGACTTTTGATGTTCCTTCTTCAGCAGACAAACAAGGCTCCTTTGTGAGGCCTCCTTAAACTCTTCTTCCTTTGATATAGAAGCCCTTTCTCTTACCCCTTGGTGGTTAGAGAAACTCAACTATTGTCCCCAGATCAAAGTGCTTCATCTCCCTTAAATCAGCAGCAACAGGAGCTTTGAAGTTCAGGCAAAAAGAAAAAGAAGTTGCATAGTAAGAGAGCTAGGTAGAAGAAGGCAAGAGAGATGGGTGCTTTGTTTCTTTGTCTTGTTTTGTAAATATTATGTTAGCAGCTTGGCTAACTATATGGAGCAACCACCTAGTTTTGTTACTCAGGGGGAGAATGGGAAAGTTTGTTACCTTCGAAAAGCATTATATGGTTTGAAGCAGAGTCCTTGAGCTTGGTTTAGCAAATTTAGTAAGGCGGTTGAAGGGTTTGGAATGACCAAGAGTAAATCTGATCATTCAATGTTTTATACTCTCTTTGTCCAGCATTATCCTTCTTGTTGTGTATGTGGATAATATCATTATTACAAGCGGTGATGATGTAAGAATATCTTCCTTGAAAACTTTTCTTCAAAGCCAGTTCCACACTAAGGATTTAGGGTCTTTGAAGTATTTTTTAGGAGTTGAGGTGATGAGGAGCAAGAAAGGTATTTTTCTATCCCAACGGAAATATGTGCTTGACTTGTGGAAAGTTGGGTGCAAAACCATGTAGTACTTCATTACCACCTAATTTACAACTCACCAAAGATGGAGAGTTATTGGATAATCCTGAGAGGTATAGAAGATTAGTGGGAAACTTGAACTATCTTACAGTAATTCGTCCTGATATTGCATATTCTGTTAGTGTTGTGAGTCAGTTTATGTCTTCTCCAACAATTCATCACTGGGCTGCATTGGAACATATTTTGTGTTATTTGAAGAGTGTTCCTAGACGATGTATAGTGTATAAGAATCATGGTCACTCTAATATAGAGTATTTTTCAGATGTTGTCCAGGCAGGATCTAAAACAGATAGGAAATCTATTATTGGCTATTGTGTTTTCTTCGGTGGAAATTTGATTTCATGGAAGAGTAAGAAACAAAATGTTGTGTCTAGATCAAGTGCAGAATTAGAATAGAGCTATGGCTCAATCTACTTGTGAGGTGTTATGGATATATCAGTCACTGAGTGAGGTTGGGCTTAAGGTTTCAATGCCAGCAAAGTTGTGGTGTGATAACCAAGCTACACTTCATATTGCATCTAATCATGTGTTCCATGAGCGAACTAAATACATCGAAATTGATTGTCACTTTATTCGAGAAAAGATATAACAGAATTTGATCTCTACAGGATATGTGAAGACTGAAGAGCAACTAGGAGATTGCTTTACAAAGGCTCTACATGGACCTCGTGTTAATTATATTTGTAGCAAGTTGGGCATGATCAACATCTATGCTCCAGCTTGAGAGGAAGTGTTATGAAATAGAAATGTAAATATTAGAAATAAGTTATATTATTTCTTTCTCTTTTTTAAGTTATTCCCTTTCCTCATTTATAGTGTAGGTCATGTATATATAAACTTATATATTATTTGAATAATGAAATATGTTGAAGATTCAAAAGTTAAAGCTATATTTATATTTTAGGAAAGTTTTTTTTAGGAATAAAAGGAGAGATCGATTGTGATCTTCTCCTATGATTCTACTTCCTCATTTCTAGGACAGAATTAAACTAGTTGGTTTATTTCCTTTATTAGATTTCCTTGGTATATATATATATATTTCAATGTAATAATTTTGTTCAAGAGAGAATAAGAAAAATTCCAAATCTCTTCATGGTATCAAAGCCATACTCTTTGACGTGTTTCTGTCGTTGCTTTCTCCACCTTAGCTAGGGCTCCGACAACACAAACCCTTTCACGCTCACGCTCTAGCGTCACAACGTGCTCTTTCAACCATTCTTTCCATCTCTTGGTCAGTATTTGTCGTGCTCTTCTCTTTAATACATCACGCTGGTCAGTATCCAGTCTTTCCATCTCCTGGTCAGTATTTGTCGTGCTCTTCTCTTTAATACATCACGCTGGTCAGTTTCTGTCCTCGTGACATCATTTTCTTTGCAATATTTGAAACGTGCCAAATTCTGGAATGGCTTCATCACGGTCTCGGAATCAGGAATCAATTCTGAAATTTCCAACCTTGGTTACAGTGATTCTTCTCCTATTCTTATCACATGACACAAATTAAATGGCCATAATTATTTACAGTGGTCACAATCCGTGTTACTATTCATTTGTGGTAAGGGAAAGGATGATTATCTCACCGGAGCAGCAGCCATGCCAGAGATCACAGATCCGAATTTCAAAAAGTCGAAGATCGAAAATAGTATGATCATGTTATGGCTTATCAATTCCATGAACAATAACATAGGTGAAAACTTCTTGCTATTTGGGACAACAAAGGAAATATGGGATGCTGCCAAAGAAACTTACTCCAGCTCTAAAAATACTTCTGAGTTATTTCAGGTTGAATCTATACTTCATGACTTCTGCCAAGGAGAGCAATCCGTTACTCAATATTATAACACCCTTACACGGTATTGGCAGCTACTCGATTTATTTGAAACTCACTCATGGAATTGTCAGGAAGATGTAGCAACCTACAAGAAGATTGTGGAACAAAAAAGGAGGTTCAAATTTTTCCTAGGACTTAACAGGGAATTGAATGATATTCGAGGTCGAATCATGGGCACTAAACCACTGCCCAGTATTAGGGAGGCTTTCTCAGAGGTCAGACGTGAAGAAAGTAGAAAGAAAGTAATGATGGGATCTAAGGAACAACCTACCTCAATCCTGGATGCATCTGCCCTTGCTGTCTGATCGTCCAACAATGGTGGAGATCGTCAGAAACGGGAAAGGCCTTGGTGTGATTATTGTAAGAAACTAGGCCATTACAAGGAGACTTGCTGGAAGCTCCATGGCAAACCGGCTGATTGGAAACCAAAGCTACGGTTTGATAGAGACAGCAAAGCACACATGGCTTCCAACTCTGATAGAGCTTCTGTTCATGAGCCTAGCCCATTCAGCAAAGAGCAAATGGACTTGCTGAAAAAACTGTTTGGTAAAGTTGACATTGGTAGCATTACTGGGAGTGGTTTGGTTGCTCAAACGGATTCACATACAGCCTTCAATGTTAACAAAGGAGGAATGAGGCCATGGATAGTCGACATCGGTGCTTCTGATCACATGACAGGAGATGCTGCTCTTCTCCAAAATTATAAGTCAAGTCATGATCACTCTTCTGTTCGTATTGCTGATGGCTCAAATTCAAAAATTGCTGGGACAGGTTCCATCCAACTTACTAAAAGAGTTGCATTTCAACTCTATTCTCCATGTTCCAAACTTGGATTGTAATCTTTTATCCATTAGCAAATTGGCTCGTGATCTTCAATGTGTTACTAAATTTTATCCAAACTTATGTGTTTTTCAGGACTTGAAATCGGGGAAGATGATTGGCAATGCTGAATTGTGCTCTGGACTCTTATCTCCTCTCATGTGGTCGATCCTCAAACCAAGAGGTTCAAGCAAGTTGTGTCCAATCTCAGAATCTGTTAGTCTTTCAATTTTGTGTCAAATCTTAATGCCAATAAAGATAGTGAAATTATATTGTTACATTATCGTCTCGGTCATCCTAGCTTTATGTATCTTGCAAAATTGTTTCCCAAATTATTTACCAATAAAAGTCTAGCATCTTTTCATTGTGAAATTTGTCAGATTGCAAAGCATACTCAAACAGTATATCCTCAAATTCCATACAAACCTTCCACTGCTTTTTCTTTGATCCATAGTGATGTGTGGGGACCCTCACGGGTAACAAATATTTCTGGCACTCGATGGTTTGTGACATTTGTTGATGATCATACACGGTTAACTTGGGTATTTCTTATGAAAGAAAAGTTAGAAGTTGGGAAAATTTTTAAAACCTTCAATCTTATGGTTCGAAATCAATTGAATTCTAGAATTCAGGTACTCAAGTCGGACAATGCTGGGGAATACTTCACTAGTAGTCTAAATACTTACCTTCAGAACCATGGGATTATCCACATAAGTTCTTGTGTTGACACCCCTCAACAAAATGGGGTGGCTGAATGTAAGAATAGACATCTCTTAGAGGTTGTCTGGTGTCTTATGTTTTCCTCTAATGTTCCAAATTATTTCTGGGGGAAAGCCATTCTCACAGCTACCTATTTGATCAATCTTATGCCATCTAGAGTCCTTACTTTTCAATCTCCACATCAACTTCTTTTAAAAACTTTTCCTCAATCCCATGCATCGTCATTTGATTTACCACTTAAGGTATTTGGTTGCACGGCATTTGTTCATGTGCATTCTTAACACCGTAGCAAATTTGATCCTCGAGCTAATAAGTGCATTTTTCTAGGGTACTCTCCAACTCAAAAAGGGTATAAATGTTACTCTCCAGCAAACAAAAGATTTTACACCACCATGGATGTCTCTTTCTTTGAACATGTGTCCTTCTATCCCAAATCTCATGTTCGGGGGGAGAGCATGAATGAACATCAAGATTGGGAGTCACTTCTTGAGTATGTACCCGTTGTCCACTCAGAGTCATCAAATCCCTCTCAACCTGTGCTTGTGCCCATTGACTTTACACAAGACTCGTCCACACCCGTGCATGTTCAGTCATTAGTCCAACCAAACACTGTTTCTTCTTCTGTAGCTCTACAACTTGCTAATAAGGATTGTAAAGTTTACATTAGGAGGAACAAAAGACAGGAGATAGAGCATGAATCACAACCAGTATGTGGCCAAGATATTAACTCAATTTCAAGTCCACTTGAAGAAAACATAGGTGCGGATAGGGTTGGAGATGTGCGAATTCCTAGCATTGATGACTCTAGCATGCCGATTGCATTGAGGAAGGGTGTTAGGCAGTGTACAAGTCATCCAATTGGCAACTATGTTACTTACGAAGGGCTATCATCATCTTATAGATCATTTGCTACTTCTCTTGATGATATTTAGGTTCCCAGCACAATACAGGAGGCATTACAAAATTCTGAGTGGAAGAAGGCAGTACAAGATGAGATTGATGCATTAGAGAAAAATGGAACATGGACTATTACTGATCTGCCGATTGGGAAAAGGCCCATGGGTTGCAAGTGGCTTTTCTCTATAAAGTATAATGCAGATGGATCAATTGAGAGATTCAAGGCCCGATTGGTAGCTAGGGGATTTACACAATCCTATGGGATAGACTATCTAGAAACTTTTGCTCCTGTTGCAAAGCTTAACACTATCAGAATTATTCTATCATTTGCTGTCAACCAAGATTGGTGCTTGCAACAACTAGACATAAAAAATGCCTTTCTTAATGGGGACCTTGAAGAGGAAGTCTACATGGAAATCCCACCTGGCTTCAAAGGAAATGTGGCAAAGAATCAGGTTTGCAAACTCAAGAAGTCCTTGTATGGAATTAAATAATCTCCTCAAGCCTGGTTTGATAGATTCACAAAGGCTGTTTTGAAACTTGGCTACATACAGAGTCAAGCTGATCATACACTGTTTGTTAAGAGATCACATGCTGGGAAAATCGCTATATTGATAGTCTATGTCGATGATATTATCATATCTGGAAATGATGAGGAGGAATTATAGAATTTGAAGAAGTATTTGTCAGTAGAGTTTGAAGTTAAAGATCTTGGAAATCTTAAATATTCCCTTGGAATGGAAGTAGCTAGATCAAGGAAAGGCATCGTTGTTTCTCAGAGGAAATATATTCTAGATCTCCTAAAGGAGACTGGCATGTTTGGATGCAAACCAGTTGATACTCCTATGGATAGTCAGAAGAAACTTGGCATCGAGAAAGAAAGTACACCTGTAAACAAGGGGAGATATCAGCGACTTGTTGGACGCCTAATTTATCTTTCACACTCGACCAGATATTGGTTTTGCAATAAGTGTTGTAAGTCAATTCATGCACAGTCCTATAGAAGAACACATGGAAGCAGTCTACAGGATTCTTAGATACCTAAAGATGACACCAGGGAAAGGTCTATTCTTCAGAAAGACAGAAAATCGTGATATTGAAGTTTATTCAGATGTAGATTCGGCAAGAAACATCATTGACAGACGGTCAACTTTTGGGTACTGTTCTTTTGTCTGGGGTAACCTTGTTACCTGGAGGAGCAAGAAGCAATCGGTGGTAGTTAGAAGTAGTGCAGAAGCTGAATACAGAGCACTAGCACAGGGAATTTGTGAAGGGATTTGGATAAAAAGGGTTCTTAGTGAACTGGGACAAATAAGTTCATCTCCCATCCTGATGAAGTGTGATAATCAGGCAGCTATCAGCATAGCAAAGAATCTAGTGCAGCATGATAGGACTAAGCATGTTGAAATTGACAGACACTTCATCACAGAGAAGGTGACTAGTGAGACTGTTAAATTGAACTACATTCCTACCAAGCAACAAACTGCAGACATCCTCACCAAAGCTCTACCTAGATTGAACTTTGAAGACTTTATTTGCAAGTTGGGATTATATGATATATATTCTCCAGCTTGAGGGGGAGTGTTGAGGATTCAAAAGTTAAAGCTATATTTATATTTTAGGAAAGTTTTTTTTAGGAATAAAAGGAGAGATTGGTTGTGATCTTCTCCTATGATTCTGCTTCCTAATTTCTAGGACAGAATTAAACTAGTTGGTTTATTTCCTTTATTAGATTTCCTTTGTATATATATATATATATATATATGTCAATGTAATAATTTTGTTCAAGAGAGAATAAAAAAAATTCCAAATCTCTTCAAAATATATAGAATTCTCCAATTTATAGTGGGCAAGGAGCAATCAGCCTTTATCAAAGGTCGCTTGATAGTGGATAATTTTAATGAAGGCACAAGACCATGTGAGACGGAGCTCCATACATACTTTGTTGGAGAGCTTTGGCTTCACACATCAATTTATTAATTGGTGTATGGCGTGCATCACTTCACCAATTTTTTCAATCAACATAAATGGTGAACTTGCTGGTTATTTTGCATATTGAGGTGTATTTTATATGGCGATTGGATATCTTCCTGCATTTTTGTATTCGTAATGGAAGTTCTCAGTGGTTTACTCAAGGAAAAAAGCTGACATGAGGATTTCAAATTCCATTGGTGGTGCAAAATGAGAAACTTACACAAGTTTGTTTTATCATGACCACCTCATTTTTGCAAAATCTGACATGTGCACTGTTGGGCTGATTAAGGAAGGATTGGAAGAATTTCTTGTGCTGATAGGTTTAAAGGCTAATCCATCAAAAAGCCAAATTTTCTTTAGTGGGGCTGGAGACATGCTAAAAGCTGATATTGTCATAATCCTGGGATTTTTTGTTGTGGCCTAGTTGGGTAAGGACTAAAATCTTAAAGGATGCAATTTTTGGCATATTAAAATTCTGAATGATGCTTCTTGAGCTTGGAGGAGCATCCTACAATCTAGGCACCTTGCCCTTCAGCATATGAGATGGCAACTTGGGATGGAAATTCAATTTCTTTTTGGTATGATTCATGGCATCCCAAGGGACCTTTGGTTTGGTGAGAGAATTACTTTGCAAGTTGGATGGCCTGAAGAAGCTCTACTTTGCTCTTTTATCAATGGAACGAATTGGAGTGGCCCTTAGGGGAGGTTTGGAGTCAAATCAGCAGCAGCCGCTAAACCAAACCAAGCTGTTTTTAATAAATTAGTATGGAGAGACATGCCATCTGAACAGCTTTCTATTGGAAATGCATATGACCTGGCAAGGGAAAGAAACAGAACCGTTTCTTGGGCATCTACTGTGTGGAACAAGTCCTCTGCCCCTTGACATGCATTTTTTTTGGGGTCATTGCTCAACAGTGGCTCCACACTATGGATAAGCTGTTAAAATGGGGTTTGATGACATCAAATTGCTGCTACCTATGCGGTGGAGAATCAAAAAGTCATGACCACCTTTTTGTTACTTGTGACTATGCTAAGGAAGTATGGTGAACAGTAGAGGGATTTGTGCATTGTTCCTCGTGGGCCCCTTCAACAATGGGCTCTTAAGTGGACCTTTTGTCTTCGTCTGGAAGAGTTTTGGGAGCACAACATAAGAAGAAAGGAATTCCCCTAGAGTTGGTGATCAAGGACGTTCTGCCGAGACCTTATCTGGGACTATTCTCTCTTGTATTCAGTGGTTTCATTGCATTTTTCTTTTGGAAGCATCTTTGAGCTTTGATGGCCATTTTATCAGCCTAGGCATCCTTTTGTACATTGACGCTTTGTTCAATATTATAGGTTTCTAGTGTGCTCCGTGCTTAGTGCATCTTTCCTTATTCCATGAAAATACAAAAATCTCACCTTACCCAAATAAAATTTGTGTTAATTGAAGTTTTTCTGCTACCAGTTGATAGCTGATTGAGGGTAAACTAGCCATAAAATGATGCGTCTTACATCTGCCTATACTGTTCGTGTAAAGGCAGAAAACAAATTTAGACACTTTACATGGTCAAAGAGGAATAAAATTGAAGAACATCCAAAGAAATTTCATACATGACCAATATTATGAAGGTCTCAGTTCCTGCATCTAGCATTGAGACATGATTTTAAAATATATGTTGAATTTCGCTACAAGTCTATTACATATGGAGAGAGAGGAATGATAGAATGATTAGTTGTCTACCTCTTTGTTGTGGTTGGAGTGGTTGCCAAGGTCCTAACCTGGAGAGCGCATCCAAAGTCCTAACCATACTATATTACCTTTGAGTAGATACCTTTTTCCACTATTTTAGTGTAGGTGTGTGTAAGTCTTTAGTGATTGAAGTATATGGTTTTATTTTGGCTCTTGTTTTTGGCTAATGCTGGGATTACCTCATCTCTACTTGTAAAGGAACATATCATAATGTAAATATTTTTTCATAAGTAAATTACTTAAAAAATAGAACATTTTTCTTTTTTTTTTAATTATTATTTCAAAAGTACAGTCCACCTATAGATACAAATTTGATTCTCAATCAGATTTATTAGTCAAATATTAGATAATTTAGAATGTTATTAAGTTGAACAAGAGGTGCTCAAATGGAAACATAATGGATTCTAAGTCCAATATGATAGCTTCTTCTTAGCTTTATGTCCTTCCTATTTGTGTTCCCACATTTTACTTTTCTGAGGGAGATTTTGATATGCCAGGGATATGCGAATTCAGTTTGGAACATTGCTCTCAGACATTGGACTTATTGGTGTTCCAGAGAATAGCCAGGTTGTTTTCTATTAATACGTTCTTTTAACTTATGCCATATTGTAATGTAGAATTGTTCAAAGAATTCTACTTACAATCCTGACAGGTGGTTATAACAATTATTACAACACCAACCTTAACAAACCTACAACATTGATTGTATAAATGAATACAATTACTGCACCAAACCTACAACATTAATAAGCTAACATCAAATATCTAAAAATTCTATTTTTTTCCTATAATATTATAATTTCCAAAACTGTCCAATTCAACACTCCCAATCAAGCTGAAGAGTAGATGCCTTCCATTTCCAACTTGGAAATGATTTTATGAGAATTTGTATCACTAACTCCCTTAGTTGAGGATTGTTAAGGAAATGGCTAGAGAGAGAGAATCCTTTGTTTTCTCTTTAAATTTTCCAACCTAAGCCCATCCCTTTTCTACACCTCTAGAAAAACACTTCTTCTAGAGTGAAATTTTTCTCTTCATTTGTTAGAAGATTATAGCATTAATTTAGGAAAGTTTTTTTATTTAGAAAGTAATTTAATATAGAAATTAGATAATTAGAATAGGATATGTTTTCCTTGTACTTTGTATATATATACCTTTTATGTATAATGAAAAATTAAGAAAGTGAAAGAGAATTTTTACTCTTCATAATTGTTGAAATGGTATCAGAGCCCTAGGGTTTAGAAATTCTGGAAAATATATATATATATATATATTTTCAGCCTTCATTGCCAACATTCATCTTATTTTTTTTGTGTCTAGTTCTGTCGCTCAATATTGGCCGTCTTCTAGAAAAAATTCATCATACCTCGTTTGGTTCCGTTGTACAATACTAGTCGTCTTCTGAAAAAAGATCTATGCCCAAACCGAGCAATATACTCTTTCATTGATACAATTTGCTCCTGCTCCAATTTTTACTGCTAATCCAACGTATCTAACTCACATTGGTTGAAATATAGTACCAACTCTAGATACGACTCTGGAGAACAGCCAACAATTAAAGTTACTCCCCTTCAATTGCATTAGAGACCAGCATAGGGAGACTTGAACCTATCAAGAAGGAAAGAGGATAAAGAATTGTAGACAAGACCGACGAGGAAACTAAACCCAATATTCCCATGGGTGAGTTGCAGAATATTCATCAATCTTACAAACTTAATGGCCAAAACTACTTGAATTGGTCTCAATTGGTCCGTACTTATTTAAAGGGCAAAGGAAAAATTGGACATATTCTTGGGGCAAGACCTAAACTAGATGAGTGGAACTTTGAGATTTGGGATGAAGAAGATTCCATGATTATGTCCTGGCTATCGAGTTCAATGACACCCGAGATTAGTGACACATGCATGTTTCTAACCTCTGCAAAGGATATTTGGGATGCTCTTCATCAAACATACTCAAAGGCTAATGATGCTGCTCGAGTATATGAAGTCAAAGTAAAAACCATGGCTACAAAACAAGGTAGTAAATCTGTAACGGAATATACGAATTTGCTACAAAATTTGTAGCAAGAACTGGATCATTACCATGTTATTGAAACAAAGTGTTCTGATGATGCAGTAATTTTGAAGAGGTTTATTGAAAAAGACAGGGTGTATGATTTTTTAGTTGGCCTAAATGCAGAGTTTGATCAAGTTAGGATCTAAATTCTGAGTAAGGATAATGTTTCTTCTCCTAATGAGGTGATTTCTATGATTAGGGCTGAAGAAAGTTGTAGAAGTATCATGCTAACACCAGATATCTAAAGGATCAGCTTTAGTTGTACAAGAGAAACATAATAGGAGCAAAATGAGAGAAATACCTCAGCATGATTCTCGTGACAGCTTGTGATGCTCTTATTCTAAGAAGCTGAGACACACTAAGGATCGCTGCTGGAAACTCCATGGAAAACCCTCCACTTCAAGTCGAGAATGGGGCCAAAGGGGTAATCCAAAAGTACAACAGCAAATAAATCAGTCGTCTTCAGTTTCACAACCGAAGTGGGAAACCAACACCAACCCATTCAACCAAGACGAGATAGAAAAGCTAAGGAATCTACTGGGATCATTAGAAAAGCCAAGTTCCTCTTGTTCATTAGCACTCTTTGGTAAGACTCTTTCTCATGAACTAAATACCTCAGATCATCCCATACAAGACCATTTGATTATTGACTCAGGAGCCATAGACCACATGACACCTTCACCTGTTCATTTTTCAACCTATACACTTTGTCCTAGCAATAGGAAGGTTGCTATTGCAAATGGATTAGTTACCACAGTGGCTGGTGTTGGACATGTTTAGCTGAGTCTAACCTTGCTACTAAAAGATGTACTTCATGTCCCACAATTATCCACTAGCCTATTGTCCATTCATAAAGTAACTCATGATATGAATTGTAATGCCTTGTTTTTATCCCTCTCATTGTGTATTTCAGGACCAGGTGATGGGGAAGAGGATTGGAGTTGCTAAGGAAAAGGGCAGTCTCTACTATCTTGATGCATCTACCATACATGCACCAACTATCAAGCATATCTCTTTAGGGGCTTGTTTTTCGGTTTCAAATAAAGATGTCATTTAGTGTCAACATTTTCATTTTGGTCATCCTTCATTTACTGTCTTAAAGATGATGTTTCCATCATTGTTTAAGAATGTTAAAGTGGAAGACCTTCACTATGATGTATGTGAATTTGCCAAACATAAAAGGGTCACTTTTCCAATGAGTAGTAATAGAAGTTCTTTACCTTTTTCGCTAATTCACTCTGATATTTGGGGACCTTCCAGAACCCTAGTATCACAGGAGCTAAGTGGTTTGTGTCTTTTATAGATGATTGTACTAGAGTCTCTTGGATATTTCTCCTGAAGCATAAATCAGATTTGACTACCATTCTTCTAAATTTCATTGCCATGGTGAACAATCAATTCGGAGTAAAGATAAAAAGATTCAGATCTGATAATGCTAGGGATTATTTTAATCAAATTCTTTCATCATATTTCCAACAAGGATAATTCATGAGTTATGTTATGTAGACACTCCTCAACAAAATGGGTTAACCAAGAGGAAAAATGGCCACTTACTATGACACGGGCTTTACTCTTCCTAAACAATGTTCAAAAATCATACTGGGGAGAAGCTGTCCTCACTGCTACACACATCATAAATCGCTTACGCTCTAAAACTTTAGGTTATAAAACACCAATGCAGCTTCTTTATGAGTTTTACCCTGACATTATAACAGCAAATAATATAAATCCTTGGATTTTTGGCTATCCAACGTTTGTACACGTATCTAGCCACAACAGAAGTAAACTTGATCCAAGAGCAATCAATTGCGTGTTCATTGGTTATTCTCCAACAAAGAAGGGCTACAAGTGTTATCACCCACCTACACAAAAATTCTATGTTTCTATGGATACTACATTTGAGGAGGGCCAATCTTTTTTCTCACAGCATTATCTTTAGTGGGAGTCTAATTCAATGGAAGAAGAAAAGGCAAATGAGTTATCCTTTCTTGAACTACCACATTCTTCAATGCCATTATCTAAACCATCTTTACCAGAACCAAGTCTTGAAACTATTCCTACTAATGACAATATTGACAGTAGAAGGTATGGAAAGGTGTATTCAAGAAGAGGAGTCCTGACTCCAAATCTTATGCAACTCCAGAACTCAGACTCTACTCTTGGAAATGAGGTATGCATAGATTCAATTCCTTCAACTGTTCCGTCTAATCTTGATCTTGACCTACCTATTTCCTTACGAAAAGGTCGAGAGTGTACCAAACATCCAAAATATCCATTGGCTAATTCAGTATCTTTTCATAGATTTTCTCAATATCACAAGAGTTTCTTGGCTAATGTAGACAACATTCAAATTCCCAACAACTTATATGAGGCTATATCTGATGAGAAATGGAGAGAGGCTATGAGAATAGAGATGAAGGCCCTTGAGAAGAATGGAACTTGGGAAGTTGTAGAACTACTAGAAAACAAAAAAATTAGTGGGATGCAAATGGGTGTTTACTGTAAAGTACAAGTCCGATGGTTCTTTAGAAAGATAAAAAGTAAGACTGGTAGCTAAGAGATATACTCAAACTTATGGAGTAGATTATGAGGAAACTTTTGCACCAGTAGCTAAGATGAATACTGTGAGAATTCTTTTGTCACTAGCTGCAAATTTCGATTGGGATTTACAACAAGTCGATGTAAAGAATGCATTTCTTCATGGCGATTTAGAGGAAGAAATATATATGGAAATGCCACCTGGATTTGGAAAAGAAATGAAAGGGAACAAGATTTGTAGACTAAAGAAGGCATTATATGGACTCAAACAGTCCCCGAGGGCATGGTTTGGCAAGTTTACTAAGGTGTTGATCAACAATGGGTATAAGCAAAGTCAAGGTGATCATACATTATTCATCAAGCATACGACTTCATGGAAGTTAACGACACTATTGGTGTATGTTGATGACATAATTGTTATTGGAAACGATGAGAGAGAGAAGGAGATTTTAAAAGCTTGCTTGGCAAGAGAGTTTGAGATCAAAGTTTTGGGGAAAATGAAATACTTTCTAGGGATAGAAGGAGCTAGGTCTCAACAAGGTTTTTTCATTTCCCAATAGAAGTATGTAGTTGATCTACTGAAAGAAACTAGCAAGACAACTTGTAAACCTGCTTCAACGCCGATTGAATTCAATCACAAATTAAGCAAAGCTAAGAATGATAAAGATGTGGATAAGGAAAGATTTCAAAAATTGGTTGGAAAGCTATTATACTTGGCACATACATGACCAGATATTGCATATGCTGTGAGTGTAGTAAGCCAATTCATGCACAATCCTAAGGAGGTTCATCTACAAGGTGTAAACCGTATACTTCATTATTTGAAAGCTAGTCCAGGTAAAGGAATTCTATTTAAGAAAGGTGGAGGGCTTACTCTTGAAGCTTATACAGATGCGGACTATGCTGGTTGTCCGATTGATAGACGGTCGACAACAGGATACTACACATTCTTAGGAGGTAATTTAGTCACATGGAGGAGTAAGAAACAAAACGTGGTAGCATAGTCAAGTGCAGAAGCAGAATTAAGGGCCATGGCTCATGGGGTTTGTGAGCTTTTGTGGTTAAAGATTATTCTTGAAGATCTTAAGATAAAGTGAGAGGAACTTATGAGACTATATTGTGATAACAAATCAGCTATCAGCATTGCACTCAATCCATTACAACATGATAGGACGAAGCATGTTAAAATTGATAGACATTTTATAAAGAAAAAGTTAGACAACAAGCTGATTTGTACACCCTATATTTCTACCAAAGAACAACTGGCAAATTTGTTTACTAAAGGATTGAGTTTTCCAAATTTCTCAACAATTATATCCAAGTTGGGAATGGATAATATATATTCACCAGCTTGAGGGGGAGTGTTAAAAGATTACAACATTAATTTAGGAAAGTTTTTTATTTAGAAAGTAATTTAATATAGAAATCAGATAATTAGAATAGGATATGTTTTCCTATTCTTTTAATCTTGTACTTTGTATATATATACCTTTTATGTATAATGAAAAAGTAAGAAAGTGAAAGAGAATTTTTACTCTTCACAATTGTTGACATCATTCTATCTTTTTAACCATTTACTTAGTTTCCTTTTCTCTTTTAGTCTGTGTTGTTCATTTTAAGTTTTTGGTTCTTTCTTTGTTCTAGTTGGTTTTTGCTTGGTTGATTCTACTTCTTATAGAGTATGTTTGGTTTGTGGAACAGAATTATAATTTTTAAGGAATGTAATAAAAGAAGAAATATTTATTCTTTATGGATTCTTTGAGATCTCATGGATAGGTATGGAAGTATGCTGGAAAAAATTAAAGAATAGCTGTTCCTTGGTTCTATAAAGGAATTCTAATTCTTCATTTTGCAATAATAATAATTCCATAAAATAGTTATTCTGCTAACTAAACATAGGAATAGGTTTACAGGGAAGGAATTGTTATTCTATTTTACCTTTCTGAAGTGAACCAAACATGCATTAGTATCTTTTCATTGGAGTTTATCTTTGGAGAGTGTGGTTTTTTCCTATGCTTCATTCTCAAGGTATGGTCATCAAGATGTTCAAGAGGAGGCACAAGAAGTCAGCTTTCCTTGAGTTTGCTGTGAGAGCTTTTGCTGCTGGAGCTTCCAAATCATCTTGCCATAGGAAAAGGAAGTCTCCTTTAGCCTCAAAATCTTATTCTAGCGAGGCTTTTGAAGGAAAGAGTCTAATATGGTATATCTGGTTTTGCAATGAAGAGGGAAACCAGAGTTTTTTTTCTGATGGGAGGCAAGACAGTGTGGGCCCAATGAGCAGGCACAAGTGGCTGGTGGAACTTATCCTCATTTGACCAAGACTTCTCAAAAAGTAGTCCCTACGAATTAGAAGGGTATTTCCCTTCTTAGTACCAATGAAACTCAATGCACAAAAGCCTGTTGCTTTAGTGGATTACTGTAGTGAAAGCTATAACTCCTCAAGTGACTCTACTTTGAGGGAAATGACAAAAGTTGCTGATGAAGTGGAGAATCATGCTACCTTTTCTAGAAAACTGGTTTTCATGAAACTGCTCCTCCTAAACCACTTCCTACCTTTGCACAAGTGGTTTCTTCTTCTCCTCTATTGCAAAGTCCACCTAAGGTTAATGTGGTGCTAAGTTACTACCCCCTCCTTGAGTTGGGGGTAGGGTTGAAGTTAAGCCCCACAAGTTCATGTTCGAGGCTAGAGAAAAAATATGGAGAAACACGTTGGTGGGCTATTTTTTTTTTATAGAAACCTCTCTTATGGTTGTGGCTATTATTTCTTCAAGTTTGTGGAGGAAGTCTCAGCCTCTCAAGGTGCTTAAGCAGCCATGGTTTTTGCTAATAAGATGTTGGTTCTTGAAAAGTGGCAAATTGACATCTCTTTCAAGGGTATGTCCAAGAAAGCAAAACATTCTTGAAACTTTAGGGTGTGTTATAGGATCGATTTTCAAATAAATTTTCAGACTCGTTATAGAGAGAACTTGACGATTTCATTTTTTAGGATTCGTTATAGAGAGAAACCTAGGATCTTTTGAAACTCTATAGCCCTGAAATATTTTTTTTGAGAAAAATAGGCTTGTTTTCTTCATGATTTCTCTGCATTTTAAAGTACCAAGGTAGTGGTTACAACATACCCCATTTTCCTCACATCTACTCCTAAACTTACTCCAAGTATTACACACATGATCTGTCACTAATTAACCAAATCCACACTGACACTAATTGTACAATTCCCTACTGACTAATACCTTTAGCTACAATATGGCAGCTTGCACTAACACTTACACATGCCTACAAAAAGCACATAATGGCATAAATACGTGAACAAAATAAAAACATAACAGCTAGGGCTCTATTGCTCATAACATTACTCCCCCCTCAAAATTGCACGTGACCTCACACACAAAATCAGGCTATCTAGCAGAAAATCATAGCAGCATTTTGTAAGAAGCATCACCAGGGGAAAAACCATCCCAGTAAATTAAAATATCCTACATGGATGGTGGTTGCAGCTTGACAAACCAAAGTTGTGTATTTCCTTCTAATTGAGAAGCTGCCAACTCAACCTATTCCTCATCAATAATTTGTTGATGTTCAAAATAATGTTCGCAACTACTGCCATAATTTGGAAAATCCAGTTTTAGAGGAACTTAGTCCTGTTACCCCTCATACTAGACTTTCTCCTTGGTCAATCCCTCTACTCGTTGCTCCTCTGACATCACTAGCATCCCTGTGCTCCTTTGCAAACTTTGCTAGCATCTTCACTTCCCTTGGCAAAGACACAAGTCAGTTTGACCGCTGTTGGCATGCTTCAAGTTGATGTTGCAAGGTCTTCGATTCTTCCAAAACACATGGCTCTGTTCTTCCATCACCACTGACCCCAACTAGTCGATTATCTCCCACCTCCCATGTTGTGCGCTGCAACTTTGTAGGTCAGTGAAGCCATTTGGGTTACCGGTTGTTGTTTGTGTGCTTTGCATTGCACTCTATCTTGTTGGTACAAGGTGAAAAAGGCTTCATATTATTGTTGCAACTTCTTCAATTCTTCCATTAAAATCGGCTCTAATACCAAAATGTTATAAGATCGATTTTCAAATAAATTTTTGCACTTGTTATAGAGAGAATGCTATGATTTCTTGAAACTCTAAAGCTTTGATTTTTTTTTTTTTTGGAGAAAAATAGGCTTGCTTTCTTCATTCTTTCTCTGCATTTTAATGTATAAAGGTGGCAGTTACAAGCACACCCCACTTTCCTATTTTCCTCAAAGTTACTCCTAAACTTACTCCAAGCACTACACAGATGATCTGTCACTAATTAACCAAATCTGCAGTGACACTAACTTGACAATTCCCCAGTGACCAACACCTTTAGCTACAGTATGAGAACCTGCACTAGCACTTACACATGCCTACACAAAGCACATAATGACATAAATACATGAACAAAATAAAAACATAACATAACAGCTAGGACTCTACTGCTCATAACAGAATGACTGGAATTTTTGCGTAATGATGGAGCAAGTTATGCTGTTAGTGCCAGTGGAAGATCCCTACAAGTGGATATCGTCACTGCTACAAATGAAAGAGTCAGGTATGATAAGCGCTGGGTTGAAATGGAAGCTGATGGGGAGTTTAAAAGAGTCCATCCAACATGGAATTTGTGGATAACTCACTGACTAGAGTTGATGTGGAATGTCATATTCTTCCTCCTTGCTGCTCCACAACATAAGTTTTGGGCATAGTGATAGTAATTTCCTGGATTTTAATAAGCTATTGCAGAAAGAGGTACATGATGATCAGATGATGATCACGTGTAAAGGGTGATGAGCAGAAAAAGAGACAAGGGCTCAGAGGTGTATTGATCAAGGAAAGGGAGTTACATAACTCAAAATTGTGCCAAGATGCTTCTACTGCATCATCTAATGCAAGACCTCCTTTGTAGGAGGGAGAGGACTTCAGAATAACTGGAGATTGCTCAGAAAGTGTGGTCCACAAACCTAGTGCTTCTTCTTCCTCCTTCATCAATGAAACTCAACCTGTTTCTGAATGTGCTCAATATCAGTGGAGTATTGTGAAGAAGAAAAAGCAATCAAAGAATCTTGGGGAAAACACAAGCAGCACCAATAGTCAGAAGCATGCACACCAGAATCAGCAGCTATACATAGATTAGAAGCATATGAGTCAGAAGCTTGGTTAGTGGCATCTTCGTGATGTGGAGTGTAGGAGCATTCCAGATATCTAGCTGTAATTTATTATTAGATCATTGTTAAATGAGCTGTAAATTATTTTTTGGATAGATTTTGCATTTATTGTTATAGGTTGGTAGAATTAATGTTATTGGATAGTTAGGGTTGGTCCAGTAATGTTTGTTGTTACCAATCATGTTAGTAATATTTATAAATAGTCAATAAGACCTCAAAATATTTTCTACATGGTATCAGGGTGGGACCTTCTTGGAACATTGTTCTACTGCTTTGCCATGTCTTTTTTCCTTTATGCTATTTGATCATTTTTTCCTTCTTTTCTCTTTAGCCTTCATTGCCATTTTTCCTTGAGCCTTTATTGCTCCCTAATATTGTCTACTACAGAAAATCAAAACCAATATCAATTGACATATCAATCTATCAACACTCAAATACACCCCCTTTTTGATAGAAGTTCCTTTAGTTGAACTAGTGGTGAATAGATTATGGCTCCTTCATATCATTTGGATGGAACCAATTATTTGTCTTGGTCATCCAAGTAATGTTTCCATCATTGTTTTAAGGAATCTCTATTTCTGAATTCCAATGTGACAGTTGCATTCTTGCAATACATTAGAGACAATCTTTTCTTATATCAGCAACAAAGTAATCATTTTCTTTTGATCTTGTTCATTTTGATGTGTAGGGACCCTTTAAGATTCCTAATGTAAGTGTTGCTAGATGGTTTATTGTATTTATTGATAATTATACATGAGTCACTTGGCTGTTCTTTTTTGAAGACAAGTCCAAGGTTCCTTTCGTTTTACAAAATTTCTACAAGCATGTGCACTCAATTTGGAACCTCAATTAAGTGCTTTAGTACAGATGATGGATGACAATGTGTAAATCACACTTCAAGTCTTTTCTTTAAAAACAATGGTATTGGTCATGAAATTTCCTGCACTAGCACTCCACAACAAAATGGAGTTGCAAAATGGAAAACTTGCTATCTTTTTAATACCATTCATACTTTATTATTTCACCATAACTTTCCATCCTATTTTTGGGGGTAAGCATCTCTAACAGCAATTTATCTTATAAATAGTACTCCATCTTGTGCACTTCACCTTAGGAGTCCTAGTATTGTCCGATTTCTTTCCTTTGATTGTGAAAACTTATTCTCTTCCATTTAAGATTTTTGGGTGTACGGCTTGTGTACATATTCACAAAAACCATCACACCAAACTTGAACCACAATCATTGAAGTGCATTTCCTTAAGGTATTCCAACACTTTAAAGGATTTGTCACTATCATCCTTCGAGCAAGAAATTTTGTCTCTGCAGATGTTTTTTTTAAGAAAATGAAGCTTAATATTGTGCATCAGCATCTCAGCTTCAAGGGGAGAAAAGAGAGCCCCATGGTGAGAGTTACTTTGGCTTGACCCTTCAAACACTACATCTGAACAGTCCATAAGTACCCATGTTTACCCCTTTTTTTTTTAGTAAATGATATATTTAGTACTAGAACTTTATCCATTTTTACAATTAACTAGTTGAAATTTAAAAATGTCTATTTATTACTTAAAAACTTTTTGAGGTAATTTATAGTAATCTAAATTGTGTAATTGATTGCATAAATGAGTAAGTTCAAGTGGTTAATTACAAAAATAAGTAAAGTTTAGGTATGTGATTGTAACAATAGGCAAAATTTAAATAGCAAATTAATATTTTGAAATTTTAAGTAATTAATTGTAAAAATGGATAAAGTTCAAGTATCAAATGTGATATTTACCTCTCTTTTTTCATATCAAAGAATGTATAAAGATTAAGGCAAAAGAAAACAGGGCTAATGCAATGTTGCTCCACTTTGGCTCTTGTTAAGAATCTAGCAAGAGAGAAAAAAGAGACTCTGAATGGAGAGTCATCATCAATGGCGATCAATCCATCCCATCTTACTCTTCTCAACTCTTGTACCAGAAATGAGATTGGCTAATATCACATACCGGTATATTGCTCTTCCCATCTCGTTTTGTCCTTCATTCCCATTTTCAATCCGTGCCACACTAGATCATTATTCAGTTAAACCTCTTATAGATTATAAAAGATAAGTATATTTTCATCGTATGAGTAATCTTTGTTGATTATATAAGTGATGTGTGAGTCATGTATATTTTACTCATTTTTTTGCCTCCCTCATTTGGATGGGGGTGGCTGTCAAAAGTGAACTTTGCTTTGCCAATCGATGAAAGATATTTTTGATATCTACTTTTCATTTTGCTGACCCTGTGATAACTTGGGGCTTAATGTGGGAGCTTGCTTCAAATGGGCATTGTCTTGTAATTAGTTTAAGCATTTCTGACTAGGTCTTAGCTTTGATTCTTATTGATGTTTTTGTGGTATTGTTGTTGTGGATCAGATTGGTCTGAAAAGGAAAGACTATCTTGATGGTTGGTTTTCTGATGTATCGCAACCCTTCAATGAGCACTCTCATCAATATTCAGTTGTTAAGGTAAGATCTATATTGGCATTTGCTGTGTTGAAATGCTAAAGCAACTCTCTTTAGTATCTCTGGCTATTTGGTATGCTGGATGACTGTAAGCTATAGTATTTTCTTTCTTAAAACTTCCTTGCCCCCCCCCCCCCCCCCCGATCCTACAAAACTTCTTATCATTCTCATTACATCTAACAATTTATCTACTATAGTCTAGACTTTTGAATCTTTTCATCTTATAGCAACTTCATAATGAAGCCATCTAGATTATCAATGTCATGAAATGACTTTTTTTTTTTTTTTGTTCAATTCATGACTCTGGGTGTGTTGCTAGGTTACTTTGGCTGCTTCATTTGTGAAGAGATTTGAAATTCTTTATTTTCTCTTATTCTGAAAGTGATATAAGTATTATATATATATACTAGTGTACAGCCTATCTTTCCTTAATCTAAGAGGACTAAATAAAGAATAAAAATATATCACATTACATCCTATAAGATTTGATTCTTCTGCTATAAATATCAAGATTATATGGCTGTCAATTAGCCATATGCTTTCCTTATTTATCTACATACTAACTTTGGAAGATTTTCAACACTCCCCCTCAAGCTGAGTTGTAAATGTTGTACAAACACAGCTTGTGACTCAATTCTTCAAAGTTAGTCTTTGGAAGAGCTTTGGTGAGAATATTGGCTGCTTGCGACTTTGTAGGAGTATACATTAGTTGTATAATTCCTTTCTCAATCTTTTCTGAGATGAAGTGCCGATCAATTTCGATGTGCTTTGTCCTGTCATGGTGTACTGGATTCTTTGCAATACTAATGGTAGCTTGGTTATCACAAAACAGCTTCATAGACCCTTCACTTTGTACTTTGAGTTCGCTAAGAAGTCTCTGTATCCATATGCCCTCACAGATACCAAGAGCAAGTGCTCTAAATTCAGCTTCTACACTGCTTCTTGAGACTACAGATTGCTTCTTACTTCTCCAAGTCACAAGGTTTCCCCAAACATAGGAGCAGTATCCTGATGTAGATCTTCTGTTTGAAATAACTCCCGCCCAGTCTGCATCTGAGAAGATTTCAACTTCACGGCTTTTATCCTTCTTGTATAACAAGCCTCTTCCTGGTGTCATCTTAAGATATCTCAAAATCTTGTTTACTGCTCCCATATGTTCTTCTGTTGGGTTGTGCATGAACTGACTCACAACACTAACAAAAAAACCAATGTCTGGTCGTGTATGTGAGAGGTAGATTAGACGTCCCACAAGTCTCTGATATCTCCTCCTGTCGACTGGTGTACAATCTTTCTCAGCTCCTAGCTTCTTGGTTGGATCCATTGGAGTGTTAGCAGGTTTACATCCAAGCATGCCTGTCTCCTTTAGTAAGTCTAGGACATACTTACGTTGAGAGACAAATATTCCTTTCTTGGACCGTGCTATTTCCATTCCCAAAAAGTATTTAAGATCACCAAGTTCTTTGATTTCAAATTCCTTGGCTAGGAGTCCCTTCAATCTTGGTAGTTCTTCTTCATAGTTACCTGTCAGAACGATATCATCCACATACACAATTAGTATGGCTATCTTCTTTTCTGGAGAGAATTTTACAAATAGAGTGTGATCGGCTTGACATTAGGTGTATCCATGCTTTGTAATTGTTTTTGCAAATCTGTCAAACCAAGCACGAGGAGATTGCTTGAGCCCATATAGAGATTTTCTAAGTTTGCACACTTGGTTGCTGTTGGATGAAGTTTCCAACCCGGGGGTATTTCCATGTAAACTTCTTCTTCCAGATCACCATTTAGAAAAGCATTCTTTACGTCCAGTTGGTGTAATGGCCAATCTAGGTTTGCTGCAAGAGAGAGAAGAATTCTGATAGTATTGAATTTGGCCACCGGAGCGAATGTTTCTTGGTGATCAATTCCATAGGACTGAGTAAAACCCTTAGCAACAAGACGTGTCTTTAATCTCTCAATACTGCCATCAGCTTGATGTTTAACTGTAAAGATCCACTTACAACCCACAGCCCTTTTTCCCGGAGGAAGTTTTGTGATCACCCATGTGCCATTCTTCTCCAAAGCCCTGATCTCTTCATAGACTGCCTTTTTCCATTCTGAATTTGTTAAGGCTTCCTGAATGGAGTTAGGTACCTGCACTTTGTCAAGAGTCGAAACAAATGCCTGATAGGAAGTAGATAATTTACCATATGAGACAAATTTTTGAATAGGATGTTGTGTACAAGTCCTTACACCCTTTCTCAGAGCAATTGGCATATCACAGTTGTCAGTGATACTTTCAATCCCAGAAGTGGACTTTCCCTTATCTGAGTGAGTTTAAGTCGGCTTTGGACTTGGTTTAGGCTCTTGGACAAGTGTGAGAGGTGTTGAGAGTTCCATCCCTGTAATAGGCCTCTTCCTCTTAACATAGACACGAAGTTCTTTATCTACGATTTGTGGTGATTTGGGTTGGTTGGGAATAGGTGACACTAGAGTTTGTGGTGGTGGACTTTCTGCTGATGTATCAAGTGTGAGAGGATGAGTGACTGGATCAAGTTGAAACGACTCGATAGAGGGCTGCAGTGATGGAGGATCAAGAGGTTGGATTGGATGACTGGGATCAGGTTCCCAAAGCTGATATTCCCTCAAGTCCTCCCCCTGAATTTCAGTTTTGGGGTAATATGATTGATATTCAAAGAATGTCACATCCATTGAGTTGTAGAATTTGCGGGTGCTGGGAGAATAACATTTGTAGCCTTTTTGTTTTGAGGAATACCCAAGAAAAATACACTTGATGGATTTTGGGTCTAACTTGCTGCGGTTTTGTGGCTATATATGAACAAATGCTGAGCACCTAAATACTTTTGGTTCTAGTGATGTGATGATTTTGGTCTGTGGGAAGTGTTGAAGGAGGACTTGATGGGGAGTTTGAAATTTCAGAACTCTGGATGGCATTCTATTGATGAGATATGCGGATGTAAGGACGGCTTCTCCCCAGAAGAATTTTGGAACATGTGTGGAAAACATGAGAGATCGGGCCACCTCAAGTAAATGTCTGTTTTTTCTTTCTGCTACCCCGTTTTGTTAGGGAGCATCAACACAGGAACTTATGTGAACTATGCCTTGTTCTAGGAGATAAGAACCTAGAACAGATTTGAAGTATTCTTTGGCATTATCTGTTTTAAAAACTTGAATCTTGGTCTGGAATTGTGTTTGTATCATAGAGTTGAAATTTTTGAAAAGTTGACATATTTCTGATTTTTCTTTCATGAGGAATATCCAAGTCAACCTAGTGTGATCATCAACAAATGATACAAACCAACGAGTTCCTGTTATATTTTTCACCCTTGAGGGGCCCCATACATCGCTATGAATCATGGCAAATGGACGAGATGGTTTGTACAAGCAACTAGGATAAGTATTACGAGTGTGTTTGGAATACTGGCAAATTTCACATTGAAAATGTTTTGGATTTTTATTGATAAACATTGAAGGGAAAAGCTTCTCTAAATACACAAAATTAGGATGCCCAAGACGATAGTGACACAGCATAATTTCACTATCTTTATTGACATAGGAATTGAAAACAGACTGACTTGTAACAGGAGCGCCACTTGTGGGTTGAGTTTATGTATTTTGAGGAGAATGGTCTTTAAGGAGATAAAGTCCCAAACACATCTCAGCACTGCCAATCGTCTTCCCCGAATCCAATTCCTGAAACTCACATAAGTTTGGGAAAAACTTAGTTATGCAATTTAGATCACGAGTCAATTTACTAATGGAAAGTAAATTATAATCCAAACTAGGAACATGGAGAACAGAATTTAAAGTCAGATTCTTATTAATCTTGATTGAACCAATTTCCTCAACTTTTGATAGTGAACCATCAGCTATTCAGACTGTGGAGTTGCTATTGGATGGACTGTACTTGTAAAATGTTGTTGCATCTCCTGTCATGTGATTTGAAGCTCCAGAATCAACAATCCACGGTTTTGTGTGCCATTTGTCAACCATAAGAGCCAACGAGGAATTACCTTGCTGTGCTAACAAGCTGGTTCTAGACCCAGAAGTGTTGGATTGAGGCTGCGAGACCGTGTTTTGATTGAATAGTTTCTGCAGAACTTCCAATTGCTCTTTGGTGAAGGGACTTAACCCGTTTGAGGTTGAAGTTGTGTTGTCATCTGAGGATGCTGCAATGCTAGCATTGGTTGCTCGTGATGCCTTCCAATCAGCCAGTTTCCCATGGATTTTCCAGCAGGTTTCCCTAAGATGGCCAGGTTTACGACAGTGATCACACCAAGGTCTCCCTTTCCTTTGCCGGTTGTCATTGTTGTTCGGTGGTGGTCCTCGTGTTGCAAGGGCAGAACCTTCAAAGGTTGGAGTGGAATTTTGTGATCCCATCATAACCTTTCTTCTGCTTTCTTCACATCTAACTTCAGAAAAGGCTTCTCGGATGCTAGGAAAAGGCTTGGTTCCCATAATTCTGCCTTTGACTTCATCCAGATTTTTGTTGAGACCAAGAAGGAATTTGAAAGTTCGTTTTTGTTCTACTATCTTTTTGTATAAAGCTGTGTCTTCGGGGCACTTCCACGTTTGGACTTCAAACAAGTCAAGATGTTGCCAATAGCGAGTAAGGATATTGAAATATTGAGTAACCGTAAGCTCTCCTTGTCGAAGATCATGCAGCTTGGCTTCAACCTCAAAAAGTTCTGAGGTGTTTTCAGAACTGGAATACGTCTTCCTAACTGCATCCCACATTTCCTTTGCTGTCTTATATAAGAGAAAATTCTCACCTATCTCATTATTCATGGAGTTTATCAACCAAGACATCACTAAGTGATTCTCAGTGTTCCATGTCTTGAATTGTGGATCATTTTTCTCTGGAATGACACCTTCTCCAGTGAGATATTCATCTTTTCCTCTTCCACAGATGAACATCATCATAGATTGGGACCATTGGAGAAAGTTGTGACCATTGAGTTTGTGTCCAGTGATGAGAAGAGATGCATTTTCAGTTCCTCCATGGCTGGTTTTAATAGGGGCTGGGAGTGACGTGACTTCGGATGAGGAAGAGTCTCTCTCATTCATCATTTCCTGGTGAAGATAGATTCAATAATTCTAGGAGATGGAGGATTGACCAGTTGGTTGAAGGAGAATGTCGTGATACTAGAGTGTGTATGCTGTCGGATTCCTAGCTATGGTTGAGAAGGGAATGATAGAATCACGTCAGACACGTGAAAGGCTTCGACAGAAGCACGATCAGAATGGATCACGGCAGGAAAAAAAAACTGGTCGGAATGAGAAATACGTCAGGCAGAAAGTGGGTCACGGCAGAAGAAAAAAATAGAAGGAGGAAGGCTCTGATACCATGAAGAGATTTGAAATTCTTTATTTTCTCTTATTCTGAAAGTGATACAAGTATTGTATATATATACTAGTTTACAGCCTATCTTTCCTTAATCTAAGAGGACTAAATAAAGAATAAAAATATATCACATTACATCCCATAAGATTTGATTCTTCTGCTATAAATATCAAGATTATATGGCTGTTAATTAGCCATATGCTTTCCTTATTTATCTACATACTAACTTTGGAAGATTTTCAACAATTTGTCTATATATATATATATATATATATATGCTTCATTTTTCTGTGTATATATATATATGTACATATACTTATTTAATGTATATATTGTGAGGGTTCTTTTTCTGGTGGATGCATCAGTATTATTGACTGTATATTGCTTTTGACCCTAGTTTGAGATTTATGTGCCTCTGCAGGCAATCATATGTGCAGGTTTATACCCCAATGTGGCTGCTACTGAAGAAGGCATTGTTGGGACTGCTCTCAGCAACTTTAAGCAGTGTTCTCCTTCAGTGAAGGGCTTTCCAGGTTGGTTTGATGGAAGAAGAGAAGTATACATACACCACACTTCCATTAACAGTGATGCAAAAGCTTTTCAATATCCATTTATGGTCTTCCTTGAAAAGGTTTGTGGTGCTTTTGAAAGAAAAAGAAATAGTTGTACTGACAATTTGGGGCTATAACTTTGTTTCAATAATGTACTTTGTGCCTCCAACATGACTTTGCAGGTAGAAACAAATAAAGTTTTTCTTAGGGATACTACTGTTGTTTCTCCTTACTCTATTTTGCTTTTTGGAGGATCCATTGATGTTCAGCACAAGGTAGTGTAGCTTCTCTTTGTCCTGCATGTGAGCTTTATATTGATAATGCACAAGTGATCAGAGTATTTTTCTGAAACATAGAGTTATTAAACTGTTATCTGCCTGCAAATAGACATGCATAAAAGTAACTACGAAAAGCTTAACGCTGTTGAGTATTTCTTGTTTATTTTTTCCACAAGCCGATGTGGTTCCTTCATGGCCCCACCTGTAACTCCTTTGAAGAAATGAAGCTTCTACTTTTTACTTTAAGTGTAAAATATTTGCTAGAATGTACACCAAAATAACATCAATTATGGCTTTTATCTGTTTGTTATTTCCAGACCTGAATATCAGATGCAACCATGCAATTTTCCACTGGAAACTAATCCCAAGAAAAGGAAGTTTAATTTTCTGTAGGAATAGAACTTGACATGCAACTTTATATTTTGTTCTATTATTTCAATAATTGTTTTCTTTGCCAAGATATTCATGATTGATATCTTGGAAACCTATCTTTCTATTTTATCATCAATTCATTCACTGTCACAATAAATCTTTTTCTTATCAATGCATAGATCTCCTACTTGTATGTGTGGGAAAATTATGTGTAAATGCTAGCTATTTTAGGGAAAATATTCTTTAGTATAACTAGGATATAATTAGTTTCTTAATTTCTGCTAGATTTTTCTGTGTATAAAGGTCGACCAATACTGTGTGAAAAATAAGGGAAAAATATTAATATTACATAGAATTTTCTCTATGTTCGGTTTTAAGAGTATGATATACTTGTCTCGAGTTTTTTGAATAAGTGATTCCGTATATGGGATTTGGTATAACACTTGTAAGATGATAGGATGAGATTGATATAGATATTTCTTCTTTGTTAACCAAACTTTAAGGATGTTCAATTTGTATTATATTTTAATTTGTTGTTTCTTTTTTTCATTATTTATTAGGTCTTATCTGGTCTTGTTAATAAAGACGAAGATAACTAATATCAGATATATGACGGCTTTTTATGTTTCATCTCAATTGATATATGCAAGCATAACAAATAAACAATCTTGTAGAAGTTTCTTGACTATGTGGCAGGAAAGGAATGATAGGGCCATCTGAACTCCAGTGATTCCGATAATAGAATTTTGAGCTTTTAGTAATACTGCTAACACTTGGTTATGTTGTGCACATACCAATAGCATAGAGTTTTCCTGTTTTTTTTTGTTATAATCGACTTAAGGTCTATGCACCCCTGAAGGGGATTCAAAATTCAAATGCATGGAAGTATTATGTATTTTTACTGTACCATCTGGTTCTGGTTCTTTGAGCTTGGTTGAAATCAATGACCATCTTGCAGTCAATAGATTGATAATGAGGATTGTTCCTGACGCTTATAATTTCAGACTGGAATGGTGGTTATAGATGGATGGTTAAAATTGACAGCACCGGCACAAACTGCTGTCCTGTTCAAGGGACTCCGCACAACTCTTGATTCTGTTCTGAAGGCACTCATTCGAAATCCAGAGGTCTGAAACATCATTTGTTACCTATTTAAACTGTTTTATCTCAATCTATTGCGAGAATGTGTAACTTCTGCAGTGTAAGTTACAAGCGAGCTTTTGTGTGATGTAATTCACTGAAGTTCCTCAGGAAATTATTATGTTGTTTCTTGATATTTAATATTTCAACTAAATCAACTGGAACAGAAGGTTTTTCTGATGACAAATCCCAACTGCAAATGCCACATCCTTAGAGAAAATTAATCGTCTGACATGTTTCACACGTGAAATGTTGATATCTGCATGATACTATTCTTCTGTGCTTTATTTTTGCATATAGATAATCTGATTTTTCAATCTTACATATCTCCATTCTCGGTCTTTTTTGAGCATTATTTTACCTGATCGTCTTATTCAAGCTTGCTTATAAAAGATTTCTACTCAGTGAACCCTTACTCTTGATTTTGCAGTGTGTGTCTCGCAATAATGAGGTTGTCAGCTCTATCATACATTTTTTATTACAAGAAGAAAAACCTCTGGACTGATATGTCAGAATGTAATCCGGTTGCATTTGCTATGGGAGCTTCATGGCTAGATTTCATCCTCGAACATTATCATCTGTTTGTGCCTTGGTTGGGTAGGCCTTCCCAGCATTGTTTAACTTAATTACAAGCATGTCGTTTGTTCATGTGAAGCGTTATTGCTGAACAAAATATGGAATTGCTGTCCGAGGCCCACATACATTTATTGCATCCCAAGTAAGCTGCTGCAGATAAAGCTCCGAGAGAAACACTACTATCATTGGCAATTTGGCATGATGAATCTGGATTTTGGTGAAAGGTTAGGGCTGGTGAAGCAGCCTACATCAGTTTTCATGTCGGCACAGGATGCTTGTTTGTCCAAATCGTTGGATGCCATTTACCATACGGCTTCTTGTGATCGTGTCTAAACAATCTTGAGATCTCTCTTGTTTAATGAAAATATGGTTTAAGATTACATGTATTGTAAAATATCCCTTTACAGTCAAGTTGTATTCAACAACAACAAAACTCGCCCAAAAAAAAAATAACCTTAACAATGACAAAATATTCATTGGAACACGAAGAATACAAGACAAGTTGATTCGATAGGACTTGCTGCTCCCCTGGTTTGTTGCTTAAGTGAATGTCATTTTAGATACGTCAGCTTTTATTCTTAGTCATAATGAAATCATTCTCATAAACTCCTCTGATATCTCAATTCATTTGTGCCTGTACGTAGCAGGTCTTATTGCACATCCTGCCAGTAAAACACATCTTATATGAATCACTGTGGAGCCAAGCTTTTATTTTCCCTTTTTCCAGAAGACTACCCGAATCTAGCTAGGCTAGGTGGAGCCTCTGGTGCAGGTGTGGTCGCTTTTTCTGGAAGTACATGGGATTCTGGGGAGACAATTGCAAGTGACACGGTAAAAGGATGGTGTGGAAAAGAAGATTCGGCTTGGTGCTCACTAAACCTCCGTAATATGTAACAAGTTGAGTTTTATAGCGCTCATGTAGTACATTTAGGAAAGGAGCTGATATCAGTCGAACGCTACCCCAGAACCAGGTGGTCTCGGCTTGGCATTGTGTAAATCGCATATCTTGTGCTAGAATTCTCAGGAGTGAAACTGGAAAATCATGCCTACAATTGAGCATTCGGGTCTAAAGAGGAACCTCTACCATCCAAGAATAGGGGTTTTCTCAAATAGTGAGGTACAAGCCAGGATCGTTTACGTCACAATTTTAACTTTTAATCTTGCATAATTGTATTGTCTTTCTAATAATCATTCAACGCAAGAACATGATTTACTCAAATATACATAAAATCCCATTACATAAGGATTGATGTTAGTGTTATGAATGATCCAGCCCAAAAATATGATGATGCGGGAATGTATCACCTTTTACATCTCTGAAGGACACTCAATTTACTCGCAAGTGCCAATAAATCCTTCCATCAAGGAGCAGACGTGTCATCAGAATCGAGAAAATAGAAGGGTAAGTTTTGAGAAATAGCTGCTGATAACAAGCACCAAGTTGCTCTTCACTTACCATCTCTGTTGTTAGTCCCAAGAGTTATTGGATCACTTAACGGCGTAGATCTTCAATGCATTAATGAGAAAAATAGTGTGAAAGTGGAATGCTTGCTTGAGAGTAAAATTAGCATTGGAAAATGCAGTCATGTTGCCAGGGTAAACTCACAAAGTAGCACTATTATATGAAGGAACAATAAGAGCCGAACTTGGATTGTTGTTCACATACAGTTCGAATGATGTTTTGTGTTGAGCTGAGTTCATCACTTTAGAGATATACATGGCCATGTATATCTTATTTTGCTTGGTTAGACTAAGAATTTCCAAAAGAAATAGACAAGGAAAATAATTAGTACGGCAAAAACTGGCCAAATGTTTTCTTGGAAATCCTTGCCACCATCCCTAAACCCTATTGAACCCTCGTGGGCAATGCAAACACTATTGAACCCTAGTGAACTATTCCCATAGAACTCGGGTGGCTCTCCTGTTGTTCACATGCAAACCCAATTCATTTGCCATGGCCTCTCACTGTGGTCTCTCATATGATAGTTCAGCTCTCTTGGGATTAGCTAATGGTTAGCCATGGTTGGAGGTAGGGTTTCTTGTAAAATGATGGAAGAAATAGATAGTCAAGGAATGGCTATTCATGAGGTCTTAGCAATAATTGGTCATTTCTAGTTTTGTGGGAATTGTCGACCATTCGATAAAATGGACATGGTAATAGATATTCAATATGAGATAGAGGGATAATAAAATAGTCATTTTCTCTATTGATGTCCTTTCCTTCTTGATGGGCCTCCAAGCCATAGGTTGGCTACACTAGGTCTTATAAGAAGACAAACCAAGATGAAGGACAAGAAAAGAGACGTGTCATGCAATAGTACAACCTAGTACTTTGACTCCCCTAAGATTTGCTCTCAATTATCCAAGAGAGCACACACACATAAAATGTGCTTGATAACATAAAATGTTTAACAACCGGTAGCAACCTAGGGGATAGGGGGATGTAGCTAATAGCCATCTCTCCTTCATCTTGTATATAAGCCCCCATTAGTCTCCAAGAAAGACGAACAACCCCTATACATTGGGTACACAAACAATTATCTGGCTGTTGTGAATTCCTTACTCTTCAAATCCTTATTGAATTAAGCGTTGGAATGGTTATGTTGGAATAACCTCTGGTGCCATCCTATAGCTTCCATGTGCTCGTTTTGTAGGCCCACTTTTATTCCCAAAGCCCACAATTAGTTCCAAGTGAGGCTTAAAGTCTTAAAAGTGAGAATTACATGACAATAGTCTCTATCCTAATCAAGTTGACGTGACTTTAAGTGTTTATGGTTTTATATAAATACTTAATATTATTTGACTTTGCAAGATGGACAATATGAATGTGTTCCCCCCCCCTCCACCTTGGTGGCATGATTTTTAGGTGAATTTTACATGTTCTTATAATTAAAAAACAATATATCGCAATTAACTCATGACAAGAGGTCTAAAGTGGGATAATTTAATTTTCCTATTGCAAAATCTATATATCAAGAATATTTACTCTAAATATAAGGAATTATGTACTTTCTAATCTTTTTCTTTCCTAATCACCATCTTAATCACAATTATTATTCACTTTCATAATCATTTTGTAGTTTTCACTTTTCAATATTTAATTTAGTTAATAAAAGATATGAATAAAACAAAGTATCTAAATGTATTTATCAAAATAATCCAAATATAATATAAAGAGAAACTTACAAACAAACCAAAATTGTTAAGAATGGATGAATTACCGCAGCACCATCAAATTATATTGATACCTTGAATTTCTAAAATAATGCATCTACACCTCTATAAAATTGTTGAAGTTCCCAAATTTTTCATCCATTGTAGTATTTAGTTGGTTTTTTCATAATAATATGCACTTGTTACTATTTTTTGGAGACAAGTTAAAATCATTATCTAAAGTTGGTTGTCTTTTCAAATTCGCAATTGAAGTTTGAAGTTGGTAGATATTATTGTAAAATTTACCACTTTACATCTCTCCTTTTATGTTTTTACTCTTCAGCCAATGAATATTTGCCATGATATCTTTGTAAAAATGATAGAGTAAATTTAACTAGTAAAAGGTTAAGAGTTTAGAGATTACTTAGGTTAGTTAGTAAATAATTATAATTAGTACAATTTGTTAGAAAATTAGTCGCCATGTAATTTAGTTAGAAAATTAGTTGTTATAGAAAATATCGTAGTAGGCTTATTGTACCAAAAAAAAATGTATCCATTTATTGAATTCATAGATGAAAATTCATAAAGGAATCTTTTAAGAATCCTTTATCATACCCTAGTGAGTATCCTTGTCATAATAACCTCATGCATCATATAGAAATTTAAGAATAACCTTGCTATTATCCTGAAATTTCAATACAACACGTAGGGCATCATCACTACAAGTTACACTAGTAGGATATGCCAGTTCTACGTAGCATGAATATAAAGAAATATATATAGATCAAGTATCTCAGAGTAATATCAAACAAAAATGAGAGTCTAGATACAATAGTGTTGATAAAGTCCTCTAATAAATCTCTTTATCAAGTTTCACAATAATAAAAGGTAAAACATAAAGATATAAGTTGTGTGTTGATAGCACTTTTCAAACTTGGGCCCTTAAGGTCCAATCCAACCTGTCTAGGCCCATGGTCAAGCTCTAAGGACTAAAATCCAATCTCCTAGTTCTTAGTCTAAGAACCAAACATTGGTCTGAGCTTCAATGTATAGCTTAACCCGAGTATGAGCTCGGATCAGCTATGGTCTCCCAATAGATGAAGTAAGCTGAAAGGATGCAGTTGCATAGGGAATAGACACGAGATAAATACACTTACCAAGTTGTCTCAACCCTAACATCTATAAATAGGGGTTGACACCACTTGAATTCGAGTTTGAGATCTTAAGCCTTAATACTCTCTTTAGTTTATTAATTTCATAAAACATGCTCGTGCTAACTTAAGTATTAGAGTAGTCACGCTAAAAGCACCCCCGGTGTCCCTTTAAGCCTAGCATGTTCTCTTTTGCAAGTGATTACCACCTATGAAAATTTCTAAGCACAACATTTAGCATCATCTTTGTGATCTTACTCACAATCATTCATGGCACTTAAATAAAAAAACCACCAAGTCTAAGGATACAATCAACACATTAAACCATCCATGCAACAACGTCCTAACACCATAACCCAAACATAAACCAAATTGATGCCCAACATTTCCTTAACTTAGAAAATCAGTGTAAAATGTTAGTGGCACAAAATGAAGTGATTGGAAATGACAACATGAGATTACAAGCTCGAGTTATGGAGCTAGAACAACTCAATAACATGCCTGAATTAGAAGATATGTCTACACACTCTCCAAGAGATGGACATAACAATTCGCCACCATTACCACCAACAAACATACCATCGCAAAATCAGCAAGCTCGGTTTGTAAAGCACCGCAACCAATCTCTTACTAAATAAGTTTTGCCAACAACCACATAAGGCGATACACACCCAACATCAATTTTTTCAACTGCATCGCACAGCTATAATGGTTTTATAGCTTGAAACAATAGACATAAGTCATTGGACGCTCACACTAGAACTAACTACTAGGTTGATAACATGACATCAACCAAATAGATGAATATATCAAGAGGCTCTTTAACCTTAGGGAAAGTAAGCACATTGATCCCTTTATAAGATTCTCCACAAACAAGATGCCATTCACACAGGCAATACAAGAGAAGGCTTTGCCACCCAATGTTAGGTTACCCTAGCTTGACATATATGATGGAACAATTGACTTGGATAACCACTTGTGCACTATTGCACAATGATGAATTTGCATGGACTTAGTGACATGGTCACTTGCAAAGCGTCTATAAGCACTTTGCACAAAGTTGCTTAGACATGGTACAATAACCAAAACCAAACCCCGCCCCAACCACCCCCCCCCCCCTTCAGTAGTTCCATCAATTCCTTCAATGAGCTAGCAAATCAATTCCAACAGTACTTTCTAGTGAGCAAGCTCCCAATCAAAGACTCGTTGACTCTAAATCTTATCAGATAGGGCTATAACAAGCTAATTAGGGACTATCTTGCTCGCTTTAATGTGGCCACACTAGAGATCCTCAATGTCAACTACGGCGTTGCTTTGAACATCGTAATTCAAGGCATCTGACTAAGCAATGACTTCTTTAAGTCATTAAAGAAGAGCAAGCCAACAAATTTTGAAGAATTCCAAGAGAAAGCCAAGAAGTACATACTACAAGAAAACTTAATACTAACTTAGAAAAATACTAACCAAAATGGGTTGGAAGAAAGGAAGGATAAAGAAAGAGGGTCCATAAAGGATCGATTTGGCGCTAGAAATGGATAGGGGTCATCCATGGTGCCTAAGATCAGCAATGCACCATTTCAAGTTTCACTACATACACCCTACTAAATTGATCGATGGGAGATAACTTTATGGAAATTTGCAACAAAGGCGTATTACCCAGATCATCATGCCTCAAGGGTTATTCAAATAAAAGAAACTTCAATAAGTATTATGACTTCCATGAAGATAGAGGTCACAATACAAATAAATGTTACCAACTTAAGAATGCCCTCGAAGACCTCGTCCAACAAGGATACCTCAAGGAATATATTGCTAGCCCCTAAAACTTCATGGAATGACCTACATAGAGGAGGCCAGTTGAGTAAGGTCAAGATGAAGAAGACAACAACAATGCTCACCAAAATCAAGCCCCCAACAGCGCCATCAACCGAGAGGGAAGGGAGGTGCTTACAAATTGTTAAATAATATATGCAACTTATCAACTGAGCAAGCCTTAATCTCATCATAGAAGACATGGTAATGAGCAAGCCTTAAACTCATTATAGGGGACACGATAACAAGTAGGCCCACTTGTTACCTTGATACTTGCATGACTATTGAGATAAAATTCAAATTCTATAGGATGGCATATCTTTAGGAATGAGTATCAATCACAGTACTAGTTAGGTTTTAACTTAGTGAACCTTTGATATGGAATTAACATTTCCCTAATCATACCACCTCATACCAAAGTTCCTTGTTGATTTTAAGACTCCTTGTAGAGATCTTCTATCATCTCAGCATGGTTTTGAGTAGAGACAAGGGCTCTATACTTTATAATTTCTAGCAAATCCATAGAAGCCACGATAACTACAATCAAACTAAAATCTTCACTAAAACCTGGATGAGTCACATTAAACATAAGAATTGCATGGAGCTAAAGTTCCATATACTTGTCAAGTTTGAATTCTCAACCAGCAATAGTGATAGTAATTAACAGTCTTGAGAAGAAGGCGGACCAAGCCTAAGGCAAGTGGGTTGATGAGTTCCTAACAATTTTAGGGTAGTATCGAACTAGTCATAGAACCCCTACGAGAGAAACCCCCTTTAAACTAGAGTTTGACTTAGAAACAATTCTCTCTATTGAATTAGATATCCCTAACCAGATCAGACTTCAAGTAACCTCAACATGATCGAAGAGATTTAAAGCACAACGAAGGCTCAGGTAACAGTGTACCAGCATCAAGCTACCTGCTACTACGGCAATAAGGTCAGGCACAAGGTCTTCCAATTAGGAACCTAGTTTGTAAAAGGTTAGAGGCCACCAAATCTCGAGAGGGGTAAGGGAAGCTCGCACCGAACCAAGAAGACTTAATTAAGGTTATCGAAGACTTAGGCAACAGAGTATTATAGACTAGAGAGGCTTGATGGTCGGCTTATACCTTGAACTTGGAATGTTGACAATCTTAGGCAATATTTTGATTAAGTGTAAAATGAGCTTACGTAACATAAACCTTTGTAATGAAAGTGATTATTTTCTTTCACATTATAAGCTTGTACTACACCTTATAGTAAATTATTTGTTCAAGTCCCAATGTCTATCAGAGGTGATTACACTCCTGATGACCCCACTATGTCAAGTCCCTACTAGCACTTAGGTGTATAGACCCTTACATCTATGCTAGTGCCTTGGCAAATAGACTCTTGATGATATCAAATCCCCACTAGCACTTAGGCAAACAAACCCTTAAGTCTACACCAGTGCTTAAGCAAATGGACTCTTGATTTTGACGAAGTCTATACTTCAACAAAAATGAACGGACTCCGATGCTCCCTGACTACCTCAAATGTCAAAGCACTCGACCTCTTTAGGTCATGTCAAAAAGACTTACGCTCTCCAACTACCCTAGCTTGTCGATGGTACTTAGGTCCAAACGTTTAAGTACCCTTTTAACACGTATAAGAAAGAAAATGAGAGGAGGAGGAGAACAATATACTAAAAAAGGCAACACAGAGACACTTAAAATAATCCTTTCATTCATTGAAGTCAGAATACAAGTTCATCAAACAAGTCAACATCTCGACCTCAACAAAAGAAAGGAAATACAAGTGAAGGAATAAAACAAAAGTACAAAAAGGAAAAGGAAAAAATAGAGAGGAACATCTCCAACTTCCCAATCTTGGCCTTACTCTTCAACAACATGCCTGCTCTTTAGAATGGACCTCTTCCTTAATGATTTGGCTTTGACCATTGGGCAACACTTTCTCTTCAAGGCCATCCTCAACAGCTTTCTCACCTTCAGCTACCTTAGACGCTTCGATCTCCTTACCATTATAGAAGGCTAGGTAGCTCAGGTAATATTTAGGATGAGCATTTAAAGCCTTCAACCTAGTTATCTTAATGCCTTTTGTGAACTTCTTCTCCTAGAAGGTTGCCTATTCATCACTCTTTATGATCTTGTCAAAGAAATCCTTCTCCATAGTTACCTTGCTCAACTTAGTGGCAACCTTAATTTGATCAGCCTTGATTCAGAGCCACTCGATCTCCTCTTAAAGACCACTCTTTATTACCGTGTCGTTAGCCTCACAAGCTTACAGCCGCTTCTACATCTCAACCAACTGGCTAGAGAGATGTTGGTTACCCCTTTAGTCAGCCAACCTTAGCATTCAACTTGACATTGGTCCAAACCTCACACTTTACTCGAGCCCTCAAGGTCCCTGCCACAACTAGAGCTTGTCACTTGTGGTGACCCTTCATTGGGCCTCTACTTAGACCCTTTGAGCTTTAACCTCTGCCTCTTTTGCTCTTTGCATTAGCATTGATCTACCATTAGTAAACTTTAAACTACCACCGTAGAGCGATTGATGCTTCCATTTAAGAAGTTCATTCTCCTCATGAAGCCCCTCTACTTGCTTGAGATTCGACCCCTAGATGTTAAATGACTTCATCAAGTGTGCTAAGAGTTGCAAAGCAACAAAAGAAAAGTTAAATGACAAACAACAAATAAAGTAAAGACAAAGAAGAGAGACAAAGCACCAAACACTTACATTGTAGAGCTTGGAATAGATCAACCTCTCCTCTACCTCCTTAGTCATCCTTTAGAAGATCTCATTGACGGTGACTACATCTTGAGGCAGGATTGACCCCCCCCCCCCCCCCCCCCCCCCCCCCCCCCCCTCAAGACTTTAAGACTCTTTTTGCCATCACCCAACATAGAGTCAAAGCTAGAGACCTCCTAGTTGGGTTGGAAAATATTGTCCCCACCCTAGTAGATTCAACCAGCCTAAGGATTGACATGGTCACCTCCTTAACCCTCTCCTCAACACAGTGAGTCAAATCAGCATCCCTCCTCCAAACCTAACACTCTAAAGACTCAAGCTTGGAATTCGATTACTTGACCTCATCTCAAGACCTCTTCTTCAAGCCATGACCAACCCTTTCACCAATTTTTCCCTTCAACCTTAACTGAGCTGAAGGGTTTGCTATAGGACGTAGGGTTAGCTAGCAGGTGGAAGCTGAAACATGCTCATCCCTTATTGTTAAAGGTACTTTCTGGGACTTTGGAGGAGATACCCTGTAAACACTCCATTTTTGCCCTAAGAATTAATAATAATTAATAATAATCAATTTTCAATTTTTTTTTCAATATTTTCCAATTTTCTCTAATTTGGCAAAAATAATAAAAATATTCAAAAAAATAAAAATAAATAGGAAAACACATCAATTTTGAAAAATAATTTCAGAAAGAGAAATAATAAGGAATAAATAATTTTTACAAATTTTTGAAATTTCAAAAAAAATAAAAAAATCGCATTGCATATATGCAATTTGTGAAATAAACAAAATCAAGAAAATTGGCTAGCTCAGTTGGTCCGAGCCGTGGTCAAGTGGGTGCATGCGGGTGCGAGGTTGGGGGTTCGAAACGCGGGGGAAGCAGTTTCCGCGTTTTACGATTTTTTTCATTTACCTAGGACACGTGGCAGCATTTAATTGGCTGGAGGGAACGCACGCGCCGGGCACGTGATCGTCTTTAACCTCGGTCCAAGATTGCCGGCAAGGGGAAAAATTTCGAATTTCGGCTGTTTCGATTCGATTTTTTGCACAAATCCAACAAATCTTCAACAGAATTGAGATAAAAATCATCCAATTGGAATCAAATCTCAACAAATCGAAGGATTTACACGAATTGGAGTTGGTTCATTTAACCGTCGATCCGATTTGCCTCGATCGGGGGAAATCCGAGCTTATCCAGCTCGATTTCGAGAGCCTATAAATAGAGGAGGAGGGGAGGAAGCCAAAGGAGAGATCAAAAGCGAGAGAAAGTGAGAGAAAAGAGAGAATCGAAGTCCACCGGAGGAGTTCGAAGCCGCGACCGCCGATCAAGAGTTGCGCCACCACCAGGAGGCGTTTCTGGAGCAAACCACCGCCACCATTGGATTCCTCACCCTCGATAACCTAGGATTCGATACCTCAACCGCTACAAAAGGCTGCCGAAACGCCGTCAACGAGCACTCCCCGCCGCCGTGTTCAACCGCTTCAACCCGACCCGCTTCGACTCGATCGGACTCGACCTGCGCACTGACCCGGATCTAGGTAAGTCGGATTTTCCGTTTTTTATTATTTTATTTTATTTTGTTTATTTATTTGATTTATTTTTCCGCATTGATTTATTAATTTTGTTATTTATTTATTAATTTGCTATTTTTTTATTTTTTTATTTGCTTATGTGTTATTTATATTTCAATAAATAGAAAAATATTAGAAATTAGATTTTTTAGGAGTTAATAATATAAAAATAATAATAATAAAAAATAAAAAGAAAAAAAATATAATCAAAATAATAAATAGTAAAATGTAGAAAATAATAAAAATATTAGAAAAATAATAATAATAAAACTTTAGATTTTGAAATAGGATAGAACCTAGGAGGAAAATTTTTAATAAAGCAAAAATGCACAAAAATTATGAAAAATTAATAAAAAATCATTTTTTCAAATAACTCATTCAAAAACACAATAAAAAGCAACAGAAACAAAATAAAAGACATTTCTAGATAGGGATAATTTTAGGAGATTAGGTGGTAACCGTAAGGTTTTAATAGGTTAGCCTCTGAACTTAGAAACTCTGGTTTTCCTTTTCCTCTTTTCACCAAAAACGAGAAGAGGAAATCACGACGACTAGTGGTCCAAATTAAGACTAATCCGCTCCTTTAGTCTTAATTCAATCTTTCCCAATAACAGTTGGGTGGCGACTCCAAAATTAAATGAAGTTCCTAACTCAAGTCGAGGATCTATATTAGATGAGCATAGGGTCTAGTCTAGATCGGATTAGGAATGGGAAAATTCAAAATTAGACTCGATAGGATGGCGACTCCACTGGGGACTCATGCCAGTAGGCTAGCCACCTGAATCTCTTCAAATTGTTCTCTTAAACAAATGTCTTTCAATTATTATCCTGTTGCTAACTTTTCAGGGATTAGCTAGGTTTAGCTTTCTTTACTATGGGGTCTGCATGCATGCATATGTTCGTGTGAATAGATGCGGTCAAACACGGACCGTCCTAGAACCCTAAGACGGGGAGCCATTGTGTAGGTTTCGAGCGAAGTGAGTTGATCACCGTTCGGGACCGATTAGGTTACCCCACCCAATGCTTCGATATGGCCTGAGATCCATTTCTTCGAGAATGCAGGAGGCCATAGAGCTTGGGGACCAGTTAGAACCAACCTATTTGCATACATAACATCATGGGTTGACAATTGTCGATGATGTAATGTTTATTGTTTTATTCAATGGAGTTCAGATCAATTTCCCTGTAATGTTATAGTTCTAGTTGTAATTAGGAAAATTTCTTGTTGTAATAGATGGCTAACACCGCAATCGACCGTCTACTCCGCAAAGAAATTCGGGTGTACAAACCTTTGGACCCAAAGTTGGTACTGGACCATTGGTTTACCTTGTATAACCCAGAGGAGCAGGCCTTCATCCAGCAAAAGATAGGCCCCATCCTCTCACTAACAAAAATAGAGGTGAATCTGCCTTTGGTACCGGCCATGCTCCAGTTATGGGAAATCGAGCCGGCAACTTTCTTTATCGGGCCGCATGAAATCACCCCTACCTTGGAAGAGTACACCCAACTACTACAGGCTCCAACACTGACTGATCAAATCTATATGCCAGATCTCAAGGCCGGGCCAGCTGGTACCTTCAGCAGACTATTAGGCATCCGCAAAACAGCAGTCAACAAAGCCCTAGCAGACTGTAATGGATACTACATACGGATGGACGATTTGGAATCCTGGTTCATTGCCCGAGAAGACAATGGGGATAGAAAGGACATACTGTGTGGGGACCCCAAGACTTACAGACAGAGAAGGGTGAATGAGTTTATCTTGACAGCTTTCACCACCATACTATTCCCCACCGAAAGTTTCTACATTCACTACCGGGTTGCAAAGCTGGTGACCCTATTCCTGGAAGGAAGATCTTGCATCCCGGCTTTATTGGCTGAACAGATTCGGAACTTAAACATCCTCAAGAAGAAAGGCCATGGGATCCTCCGCTCAAGCATCAACTTTATGCTGATATGGTTCGTAAGCCAACTTAAGTGTTTCGGGCTGAACATGGTCCGGAAAACCTTGGCCCAGCAAGTGGACCTTGTGGATTCATGCGTAGAAAAGATAAAGCTACTTGACGACCTTACCAGCCACAGTTGGGTAGAAGTGCTTAGAAGCCTCAGTGCTGAGGATATTCTGTGGACGGCCAGGTGGAGTTACTGCGACAAAATTATTTTGACCTGCAGTAATTTTCAAGCCGTGCTTTGATCAGAATCAATGGATGTATTGGATATCACCCCAATTCAGTGGTCCGCTAGTTTGGTACCATCCAAGACATAGTTTATCGGCCCTCGCTGGAAGCAGTCACCTTTGAGTACCAAGATCTGAACCTGCTGGTGGCTGAAAAGTTTGCTAAGCTGGCAGAGGTCAAAGCACTTTGGGAAGCAAGAATTGAAAGTCCGAATGTAGACCTTGGGGAGCTAGATGGCGAAGTGGGAAAGCACCGAGCCACCAGAAAGTTTGTAATCCGCCAGCTGTACCAGATAGGGGAAAGAGCATATCGGGTTCCAGATGTCACTCAACCAAGGCCAGACAAAGTAAATCCAGAGCTAGAAATCTACTTAGAGCAGGTCAAGACCCAGATCCAGGTATCAAGATAGCTACCAAGAAACCGAACCCTCCCAGAAGCCCAATCGCACACGTTTAAGAACAAAAATAGCCAACAGTAGCGACAACCGCAACAACGCAAATGCTGAAGCTGCCTCAAACTCCAGGATCGTATCCCTAGAACAAACGGTCCAACAATTGGCTGCTCAGGTCCACCTCTTAACTGAAAGCATCGGCCTCCTTCGCACCACTCAGCCAACCCAAGAAGAACATTCAGGGGCCAGGAAAGGAAAAGCAGTGGAGGGACAGCCTCCAGAGTATGAAGAGATCAATTCCCACCTTAACCCGGCCTTTGAATATGAACTGAAGATCAACCAGGGGCCAACCTCTAATGACCTGAAAAGAGAGATGGAAGAGAGACAGAAGAAGATGGAGAAGAGACTCTTCCAGCAGCTCCAAGATAAGATGAAAACAATCGAGGGTCCTGATGGTTTCAAGCAGGCCGGGATCACCAGTCTGCCAGTGTACAGGGAAGAAGTATACCCTGAGAAGTTCAAGACCCCAGAGTTTGAAAAATACGATGGGACCGGGTGTCCCAAAATGCATACCAGGCTATATGCCCAAAAGATGAGCAAGTATGCTCAGTACGACCAACTCATGATCCAGACCTTCCAAGACAGCCTCATAGGTCCTGCATTAGTCTAGTACGCCCACCTAGACTTCAACAGTGTCAACACCTGGGAAAAGCTAGCCCAAGTGTTCTATGACTAATACAAGTTCAATATTGAAGTCGCCCCATCTGTGATTGATCTGGGAAGTCTACGGAAAAGACATATTGAGCCGTTTAGGGAATATGCCCAGCGCTGGAGAGCCCAGGCCGCCAGAGTAGCAATCCCAATCTCTGAGAAGGAGTTGACATCCATATTTGTCAACACCCTAGACAAGACCTACTTTTCACATCTGGTAGGCCAGACCTCATCCAGCTTTGCAGAGGTGGTAGCTGCAGGATGTCGGATTGAAAATGCCATCACCACCGGCAGACTCCAAACAATGGATCCTCCCACAGTTACACCAACACAAAGGCCCTTAGGAGGAAATAGAGCTAAGGAGTCTACCGTCAGCACAGTCCATTCCGGTAAGGCAGAAAAAGCTGGGACTCGTGTGACGTTCCAAACCATGAGTACCCCAGCCCAACAATCCACGACAAGTCATACCCAGGCCGCCAGGGTCCCAAGGCAGTTCACTCCAATCCCCATACCGCTCAGTCAGGTCTTTGCTCGGTTGAGGGCAGACAACTTGATCAGCTTCGAGATCCCCAACGACCGGTACAAGCCCAAGAATTTCGACTCAAGCCTCAAGTGTGACTACCATATGGGTCAGGAGGGGCATTCTACAGATAGGTGCTGGAGGCTCCGACACAAGATCCAAGAGTTAATCGATGCAGGAATCATACAGCTAGATTTTGTGAACACCCCAGCACCCAATGTCAACACCAACCCACTGCCCAATCATAAGCCCACCATTAACATGATCACATCTGAGGAGTCAACTCCCAAGGAAGCCCCTAAGCAGAAGATGACGGACCAACAGAAGAAGCAACCCCATCAAGCGCCAGAAGAAGCACCAAAAGCACACATTAAAAGAAGGTGGTTAGCCGGAGACCCAACAATCGGCACTTTGGGAGAATCACACGGGAGGTTCAAATACTTGGTAAGCTATTCTTACACCCTAACTAAGTATGGGCCGCCTAGCGAATGGGGGCCGGAATTTGAGAAGGAAGACAACCCTCCAAAGGAAGAGGAAAAGATTATAAACATGATCAATTCTCATCAGAAGCCCAGGGTTGTAAAGTGCTATAAGGGACAACCAGCTGAGATACAGATCCCAAGGAAAATATATGTATTTAATGTCCCGATACCAGTAGAAAGTTACAAGGCTGCACCTTTCGACTATCGGGTCCTCGAACAAGAGCGACCTCCTATGGTGGGAGGAATCACCCGCTATGGGAGAATATACGACCCAAAGTATAGAACCCCGACCAAAGAGCCCAACGTGGAGAAAGGAGAGGAAGAGGAAGAGGGACTCGCTACGTTTACAAAGATGGTCAAGGCGAGTGAATACAAGATAATGGAACAACTAAATAAAGTTCCAGCATAGATATCACTCATGGGCCTTCTTACAGCATCCGAGCCCCATAGGGAAGCACTCTTTAAAGTGCTCAAATAGATTCAGGTCCCAGAAGGCATCGTTACAGACAAGATAAGTCATGTGGCGGACTCTATTTTTACAATGGACCAGATATCTTTCTCTCCGGAAGAGCTAGGAGAAGAGGGAGACCAACATACCAAATCGCTATTCATAGTGGTCAGGTGTAATGACACCATTGTCTCCCGGGTACTCATCGACAACGGATCGTCCCTCAACGTTTGCCCATTGGCAACTCTCGACTTATTGGGGGTCGATCCAAGCAATATAACACCTAGCTCAACGGTGGTCAGAGCTTTTGATGGGTCAAAAAGAGATATAGTAAGGGAGATAAACCTACCGGTGGAGATTGGCCCACAGGTATTCCACATATCTTTCCAGGTCCCCGATATCCCAAGATCTTTCAACCTACTCTTGGGAAGACCCTGGATACATGCTGCTGGAGCCATCCCCTCTAGTCTCCATCAAAGGGTCAAATTCATTGCATATGGGCAGATAGTTACTATACTCGGCGAGCAGGGTTACACCATATACAAAGAGACTGCCATACATATATCGGGGAGGAAGGTTCAGAAGACCTGAGACTACAAATTTTCAATGAAGTGAACGTAGTGACCAACAAGGAGGGCCTTCAGTTTAAAGAGGGGCAGCAAGGGACGTTTGGACTAGGGTACGTTCCCACAGCCGAAGAAGAAGCACAAGCAAGAGGTGTCAAAGGCAGAATGAAGGGGAAGCCGATTGACACCCAGATGTGCATCCCACCTCTCCAACAATCTTTCCGAAAGGCAAATATCGTTCAAGAGCTTCGGATAAACGAAGGTGACGCCAGCAAAGGGAAACCAACCCCCCGCACGTCCAACCAGCATCCGGCTCTGAACAATTGGTTTTGTTATCCTATCAATAGCTCTAGGTTAGCTCAAAAGTAGAGAATAGTTATTGAACAAATTTTTTAGACTCTTTATCAATTCGATTACAATCTGTTTTTCTTCTTATATATATGCTTTCATTTTTACTTTACCCAAATCTCCTACCATCGAACATCAGGGATATTTCGCGCAGGTAGAAAATAAAAACGCTGATATCGTTTCCAACGTTGCTGGGTCAGTTGTTGAAGGCGATATCCTCGACCACGAAATAATACAAGAAAATTGGCAAAAACATGAACAAAGCGGAATTTCGATCGACGAGCCGGTGGAGACAATAAATCTATAAAGCATGGAAAACCCTAAAAACCTCAAAATCGGGACCAGTTTGAGTGCCGAGCAAAAATGTGAGATAACCGAGCTATTAACAGAATACGCGGATGTGTTTGCCTGGTCATATGGTGACATGCTAGGACTAGACCAATCAATAGTGGTTCATAGGCTTCCCACAAGGGAAGATGTTAAACCTAAAAAACAAAAACTGAGAAGATTTAGGCTTGGCATCTTGCTAGAGATTAAGGAGGAAGTCAAGAAACTACTAGAAGTAGGGTTCACCGAAGTATCCGACTACCCAGAATAGGTAGCAAATATAGTCCCCGTTATGAAAAAGAACGGAAAAGTACGCGTATGCGTAGACTTCCGGGACTTAAACCAAGCTACGCCAAAGGATAACTTCCCCCTACCCCACATTGATGTTCTAGTAGACAACACTGCGGGAAACCATCTCTTCTCATTCATGGACGGTTTCTCAGGATATAATCAAATAAAAATGACTGAAGAGGATAAGACCAAAACGACTTTCATCACAACATGGGGAACTTTCTGTTACAAAGTCATGCCCTTAGGTTTGAAAAACACCGGGGCAACGTATCAGAGGGCCATGGTCACAATACTTCACGACATGATGCATCGAGAAGTTGAAGTATATGTCGACGACAGGATAGCCAAATCTAAAGAAGGAGAAAGCCAAGATATCCTGAGGAAATTGTTTAAGCGACTGAGAAAATTTCAGCTCAAGTTAAACCTAGAGAAATGTACTTTCGAGGTCACAACGGGGAAATTGTTGGGGTTTGTCATAAGCCAGGAAGGCATTAAAATCGACCCTGACAAGGTAAAGTCTATATTAGAGTTACCTTCTCCACGCTCCGTTAAAGAAGTAAGAAACTTGTTGAGAAGATTAAATTATATAGCTCGTTTTATCTCACAACTCACTGACAAATGCCGGCCACTTTTCCGTCTGTTGAAGAAGAACACCATAATAGAATGGGACGACGAATGCGAAGAAGCATTCAGGACGATCAAAGACTATCTTATGAAACCTCCGGTCTTGATAGTCCCAAAGCAAGGGAAGCCCTTATTCTTATACCTTACTATACTCCTTAAATCCATGGGATGCGTATTGGGGTAGAAAGATGACGAGGGAAGGGAGCGTTCCATATATTACCTGAGCAAGAAGTTCATAGATGGGGAACAGAGGTACTTAGAGGTAGAGAAGACTTGTTGTGCTCTAATTTAGGTCATGCATCAACTAAGGCAATACACCCTTTACTATCATATTGAGCTGCTGACAAGACATGATCCTTTGAAATACTTGGCAGAGAAACCAGCTTTGATAAGGAGAATCTCTAAATGGCAAATGCTCCTATCCGAGTTTGACATTACATACATAAATCAGAACTCGATGAAAGGGCAAGCCTTAGCCGACCAATTGGCGGAACAACCTGTCGAGACAGATTCCCAAGAAACACAGGCCCAATTTCCGGACGAAAATATATTAACAGTGGAAGATATGCCGGTAGAAGACTTTGGGATGGAGCAGAACCCGAAATGGAAATTGTTTTTCGATGGAGCTGCCAATGTATTCGATTGCGGGATCGGGGCAATGTTGATATCCCCAGACGGCACTCAATTCCCTGCAGCGACAAGACTTACATTTCCCTATACCAATAATATCGCGGAATATGAAGCGTGTATTCTCGACCTCAAAATGGCCTGTCAAATGGAAATCCGTGAATTAGAAGTATACGGGGACTCGTCGCTTATCATACTACAGACAAGAGGGGAATACAAGACTAAAGACCCCAAACTGGTACCATATCATCAACACTTGACAGAGCTAATTGAAGGATTCAAGGAAATCTCTTTCACAAACATCCCGAGAACTCAAAATCAGTTTGCAGATGCACTAGCCACACTAGCATCTATGATCCAGATAACTGGGGGAGCCGAAGTTCAACCGATGAAAATAGACATCGAAAGTCGGCCTGCCTACTGTTTAACCATTGAAAAAATACAAGATGACAAGCCCTGGTATCACGACGTCAAGACCTTCCTCCAAGAAAGTAAATATCCTGAAATGGCTAGCAAGAATGATCAAAGAACACTCAGGAGGTTAGCAAGCCATTTCTTACTAAGTGGGTCTATACTCTACAAAAGATCATCTGATACCACCTTGTTGAGATGTGTGGACAAAAATGAAGCATGTGAGCTGATGAAAGAAGTACATAAAGGAGTATGTGGACCTCATATGAATGGCTACACGTTAGCCCGAAAAATCATGAGGTTAGGATACTATTGGTTAACCATGGAATCAGATTGCATAAAATATGTCAAGCACTGTCATTTGTGCGAAGTATACGTAAACCGGATAAATGCTCCACCCAATGAGTTGCACTTATTGTCAGCACCATGGCCTTTTTCCATGTAGAGAATCGACATAATAGGCCCTATCACTCCGACAGCATCCAATGGCCACAGGTTTATACTGGTAGCGATTGATTACTTCACCAAATGGGTAGAAGCTTCGTCATATGCCAATGTCACCAAAGGGGTAATAGTTCGCTTCTTGAAAAGGGACATAATAGCCCGATATGGAGTTCCTGAGTCTATCATCACTGACAACGGCACCAATCTTAACAATAAGTCGATGACAAGTTTATGTCAGCAATTCCGCATAAACCATAGAAATTCAACTCCCTACTGACCTCAGATGAATGGGGCAATAGAAGTAGCTAACAAGAATATCAAGAAGATCATCGAGAAAATGACAACCACTTACAAAGATTGGCACGAAATGTTACCGTTTGCTCTCATGGCTTATAGGATTTCAATAAGAACATCTACTGGAGCTACCCCATATTCATTGGTATATGGTACTGAAGTAGTGCTACCAATTGAAGTCGAAATACCATCATTCAGAATCTTATCAGAAACTCAGCTAACCGCATCAGATTGGGTAAAGAAGAGGCTTGATCAGCTGAATCTGATTGATGAAAAAAGACTTACCGCACTATGTCATGGCCAGTGTTACCAACAAAGGATGGCTCGAGCATTTAACAAGAAAATGAGGCCCCGATACTTCAAAGAAGGGGATCTGGTGCTAAGGAAGGTTCTCCCGAATGCCCAAGATTCCAGAGGAAAATTCACCCCAAACTATGAAGGCCCCTATGTGGTGAAAAAGGTTCTGTCAGGAGGTGCTTTGATACTGACTCAGATGGATGGTCCAGAATTGAGAGACCCCATTAACACAGATGCTGTAAAGATGTGCTATCCTTAGGCAAGGGAATTGAAATTTTTCCAATGTTTATGAAAGCCAATGTTCGATACAAATTTCGTTGAGTCGAGTTTTTATTTTTTTACAAGCAAAGTTAATATCTCTGAATGGTCAATAATCCAAATCAATTCGCACCACAACAAATACTCCTAAACACATTACCCACCACTTCGCCAATGAAAGATAAAAACTAAAATGATAATGAATCTCAATATATTTGGTAGTATAATTCTATCTACTTTTGAGCATTAGAACCTAGTGCATTAGTAGGATAACACTACCATCAAAAGAGCTGTGTGCACAAAGAAAGGAAGCACATCAAGATTTTCAACCCCGTGTCAAGATAAGAAGAAGTGAAGCAGAAGCAAATCAGCATGAAGGTTCGGTTGTTTGGTTGCTATCCACGATAAACTGGCAAGCATATTAAAATAAATAAATATCATCATATCATGAAAGACATTACATCGTTTAGCTCAGTTAGTAGAAAGCATATTCAGAAGCATAAGATGAGTCAGCCCATAGTGGGGCACTTGTCTAAACATTCCCTTTAATAGGGTAGTTAGCCCAAAAAGGGGCGCTTCCCTAGATCTCTTCTAAGGTCAGCTTATAAAGGCACCTTTCTAGATATCATTTTTATCTTAGGTTAGTCAGCCCATAGGGGGCACTTTCCTAAAAACATCTGTTCTCAAGGTCAGCTCATAAGGGGCACTTTTTGAGACATTTCTATCATAGGTTAGTCAGCCCATAGGGAGGCACTTTCCTAAAACATCTGTTCTCAAGGTCAGCCCATAGGGGGCACTTTTTGAGACATTCCTATCATAGGTTAGTCAACCCATAGGGGGCACATTCCTAAAAACATTTGTTCTCAAGGTCAACCCATAGGGAGCACTTTTTGAGACATTTCTATCATAGGTTAGTCAGCCCATAGGGGGCACTTTTTGAGACATTCCTATCATAGGTTAGTCAGCCCATAGGGGGCACTTTTTGAGACATTCCATCATAGGTTAGTCAGCCCATAGGGGGCACTTTCCTAAAACATCTGTTCTCAAGGTCAGCCCATAGGGGGCACTTTTTGAGACATTTCTATCATAGGTTAGTCAACCCATAGGGGGCACTTTTTGAGACATTTCTATCATAGGTTAGTCAGCCCATAGGGGGCACTTTCCTAAAACATCTGTTCTTAAGGTTAGCCCATAGGGGGCACTTTTTGAGACATTTCTATCATAGGTTAGTCAGCCCATAGGGGGCACTTTCCTAAATATCTGTTCTCAAGGTCAGCCCATGAGAGGCACTTTTTGAGACATTCTATCATAGGTTAGTCAGCCCATAGAAGGCACTTTCCTAAATATATGTTTTCAAGGTCAGCCCATAGGGGGCACTTTTTGAGACATTCTATCATAGGTTAGTCAGCCCAAGAGGGGCACTTTCCTAAAAATCTTATCTCAGGGCCAGCCCATAGGGGGCACTTTTTGAGACATTTTATCATAGGTTAGTCAGCCCAAGAGAAGCACTTTCCTAGACTCCCTCGATTAGTCAACTCATAGGAGCACTTTTCGGAGGTATTTTTCCAAACAGATGCTAGTCTAACCAGACACTTCTGTTGATAGGTAGCCAACTCGTAAGGGCACTTCCTAAGATAATCTTCTTTTCAAGGTTGCTAGTCTGATAAGACGCTTCCTATCATCATTTCTTCTACACTCCTAAACAATGCTTGAGATGTTTCCTATCGCCAACTAGTCAGCCCATAAAGCACTTTTTGGGAAGGAACGTTACTCTAAATTGTTAGGACCATTTTAAATTGTGGGATTATTAGCTCTTGGAGCATTTTCCTACCTAAAAAAAATTCTAGATAACCAGCCAAGCCAAGGCGTTATCTATTTAAGAGACCAAAAATGGCGTCTTTCTTGTCTTTGTAGTTAAGTTTTTCAAACTTTACTATAAAGAGGGGCAGCTGTAAACACCCCATTTTTTCTCTAAGAATTAATAATAATCAATTTTCAATTTTTTTTCCCAATTTTTCTCTAATTTGGCAAAAATAATAAAAATATTCAAAAAAATAAAAATAAATAGGAAAACACATCAATTTTGAAAAATGATTTCAGAAAGGGCAATAATAAGGAATAAATAATTTTTACAAATTTTTGAAATTTCAAAAAATACAAAAAAATAAAAAAATCGCATTGCATATATGCAATTTGCGAAATAAACAAAATCAGGAAAATGGGCTAGCTTAGCTGGTCCGAGCCGTGGTCAAGTGGGTGCGTGCGAGTGCGAGGTCGGGGGTTCGAAACGCGGGGGAAGTAGTTTCCGCGTTTTGCGATTTTTTTCATTTACCCAGGACACATGGCAGCATCTGATTGGCTGGAGGGAACGCACGCACCGGGCGCGTGATCGTCTTCAACCTTGGTCTGAGATCGCCGGCGAGGGGAAAATTTTCGAATTTCAGCCGTTTCGATTCGATTTTTTGTACAAATCCAACAGATCTTCAACAGAATTGAGATAAACATCATCCAATTGGAATCAAATCTCAACAAATCGAAGGATTTACACGAATCGGAGTTAGTTCATTTAACCGTTGATCCAATTTGCCTCGATCGGGGGAAATCCGAGCTTATCCAACTTGATTTCGAGAGCCTATAAATAGAGGAGGAGGGGAGGAAGCCAAAGGAGAGATCAAAAGCGAGAGAAAGTGAGAGAAAAGAGAGAATCGAAGTCCACCGGAGGAGTTCGAAGCCGCGACCGCCGATCAAGAGTTGCGCCACCACCAGGAGGCGTTTCTGGAGCAAACCACCGCCACCATTGGATTCCTCACCCTCGATAACCTAGGATTCGATACCTCAACCGCTACAAAAGGCCGCCGAAACGCCGTCAACGAGCACTCTCCGCCGCCGTGTTCAACCGCTTTGACCCGATCTGACCCGACCGACCTAACTCGTGCACTGACCCGGATCCAGGTAAGTCGGATTTTTCGTTTTTTATTATTTTATTTTATTTTGTTTATTTATTTGATTTATTTTTCCGCATTGATTTATTAATTTTGTTATTTATTTATTAATTTTCTATTTATTTATTTGTTTATTTACTTATGTGTTATTTATATTTCAATAAATAGAAAAATGTTAGAAATTAGATTTTTTAGGAGTTAATAATATAAAAAAAGAAAAAAATAAAAAGAAAAAAATATAATCAAAATAATAAATAGTAAAAATGTAGAAAATAATAAAAATATTAGAAAATAATAATAATAAAACTTTAGATTTTGAAATAGGATAGAACCTAGGAGGAAAATTTTTAATAAAACAAAAATGCACAAAAATTATGAAAAATTAATAAAAAAATCATTTTTTTCAAATAACTCATTCAAAAACACAATAAAAAGCAACAAAAATAAAATAAAAGACATTTCTAGATAGAGATAATTTTAGGAGATTAGGTGGTAACCGTAAGGTTTTAATAGGTTAGCCTCCGAACTTAGAAACTCTGGTTTTCCTTTTCCTCTTTTCACCAAAAACGAGAAGAGGAAATCACGACGACTAGTGGTCCAAATTAAGACTAATCCGCTCCTTTAGTCTTAATTCAATCTTTCACAACAACAGTTGGGTGGCGACTCCAAAATTAAACGAAGTTCCTAACTCAAGTCGAAGATCTATATTAGATGAGCATAGGGTCTAGTCTAGATCGGATTAGGAATGGGAAAATTCAAAATTAGACTCGACATACCCTCTATTGAGTAGCTTGAGCAATAGCCTTCCTGCCCTTCTTTGTAGCTATAGCAACCTTATGCTTAGTCAGCAAGTCAACAATAAAGCTCTCCTTCAGCTGCATATCTACATAAAGTAAAGAACAAGTCAAAAAAATAGTAGAAAAAGGCATGTAAAAGAGTTACCATGTTAAGCACAAGCTCTCAAAGAGATCCTTTCTCTTAGCAAACTAGATGAATGAACTCTCTTCAACAAGCCTACCTTGGCACAGCAATGGTAGTAGGCATACCTCCTTCATTTTCGATGAGCACACTTGCAATCAACTTCCTATTGTACAAGTATACATCAACAATCTTCAAGGCATTCTAGAACCTAGTCAACCTCCTCCTCAGTTTAGCGAGCCGATCTACATCAGCTTTATCATTAGGCCTCAAATATTGGATTGTTGACAATTTAATAGAGTTGACCTAGTCCATCTAGAAGTCTGGCTCTTCTTTTGCAATTACCATCGAAAACTTACTCTTCTACCCATGCACCAAAGAGTCCAACCCAACTAGTAGCTTCCAACCTAGACAGCTCGTTAATACCACCCATTAGTTGACCTCTTCAACCCGTAGAAGTATCTCAGCAATTGAAGAGTAGCCCACAACACAAAATGCTCACATAACACCTAGAATGTAATCAATAACTTGCAAGCATTAGGCACGAGTTGTGTTGACAAAACCCAGTGGTATGAGAAGAATTCCTTCTAGAGTTTAGAGAGTAGAGTTCATAGTCTAAACTCCAGATACTTCACATACAGGTAGAAGAGGCACCCCACAGTGAGAGCAACCCTATCTTTTGCCTAAGAACACTTTAACTTCCATGCTAAAGGATGTAGGTGGAAGTGCTTCCTAAGGTTCACGAGCTCCTCATATGTAAGGGTGCTCTTGATGCCATTAAAGTGTTCCCATCCTCTACTGCTATGTAGATTAGCTACAACAACTTGTATCCTCACCATTGTCAGGGTAGACATCCCTAGGGATTTGTGCTATTACCGCCAATGTGTTGATGTTCCTCTCTAATTAATGCTTTAGCCATTTTAGAAAACCACTGTGAGATTTCTTCCACAACTGAGAGGAGAGTATCCCTATCACTCTCTTCATTAAAGAGTGTTTGAGATGCAGAAGAAAATATAGCCATCATACCTATTTTGGGATGAGAAGTGAGAGAAGAATATGAAAGTTAAAAAGATTGATCAAAATTGCAAGATAAATTGAAATCTTGTGCTCCAGAATAAAGGAAGAGATGTTAGAGAAGATGAAAGTGTTGAAATGAAGCTATGGACCGGTATGTATAAGCAACAACATAGGAAATAAAGAGATGGTTAACAAAAGTGACATGACATGATGTTCTTATTTGATCTCGACACAAGTCCCATCATTCAAATGGATGGTAAGGATCTTATATGCGCACCTGATGCATGTAGACCTCACTTAATACAAACATGAAAACTATATTTAGCATTATATGCACTTAAATTTATGTGCCCATGACAAATTGAATTAAGATCACTTCGAGAAGCCACCATGACCTCGGATCGAGCATTGTTGAGGATTTTTAAAGTGCTCAATCTAATAAAAAGCATGCCTAGTTCAACTCAGCTCGATGGGGACAAAAGCATAATGTAGTTTGATATATTGCCTACTTGATCACATCCCTCTAGATGCCAGCCAAAGAAAATCTTCTTACAAGTTATCGGCACGAGGGAAGCTTAGCTCAACCACTCACCTACTTAACCAATCTATAAAGGCCATCACTAGTTCAGCTTGGCTTAGGGGAAAAACACAATATCTTAGTGAATCACTTGCTCAACCTCGCACCCTAAAGTGCCAACCTAGGACTGTCCCCTATTCACCAATTCCACTAGCACAAATAAAGCTTAGCTCGACTACCTGCTTGCTTGGCTACTCTATGCACATCCAAATGATAGCACGCTAAGTCAAAAGACAAGTCAATGACCCCAACCAAGAGCTCTTCTTAGCCATTAGTTCATCTTATGGACCACCAAAGCCCATCTTATCCCTAACTCTCCCTACTAAGTGGTTGTTGTTTATTACCGTAGTAAGTGTTGATAGCACTTTTTCCCCTAAGCCAAATCTAACCTACTTAAGCCCATAGTTGAGCTCCAAGGACTAAAATCTAAGCTCTAGTGTATAACTCAACCCAAGCATGATTTCAAATCGACTATGCTCTCCTAATAGATGAAGTAAGATGAAAGGATGTAAATGCATGGGAATAGACATGAGATAAATGTACCTACCAAGTTTTCTCAACCCTAATGCTTATAAATAGAGGTTGACTCCACTTAGATCTAGGTTTGAGATCTTAAGCCCTAATACTCTCTTCAACTTATTGATTTATTGAAATATGTTTATACTAACTTAGGTATCAAAGTATCCATACCAGAACCATTCCCAATGTCCCTTTAAGCCTAATATGTTCTCTTTTGTAGGTGATTACCACCTAGGAGAATTTCTAAGCACAATAAGCTAAATACTGCATAATCTCCTTTTTTTTATTCTTTTGTGAACATTCAAACTCATCGAGAATTCATGTGCTTGTTGCCTTGTTCACCATTCCAAGATCTTGATTGGTAAAGTTCAAAAGGTTGCAATCTATATCAAGACTTTTGAATTTTCTCAATCAACGAGTCAAGCTCAATTTATAAATTTATACCAAGGTTTGTGAGATTCTTAAACATCATGTTAATTAATATCTTTGGTTCTAAGTTCAAATTTTCATCAAGTGGAGCTTCATACGTCTTGATTCTTAGTGATTTGGCTTTTATAAAGCAATCACACATCAATTTGGTATCAGAGTGCTTGGATCTAAAGGTTAAGTTTGACTAGTTTGATTTGAAATCAATAACTTTAACACCCATTTCAATTCGTCCATATCCCTTATTTGGTTTACTATTCTATTTTAATTTTTTATTTATTTATTGTTTCTTTGATTTCATAGTTGTTATTGTGATACCTTAAAAAAAAAAAACAAGGAAGAAAGAAAAGAGAGAGAAAAAGAAAGAGAATTACAAGAAATTTTATTTATCAATCTAGTAATTTCATTCTATTATATATTTTATTTTATTAAAGTAAAAAAATTGATTCCTTTATGTTTGTCTTACCTTTTAAAGTCCTAATCTTTTCTCTCTTTTTTTTTTTTTTTTTTGTCTGATGCTATATTAGTCTTCAACCCATTATGATATTGGAGATTATTGACTCATTTGTTTGTGCTTCCAAAAACCTAAAGTGTGGTGTGTGAACAAAACAAGCAAGATTCATATTAGGTTCATTAGTTTGATAAGGAATAGAAATTAAAGGAGATTCTAGTGGAAAAAGATAGAAGCAAACAAGGTTAATATAGTGGGAAAAAGCCATAAATAGTAAGACATAAGTGTTAAGTATAATTAAATTTAAGTGAAACACATGAGAGAGTGTTATGAGGATTACTTTCTTCTTTCCACAATACGATGACAAGCGAGAAGGGAAGAAAGGAGACAATGAGTTGGGCATAGTTGATTTAGAGAGGATGATGCAGTAGATGATGGTGAGGGTAAAAAATATTGGAGAAGGCATTGAAAGAAATAAGATGGTAATGGAAAATATGCAATAGAGAACCCTAACACCACAAGCATGACCTACGAGGCGACAAGTGAGATAGAAAGTTTAGGAGGAGTATGAGGATTATTATGTTGATGGTGATTTTGGTAAGCAAACCGTGCTAGTATATGTGAGAAGATAATGTAAGGAACTGAAGAGAGGACGTGAGTGTATTAATGGGGATTTAGGTAGTTTCAAGTTCAAGATTCCATCTTTTCCAGGCGATCTAAATGTGTATTTGGAGTGGAAAAAGAAGATGGAACTAGTTTTTCATTATCAACATTACTTTAAAAAGAAAAAGGTAAAGTTAGCTGTTTTTAAATTTGCTGACTATGTTATTATTTGGTAGGATCAACTTGTGACCAACAAGAGGAGGAATTATGAGGACCCTATTAGCACTTGGCATGAATTAAAGGCAGTGATGAGAAAGAGATTTGTTCTTAGTTACTATTACAAGAGACTCCATTAGAAATTGTAGGGCCTTATTCAAGGATCTAGGAGTGTTAAAGAGTACTGTAAGGAGATGGAGATGTTGATGATGAAAGTCGATACTCATGAGGATAAGGAGGCCACCATGGCATGATTCTTAAATGGGTTGAATCATGATATTGCAAATACTATAAAGTTGTAGCATTATGTGGAGTTAGAGGAAATGGTGTATATGGCTATCAAGGTATAGAAATGCAACTCAAGAGGAAAAGCAATCAACCCAACTATATTGTGGAAAGGAAATTGAAGAAGGAGATGACTATTTTAAAGCCAAAGTTAACACCACAAGAGTGCAAAGATGAGGGGCCTAATAAGGTCAAATGTAAATATGAAATCTAAACTCGCTATCATGATTTAAGATGCTCTGGATGTAATGTAGTAGGTCATATAACTTCTTAGTGTCCAAGCAAGAGGGCTATGATTGCTATGGATAATGATGAATAAGTTATAGTGAGTGAGAATGATGATGATGATATGTCTGGATTGGAAAATGTTAGTGACACTACGATCATTGCACCACCTAATGAATCCTCGGTTATTAGGCACACTTTAAGTACTTAGTTTAAGGCAAATGGCATAGGGTAATAAAAGGAGAACATTTTCCATACTAGTTATTTTATAAAGGAGAAAGTTTGTTGTTTGATTATTGATGGGGATAGTTTTACAATTGTTGTGAGTAGCAACTTGGTGGAAATATTGGGTTTACCTACCTTGAGACACCCAAAATCTTATCAGCTGCAATGGTTGAATGATTTAGGAGAGGTGAAGGTGAATAAGCAGATCTTGTTGAGTTTCTCCATTAGGAACTATAAAGATGAAGTTTATGTGATGTGGTGGCCATGCACATAAGCCATGTTTTTTTTGGGTAGGTAGTGATAATTTGATAGAAAGGCACAATATGATGGGGTTAAGAATTAATACACATTAGTTAAAGATGGGAGATGTTTCACACTTGGTCATTATCCCAAAAACAAGTGTATGAGGATCAATTGGCATTGAAAAGAGAGGATGAGTTAATGAAAGTGGGTAAGTCTATTAGATCTCTTAAAATAGGTATTGATAATAACAAAACATATGATAAGGACGTTTGTTTAACATGTAGAAATATTTTGAGTATGCAGCAAATACCTTTTGTATAAAGATAACATATCAAATTTCAAAAGTCACAAATTAAAAGATGGTCAAAAGTCAAAAGTAGGTTCTGATAAATAGAGACAAAGTTCATGTAATTATTAAAATTGATGGTGAATTTGGAAATAGGATAAGTCAAAAGAAGATTTCAAAACTTATCTATTGGAAGTTGGATTTACTATGTCTAAATGAAAGCAAAATTCAACTTACAAGGTTTCTACAAAATTTTAAGTTAGACAAAATAATTTTAATACTTACCTTTACCAGTTAAATATATTTAGATAAAATTATTGACTCATTTTATTAGAAGTTGGATTTGAATAATAAGGGGATTTTATTATAACAAGTTTTTACGGTTAAGAAAAGTTGATCATTGCTTGTGGTGTTTAAAAAGTAAGTCAACGAAATGGTTATTACAAGAAAATCAACCAAAGTTAAATAGTAGATGATAATAATAATAAGTAATTCTATTACATCAAGTTAATAAAGTAAGAGAAAAATATATTTTTAATTCTCAATATTTACTATTTTTTTATTTGACTCTTCATTTTTTTTCTATTTAAATATTTAACATTTTCAAAATTTTATAAAAATAGGATTTTAGTTAGATCTATTAATTTTTCCAGCTATCCATGACATATGTTAGCTTCAAATGGGTCCATAACAATTAATTTGTAAAATGATGATATTAAATATATTTTATTACTTAATATAATAAAAATAATATTAAATGTGTTTAATTAGATAATATAATTAAAATATTTGAAATTTTCAAAAAATCAATTAAAAGTAAGAAAAAAAGTTGGAAAAAGTTATGCAAATCTTGTCATCTTGATCAACTATCTTAAGGTTAATTAGAACCTAGGCATGTCTAAAATGGATGATGGAAATTCTATTTAAAAAAAAACTTTAATACTTAATAGAAGGATATTTAATTCAAATTAAAAATATATATAGGGGTTAGGAAGTTGATAAACCACTAGAATTAACGGTCGTATTTCACCGATCTCTCCAACGGTAGCAAGGAAGCCTTGCATTCTTCATATTTGGCGCTCTGTTGTCTCCTCTCCTTACAGTCAAAGATGAAACCCCTTTATCGAGTAATCGCGCGGTCTCTCTCTTCACCTTCTGCAGCCAACAAAACCCCATCAGTAATGCCCCTTTCTTCCTCCTCCCTCCACTCTGCAGCCGCAACTGCAAGCAAGCAGCCCTCCCGACTCCCCGATTCCCCCAGAGAAAACGAGGCTGCCGTTGATTGGCCGAAACCAAGTGAAATACCATTTCAGCCGAAAGTGGTCAATTCCGTAAACCTAATCGGACACATCAACATGCCCATTCAATACGAGTCTGCTCCTGATGGAAAGTTCTGGGCGCGCACTGTTATCTCTCGCCCCTTCGCCGATTCTCCGCCTTTCCGGTGAGTCATGTTGCGAGAAACTCTCCAGATTGAACTCTAAATTTGGACATCTAGTAGAAATGTTTGTGTGCCCTAAAATTTTTTGTGTTGATTCTTCTGGTTTATTGTATATTAGGATTCCAATAACTTTTACAGGCGATTTGGCTCACGTTGCTGTTTCACATTTGAAAGTACACGATTATGTTTATGTTAAAGGAGAATTAAGCGCGGATCCACCGCCACGTCTAGACGGAACCGCAGGTCAGTCCCGTTTACAGGTGAGTGTTTAACAGCATGGTCCCTTGGTTGAAGAAGAAAAGCTACCATATGAGATGTATTTTGTGCATAAGAAATTCATGAAACAAAGTAGTGACACTGCCAAAATTACTGCTTGAATCTTTGGCGTTTTCTCAATTTTACAACTGAAATTTGGAGTTGCTAAATGTCATGCTCAAGTGAAATATTGCATGTCGAGTTTACTACAGCGTATTTTGTGCATAAGAAATCCCTTTTTGTTATGGCTATCTCCTTGATTGTTTCAATAAAGCCATGCACTACCAAAAGATTTTCTCTTTACGAGATTCTATAATCAATACTAACTTACTTAAGGGGGATTGCCGGGAATGAATATTTAACAAGTTACTGACATTGGGATTATGTATCATTGCAGCTGTAGGGTGATATCCCTTTTTTTGTTTTTCCTTTCTTTTGGGATAATTGCGTAGTTATGTTATATTGAAATTTAACATGAAATGAGTTGTAAAATGATGTCCATTCTTCATGATTCCTTTATGCCCATGCTTGTCAAAAAACAAAGGCTCTTCATCTCAATTTTCTTTCTCTCTCATTCTTTGATATAGAATTCTTTCCAGGTGGTTGCATCATTGCACATTTGAAGTCATTGATATTAATCATTTAAGTATAAACCTTATGTATCCGCATTTCAATTATGGAATACATGGCTAATCTAAGTAGTAATTATCGAGAAATTGTGCATGATAGTTGTTCTGCTGCCCATCTAGCTTCACTGTCCAAAGAGAAAGTTTTGCCTTTTGTATTAGGCATTACAGATTATTATTTGCTTTTTCATTTGTTGAGTGTTGACAAATGTTGGAAATCCACTTATTGATAATGCGGCTTTGATTTATCAGGTGATGGTTCACAGCATCAACTTTGTTGAAGAGTCTCCTCAATTAAAGAAAAAGCGTATGCCCTCTAACCATGACATTTCTATGAGTGGTCCTGGTATATAACATATTTCCAGTCTTCATTGAGCTTGCTTCCATATGGAAGTAGCATGTATAGTCTGCCATAACACGTAGGCAGAATCTTCTTGTCAGTTTATAGTTGTCAGTTGATGTTTCAGTAGAGGAAAACAAAGGGTTATTCTTTTTTTTTTCTTTTTTTCTTTTTTTTTTTCAGTAGAAGAAGATTGTTGCATGAGCAGAATATGGTAAATACCTTTGTCTTTCTTTTATTGCCATTGTAGTCATTTCCTATCAAACATTTACTACACTATGGAATAGAAACTATTCCATGAATAGCTGCTTTATTTTTAGTTAATATGAAGAATTAAAGCAATGGGAGTGAAAGGGAAGTGTATTTTGTAAGTGAAAGGGAAAGGAGTGACCTTTCCCTGACATTCTTGATATCTATCACATTCTCAGGCTTCAAATAAAGAATATGGATATTAAAAAATCTGTAGTTCGCTTTCAAAAATTTACCCGCATTAGATTAAGATCAATATAGACTAAGTCAGTACTAACAATATAATGCAGATAAGGATATTGACCATTCTGAGTAGTTCATGCAGCCTATACGCATTCAGGTGAGAAATATTGATTGAGCATGTTTTTGCATGAACTATGGAGAGAGGAGAGACCCTTAAACAACTTACCTGTCATATATTTGCTTAGGCCAAGGATCAAAACACTTAATAAAACAAGTAAAATGGCTAGAGAGAAAAAAATTCTCTGACCTCTCTTTAGAATTCCTTCAAATTTTTTTCCTTGGCCTCCCCAAAAGACCACTTCTTTTAGGTAAAATCTTGAAACACTTGGACTTTTTTCCTTGTTCGCTTCCACTTCCTTAGTTTTTAGTTTTCAGCTTTCAGGTTTGGTTTCTTTAAGCAGTTAGTGCCTTCTTTTTGTTTCTTTGTGCTGCTTAAGTTCGTGGTACACGGTATGGAACACCAAGTTATGGTTTTCAAAACCTTTTTTGCGACGTCAAAGGAAGACCTCTTCAAGCAAGAATCTGTAAGTTTGCCTGCAAATGGAGTTTTAGGTTCGTCATGTCAGGAAAAGTGGACACCTTCTTCTCCCATGAAACTGCTTCCAAACTGAATTATGATCATTCATCATCCCTGAAGATAATACAAAATCCATAGTAATGTGATCTCATTTTCATAGCGGACTAGGAGGGAGCTACGGCGACCCTACTTGCCTTATTCATTTCAATTCATCTGCTAGCTAATCAAGCATTGAGAAACTTACGTAATGCCTTATTTTCTTCATCTTATTCCAACAACAGGTCTCTCTTAGGTTCTAATACATCTTCATCGCTCCCGGATGATATGTTACAATTGAAGTACTGCACCTCTTATGAGATTTTCGTCTTTCGGTCGGGGTTGTGCATGCTCTCTTAATTGAACCTCAGAAAGCAGTTACCATGTACTCTATATTAGAGGATGCCAGGATGGTTTAGTTTTAATCTCGGTTGGGATAATTTGCAATTGTTTAGGCCTCTTTAATTCTTTTGATCAATGCTAGTTGTATCCTTAGCCTATAAAAGATTATTTTCAAAGCTCGGGCTTTCATTCCGATTTCCAACTTTCTCAAGCCCCCTAATAGGTCTAATTATGAAATATATATATATATATATATTAAATATTTTGTTGGTGTAGAAATTTGTAAATATTATGTGCCTCCCTCATGATTACATGCTTTACGCTAGATTGGACAGAAAGTGAGGACTCTATATATGTATATATATGCATTGGGAAGGCTATCTCATCAATAAATACTAAAAACAGTTCCTTTGTTTAGTTCTTGTCCACGTTCCTTTTAATCCATCATGTATATGTATGTATTGTCCATGTCCATTGTAGTTCACGTAATGTATTTCACATTGAATGAACAGCCATATGTCCATGAATTTAACCTTTATTATGTTTATGTAATTAATTTGGTTCATGAGTTTGTCATAATCGATGCACCTGTCCATATTACTCTCTCTTGGTCATTAAAAAAAAAAGGTTAATTGGTGTAAGTTTCATATTGTCCAAGTATGTGGAAATTTAAGCGATGTGTTACTACAAACAATACCTTTTTTTCTTCCCTATATACAAAGAAAATTGCATATACTAACAACTTGTTTACTTTCTAGAATAAAATCAATAAAAAATAGGAAAATTATTACATAGGAATTACTATTGCTAGTAATAGATTAGAAATTTATATTTTAATGTTTATTTCTTATAAAGTATTATTGTGGGAAATATTTATTTTGATGTTTATCTCACTTTATTAATTGTAATATTAAATTAAAAATATCAATATATTCTTATTTGGTCATTATAGAATATAACTAATAGTTATTTATTGGGGTCATTATCATCTATTACTTTTATTCTCTATGGAGATGGAATAAAAAATATCAGTATCCATAAGGTAATAACTATTTCCAATATAAAGAGAATAGAAAAATCACTTGAAATAAAATTTCTGAACCCATTTGCAAATAAAAAATGTAATGAAAAACAATATGAAAATAATTATTCTATTTTTTCTTTATTATCCCTAAATAAATGCTCTCAAAAAATAAGTCTAAATCGGCATCTCTACGTAGGGTAAAGAATGATAAACTAAAAGCCTATTTGTTTTGTGGTTATGGTATTATTTGGCTTCGGATTCAAACTATGCTAAAATAAAATAAAATAGAGAACGATGGTGTAAGTGTATATATATATATTCCTCACATGATAAAGTACCTAACAATTCCTTGTAAAACGAGACGTATAGGTCGTCCACTTTTTTTATTCAAGTTTTGATTTTCCAATACATGAACTCTTGTCCGTTGACTATATGCCTAAAGTACGTGAATTTTTATATCTAAATTTTCACTATTTAATCATCATCTTCACCACATTGATAAGATAATCTATCTAAATACCAAGTTTGCAAATGAAAATATATTAGACATGCATCAAACAATTTTCATGTCTCATATTTCAAATAAAATGCACATATAAGATAATTATTCAAACTTCAAGTTTGAAACTAAAACATAAAAAATAGTTTTTCGAACATTAGATTTGAAGTTAAGTAAAAATAGAGAAAATAAAAAGAAAAATATAGGATACATATAGACAAAAGAAAAAAATAATAATAATTTAAAGAGAACCAAACAGGTGTTCTTTGAAGTGCAAAAGGATAGAATCAAAATAAGGGGGGGAAAAAGAAAGTCAGATGTTTCATAGACAGCCAATCTCTAACACCACCTTCGATAAACCTTGTGGCACATAGAAAACTAAGATCTGTACAAGAGCAATATCTTTTTCCACGCAAGGACCCCATTTTTCTGAGCAAGAGTTTTTATGGTTGGGGAACCACTAATCTTTAAATGATCATTCCACTCGCTTTTTAGCAAGGTAAGAGGGTGTATATATATTTATGTGGCCTTTTTTTTCTATGTGCTAGAAAGTCTTGGAGGAGGATTGCTGTTGGAAGTCACACAGGAAGCAAGTTATGAAATAAAGTGCAGGTGTAAGCGAAAAAGAGAGGGGACGATCAAGCCCGGGCGAAATCAAGAGATTTTTTTCCATCATGAGCATTACCAAAGAAGTTATCCATGTAGTCTTGGAAGACCATTTCTCTGTATTGCGCCACCCCACCATCATCCCTCTCAACCACCTCTGCTAGGGGACCAATCTTCTCTGTAGGCCTTGGAGTGGTAAATATTGGGATGGATACTCGTGACTGGGTGTTGGTGGTGCGCACTCTGTGTTCAGAACTCTGATATCTTCCATTACTCAATATCTGAACAATTCATAAGGTATTTGATTATTATTATTATTGTTTTCTAAGCATGTACAAGAGACTAATATATAATCCATTAATAAACTACCACTATATACAATACCATTGGATGCAAGGATATATTTGATGTCTAAAGAAAGATGACATGATGTTTACTAGATGTCAGGAAACAAACCAGCTGAATCGAATGAAACTACCAACGAAATTGAATATTCATTTTCTTTTTCAATGATTCAATTTATGATTTGATTTGAGGTGTAAATTATAGTTTGTAATTCGTTTTACATACTAGAAAAAATTGTAGATAGTTCCAAATCAAAGTGCAGTATCTGTACTGACCTGAAAATATGAGTTTTTGTTGTAATGGTTGGATTAATTTCAAATATGATTTATATTTGGTTCATGGTCCAAACTAAACTCAACCAAATCATTTTTTTTTATTGTTATGTTCAGATTGAATCACATAACCATGATTATATAATAATAAACAACCTGTAGAGCATCGCCGACGTTGATAACTAGAGCGCCAGGGATTGGTGGGATCTCTATCCAGTTGTCATTTTCCGTATCAGGATTCTCAACTTTAACGTACAAGCCACCAATGCCATCCTGCAACAAGACCGTGAGTGTGCCCATGTCAGAGTGACGTCCTACACCGACGGTGAGCCCTGGATCGGGACATGCTGGGTAATAGTTCATGTTCACCACCTTCAGGCCAACCAGTGCATCCAGTCTTGACTCCTCCAATCTCACTCCCAGATTTTCCATCAAGGCCTTTAGGATTTTTTTTACCATCTCTGTTGACTTTCTTAGGTACTCTAGTGCCGTTTCCCTGTAAATATGCAATAATATTTTTAAGTGCTGCTATTATTATTAATAATATCTATATAGATGCATGGTCATAATGTATAGTTACTCGCAAATGTGTGGCCAAAACTCAAGCGCATCCTCATCGTTGGTGTAAAGCATGGAAACGTAGTCCTTCCACTCCAAGGTTTTCTTTTTCTCAGGGGCGAAGCTGGTACCGTATTTGACAAGAGGAGTGGAGCTTGATCCTTTAAGATACACGGCCTTCCTCTCTGGGGGCTGCGCGAAGAACTCGAGTGCTGCATCCTTGAGGGACTCCAAAAGTTCCAGAGTCATTCCGTGATTCACCACTTGGAAGAACCCAAGAGACTCAGCAGCTTGGGCTATCTCCTTCACCACCCGGTGTTAGTCCTGCCCCTGGGGATCCTCCTCCAATTTCGACAGATCGATTGGAGGGAACGCGAGGGAAACGTTTCCTGGTACTCTCTCATCATCGATGATTCTCTCTTCGGGTGGCTGTACGTAACGTTGTGGCACCTTTGGGTAATCCCAAGTCCACCAAGCCTTTCACACCGTTCCCATCCCTTACCACGAAATTGAAAAGTGATTGACCATCTTCAAGATCCGGCATCGTTGGAGCCATGCTTATGAGTGCCTTCCTAGTTAAAAGTGGACTTTTGATGAGTGATAATTTTGGAAGGCAGTGCTTAAGTCCCCTGTTCAGGGAAGATATGTATAATAACTATTCCATCCATCGTGACATCAATGTAAATTGGAAATCAAACGGCAAGTATCAGGACTTGTGGGCAAGTGGAGTAGGTATTACATCAATATGATGATGTATTGTCATATATTTAACATCTTATTTAGGTTTCTTTTTTTTTTTATTGTTGTAACTTTTTGGGATGACTTTTTCTAATAATATTCATTTCATATAAGTATTAAATCATTATAATTTTCTCAAAAGCCACTAGCCTTTTGTTCATTATTAAAATCTCCTTGCCATTTATGATTTTTCTTTGTCATGTACCATCCCATTACTAATATATGTTTTCACTATTAATTTTTTTTAATATTAATTATGTATCCAAAAGATGTGTGATTTATAACCCAAAAAAAAAAAAAACTATGGAGGAGTTGTACTCTTTGCAGATTTAGATGCAATTTTAAAACTTTCTTTTTTTTCATTTGTTACTTTTTATTAATATTATTTTTTTGTTATTTATAATATTTCATTTTGGTATTTACACCTTCATTACTAAATTCTTTTCACTATTAATCTTTCTCTTTTGCAATTATGTACTTAAGAGACATATTCCCTTTATGAATAGTTTGTATGACTTAATTGAAAATAACACAATCCTTATTATATGATGTTATGTTTTCATAATTTGAAGGTAATAACTTTTTTTTAATGATACACCATTTCATATAGATATGGCATATATAACAAACATGTAGTATATTTATATATAATTAAACAATAATATTAACACCATGTTTATAACAATCTATGAATATATGTTGTTAACATATTAATTGTGATAATATTTTAAATAAATCTATTTTTTTCTTCAATATTTTAAATGAAATCTGTACACAGTATAGATCTTTAACTAGTTTTCTTATAATACTTGAAAGTCAACTTCTCTTCATTTTCTTCTTTTGGTTTATTTCATTATTTAGGTTCAAGGACAGGCCCAGGGGGATGGGGGGGCATAGGGACCCTGGCCGGTCGCCCCCCAACCTGAAATATTACCTCTAATATTTTTAAGTCATAGTTTAATTAAAACTTATATTATCGACAAAGAAAAATAAAAATAAATACCTTTTGTTTAAATGCCTATTACGCCTGGAGTTTATAATTAATACTCAACTCCCACAATTTGCAATTTCAATGAAAGCATGCAGTGATTAATTTAGTAAGTAACAACATCCGATTAATACATTTCTGTTAATTATCAATTTATGCCTAATTGATTCCTTTCTCTTTTTTTATTACTTTCGGATGCTCAACATTTTAAACTTTGATACTTTAGCTGTAATAAATAAGTTTAAAAATTGATTGGTATGTTTCAATTTCTGTAACTTCTAAACAAAATACATAAAAATAATTTTCTTTTTTTACTCATAAAAAAAAACGTTTTGATATTTTAATTTATTCAAATATAATTTCAAAATTATAACCTTCCATGTTTATAACTTATTTCAATGACATCAACAGTGCACCTAATTTGATGGTAAAAAGTATCTTTTTGTTCATTTACTCTCTCTCTCTCTCTTTTTTTTTTTTTTTTTTATAGTAATCAATCAATCATAAATATCATATAGAATTCATAAATTAGGTTGTCATTTACTGAACCACTAAAGAATATTTTCAAGAGTAAATGCCATAATCAAATATATAAGTTCTTTATCATCAAAGTGCTTCATTTTTATCATCATCTTGACAAGAATACCAACATTACCATCACCCATCTCATCTCCAATTAGGTTATAAATCTTTGTTATATATATAGCATATTGCGTATTCATTTGCTTGTGATTTTTTTTTTTTCATTTTATACTTTGTTTTCATAATATAAAATATCATTACATTGTGTTGTCTTCTTTTTTTTTTTTTTTTTTTGTCTCTTCTTTATCTTTTTTTTTTTCCATGAAATTATTTTATTTAGTTTTCATAATTATCTTCTTGTATTATTTCACATATATATTATTCAAAATAGTATAAGTGATAAATACTTATAATTTCTATAATCAAATATCTTCTAACTAATATAATACCATATAGATATCAATTTTATATTTGATATGGTTTAATCTATATAATAAATTTAATTACACTATAAATTACAGATAAACTTATATACATACCACATACGATATACACAAGTTGCAATATATAACACCAAGACTCTATCTATATATGTCATATTTATTTATCTATAACATAATATATATGGTACATTGAATTATATATTATAATTAAGGCACATACAAAAATGTCAAATGTAATACAAAAGACTTGTAAAGCTGTCATATGTATATTTATCCATAATATAATAGCATGAACTTGATGATTTTATTCCATCCCTTCGTTTCGGAATCATAAAATTCATAACTTAGCTAATCCGTATCATGTGAACAAGTGGAAGTTCTTAAATTGTTGTTGACCTGTCTTCAATGGGGTTTTATTTGAAAGGCTTCTTTCTTATTTCAATGAATTAAGCACCCACACATTACTTGTGGATGAAAAGATTATAAGCATCAGCAGAAGTCCCAATTCATAAACGTCGGGTTTAAATAAACAGTGATAAATGTTGAGTCTTAAAGTATGCTTTTCTCTCATTAAAATAAATAAATAAATAAATACAAGTCATGAAAATTCTTGGAAATAGGGAAGACTTTTTATCAGGAACCTGAAAGCCTTATACACCGAAAATCGTAAAAAGATACGTGAACCTGTTGGGCTTGGTACATTGAGATCCATAAAAGAAACCAAAAAAAAAAAAATTGTTCCAGCGCTGAAGAAATGTGGTAGCTTTTCTTTGTGACACACATAGAAAAGCTTATTTCCAGCATTTGATCGGATGATTAGCTGCTTTTAGCCACCTGAATTTTTATTTTTTATTTTTTTTATTGTTTATAATCTTATCCAATCTTCCTACACTACATCCTGGACATTCACATTTTCTTTGCCCAAGTAAAGATTTAGTACAGTGTGACCTTGTGCAGCATTCTTAGTGGGCTGTTAGAGAAATGAGACTTCTTATTGTAAAAAGAACTGGAGAAGTTCAATAAAGTAATGAATCTGGATATCCCATCCCTGGATTTTCTCTGCCTACTACGGCTTTCCCCTTGGCCATGGATTTCAATCAGCAACATTGGCATTTTCGGTTGTTCTTCCCTCTCTGGCCAAAAATGTGAACCATTTGTCACTTGCTAATTTGTGTGGATTTTCTGATGCTTCATCATAGAGTAAAACTCCCCATTAGCAGGAGGAATCCATGGAGGAGATTATTTACTTGGTGCACCGTGTATGCATCAACTAAGTATCAGTTTAAATGCCTTCTCTATACTTTGCAGAATCTAATAGCTAATCCAAAAACAAGGTACCTGTCATGTATAGCTCCATCCAGATATGGCAGAACCATCTGCTAAGCCTTCTTCAAAGTAAAAAATTATAGGAGACTATAACAATGTAGCTTTGGAACACAATCTAAGATAGTATTTTAAGAAAATTTAGAATGATCATGCTGCTGTACAAGAGGGACCAAAAACATATAGGACACGCATGAAACAGACATATAAACAGCTTCTCCTCCAAACATTACGGACAGAATTCTACAATTAATAGAAAAAAGGAAAACATCAAATGTCATAATTTTCACATTTTTGAGGTGAAGAAGATTGCCAACAATGTTCCCCTTCTATTGGAAAGGCCCTGAATGCATGCATTTGCCATGTATGATATTCATATCTGGACTCCATCTAGTTTAGTTGCTGTAATGAACTCCTTGCTTCATCTTAAATTACTAAGCTTAATATGATGTCACAGCACTAGAACTGTGGTATTCACATACTCAAGTACGGTATACAAAGCAACAATTGTCAGAATTCTAGGAACTATTAAGAGGGGGTAATCCCTATTAAGAGGGGTTAATCAAAATCAGTACGACAAAACCAGATCCCATTGGATTTTGTTCTTAGAACCAGAGTGCCAGTTGCAAAAAGCTTGACACTAAAATGAGTGATCTCAGTTAAACACAAATGAACACAACAGATGACTAATGAAAGCATGCATTTTGATAGCATGTTTCAACCAGAAGCTGCCTTCCTTTAAATATATAAAATGTAATTTGGTGAAAACTAGAATTTAACATCTCACATATCTTCACCATTTGCGAAGTAGCATTGAACATAAAGACACTGATCAATCAGTGTTGTCTATGACTATGACCATGCAAAACAAACGCCATTAGACATTGCCATTTACTCAGAAAAAATGGTTAAGGTTGTTTCGAAAACTGCAATGTATTGATGCTTTACAAGTAACAATGGAAAGGGACGGTTGATAATTGCAAACCACATACAGGATGAGTAATAGTCCTAACAATCTGGACGTCATAGGAAACCAATACCTAAAAGCAATGTCAAGTGCAAAACTATGGATCTTGAATATTCTCATGAGACTTTAACAAAATTATTGATCGTAGATCATCTAATAAAAAGGTTCAAACTTTTAGACATGGTATAGACTTCTACATATATTCATTAAGACACTTCTTACTTACAGGCTTGGACTTTGACCATAGCCCATCAAGTGGATGACTTCTTTACATGAGGATAAACTGACGGCACACAAAGTCAAACTCAATCTCATGCTCAGTTACCACTGAATTTAGTTCCACAACTACCCGATCTAATAGTTTAGACTTCTAGATATCAGCGTGGGCTCCTAGATTTACTACATAACAAAAAGGATAGCATGCTCTCATAGATTGCTGTAAGTAAAAATGTAACTACATGGCAACCTCAATCATGAAGAATATAGTAACCTCAACTCATCCTGTATTTAAAACTTGCTATTTGCAATGAGGGCCAAGGCCCATTGCATACCAACTTTACTAGACGAGCAATTAACTGAAAATACGTATGAATAGATCCAAAGCTCCAGGTTATTTGATATTTAAAGAGCATCTAACCTCTACGGAACAAATGCACTTGTATTTCAGACACAAACATCAATGAAAAGAATGTCAAGTTCACTTCAAATTACTATTGAATCAGCGGAAGCCCCAAAGGCTGGGTAAACACTTCAAATTACAATTAAGCACAAAAGTAGCAAGTCAAGGCAGGGTAAACACTGTTCTTCCCCTCTCCAATTAAAATCAATTAAAATTTTAAAAAGAAAAAAGCATAAAAGTAGCAAAGTTCTTATCCCGTCATTCTACTTTACTCAACTAACCATAATCATCAGTTTATGTCAAGGATAAACATTGAATTTATTAGACGCCGACCAGCAAAACTAAGCATGAACAATTTTGGATTTTTTTTTTTTATTTGATTAAGTTGTAGTATGCAAGAATACAAAGATAAGCACACTTCCACCCCAACCACATCTTCCTTGATTAAAGTACTAAAGCCATCGGAAAGCAAAAAAACAGAACCACAAAGACACAAACTCTAACAAAAGTATAGTAAGTAGTAGTATGATTACATTAAACAATCGAGTCGCCCTAATCTGAGTCCTTATTGTTCCTGAGTCTGTAAATAATACGGCCTCTGGTAGAATCGTACCTACTAACTTCAATCTTAACCTTATCGCCAGGCAACATACGAATGAAATTCTTCCTTATCTTCCCCGAAATGTAACCCAAGATGACGTCTTCATTGTCCAGACGGACCCGAAACATGCCATTTGGGAGTGATTCCACGATGATACCTTCATGGGTCCATTTCTGTTCTTTCATTCCCTGGGACATCTTCTTTGAACAGAGTGTTAGGGTGAGTGGTTTAAGAGGAAGTGCTGTTGGGTTGTTTTGGTTTGGAGGGAAGAAGGATGGGGAAGAAGAGAGAGAAGGGAAAGGGAGAAGCTTGTTGTTGGTATTGTTGGGGGTATGGAGAAAAAAACATGGTTGAAGATGTGTGTAGGCGTGCAAGAGAGACGAAGCCATTGAAGGTGGGATGGTATGCTTGCCTTTGGGTGGGAAGAAAGAGAGAGAGATGGCCACAGGTCTAACAACAAAGGGCAAGGCTCTTCAGTTTCTCATCCCAAGAGGTGTTTCTCAGGGTGTTGTTGATTTGGTTGAATTTAGTGGCCCAATAAGGCAGTATGTTATGTGGAGATTTGTGAACTTGTTTAAGATAATAAAATAAAACTATGGGATTAAGGATATTCGGTAATTTTTCTATAGACCTTATTATTGCACTACCTATTTAATTTGTATTATGATAGTTTTTATTTAAATCCAATAGATGTCCAAACAATCCTAAAACCACTAATTAAGCTTTATGTGTTTTTTTTTTCTTTTTAAATTCTATACTTAAAAATTAAAATTGCTAAATATTATTATCTAATAAAATTTTTACTTATCAAATTTACTATATTGCTTATAATTATACTGTTTAGCCAATCATTATTTGTCACATCATCTGTTTAAAATGCTAGAGTGATAAATTTAATATATAAAAGTTTAATTAAGTATGATATTTAACAATTTGGAATTTTAAGTGTAAAATTTAATAGGTAAAAAAATTATTTAATATAATATTTAGCAACTTCAAATTGTATGTATGAAATTGAAAAAATATGTAACGTTAGATAATGATTATGATATAATCCCATATATATATATATATATATTAAAAAAATCAACTTATTTAAAATTAAGAGGAAGCAATAAACCATTAAGCAACCCTAATATGGTCATCATGGCTATATAACTATCTTAGAAAAAACTTAAAAATAAAATAAATCACACAGCTCACCTTTTCTTTTTCTCTTTTTTCTTTTCTTTTTTTTTTTTTTTTTGTCACCACTCACCAATGGCAAGAGCAACCATATTGATGTGCATAAATCAAAGTAGCTCTAATACTAAATATGATGTATGCAAGGTGGTTGTGATTGAATTATTATGGGTTTTTGTTAATCAATTAGGCTTAGGTTTAGATGATCAATTCACATGAACCAACTAAATTGAATCAAGGCCAACTAAGTGCTTGCATCGTAAGAGAGATAATAATGAAATTCTTGAAGATGAAGGCTTTCCCTATTTGAGATCGAGCTAGGATATTGATGCAAGCTATTAGGCATGGACGATGAGAAAAAGGGTTGTCCTTCAAACAAGGACTTCAATTGAATAACATAAAAGATGTTCAAACGAAAATGGCTTCCATTAGAACAAACTCTACAACTGATGCTCCATAGATTGTCTCAAGAACTTCCTTATGGGTTCATTTAATGGTTGTTGGTTTTGTTAGAATGAAATGAATTCAAGTTCTTCCATCACCCATCAACTAATGCTTCCCTTTATGCATCTTTCTAAGAATTAGTTCCGTTCCTAGAATGATGAATATCATATATATTGTAAATACCCGAATATTATTTTATATATTTATTGGTGTAATTAATAATAATAAAAAAATTGCCAAAGATGATACAGAAAATAAGAATTATGAATGGGGATAGGATGGTCATTTCGTGACTTAGGTATATAAGTTCCTTTTACCTAAGGTTAACACCATTTCCTCCATTTGTCTTCCATAAAATCTTAGAGCCTTCTTGTGTGAATCCATAGAGAATGAGACGACGCATAAATCCATAGAGAAGGAGATGACCTTTTCCCACCAATAACTTATTAGATTAAGGTAAGTGCATAAATTAACGATTGTGAATCGTAATTTAAGTATGTACCTGGTAGCGTAGGGAATTAACATATTAAGGTTTACAGATCTAGATCAATCAGTGATACATAAGAGACGCAACAAGTGATTTACTCATCATGATCACAAATTGGGTCAAGTAAGTGTATTTACTAATATATTACATTATGAATTTTATGTTAGATAGATCAATTAAGTTAAATTGAATAGAAATCGAGTTGAGGGATTGATTTACGATGTGTATAATGAGATACACAACCCCCCAACATGACTGTGTTGGAATCGTGTTGAAAACTAAAAGTGAACCGAGAGATACACGGCCTCCCAACACGATCGTATTGAAGACCATGTTGAAAATGAAAGGTGAACAGAGAGATACATGACCTCTAAACACGACCGTGTTGAGACCTTGTTAAAAAAAAAATCAACATGACCATGTTGAGGCCGTGTTGATGAATAGTAAACAGAGAGATACATGAACTCTCAACGGTCATGTTGAAAAAAAAAAAACGACTTAGTTATTAGAGAGAGATACATGACCATGTTAGAAAAAAAAAAAAGGTGTGTGGGGGGGGGACAACATGCCCTCTCAACATGACCATGTTAAAAAAAAAAATTATATACAGCCTTTAGTACGATCATGTATTACTCTACACTCAACTACATGGCTCCAACATGACCATGTTGAGTTGAAACGCGTTTAGTATCATTTTGATATTTATAGGAATACAATTCTAAAGTCAAACCATTTGAATCATGTATAGATTTGGAAGAATTGTGAAACTAGAAAAGTATAAAACAAACCAAGTTTTGCAAAGTCAGGTACATGTATACCATGTTTGTTGCTTGTGCTTGATAAGTTTAACTTTTGTGTGTGTGTTTAATGATATTGTAAATAAATCGGATTGAGTGTGCATGTGATTGTAAACTGCTGGGTCCAAGAAATCGAGTGTATGTTGGTGTTCTTTAGGTGGCACCCCGATGATCGGTATGTGACATTGTCCCTAGTGAAGTCATGTACCAAAAGGATCCGAGTCTTATGTGAAAGGTTGTATTGTGAAATGTTGTGATGTGGAAAGTTGTGACGTATATTGTGAAAGTTGTAGTGTATGGACTCATGGACTCATAGACAATAAGGAGTACCCATTGTCATATATATATATATATATATATATATATGTGGAAAGTTGATGTGTTATGACTCATAGACAGTGGGGAGTACCTTCAGTCATATATATATTATTATTATGTATGGTAAGAGACCCATAGACAAAAAGGATTACCTTTATCATATATATATATTATTATTATGTATGGAAAGAGGCTCATGGATAAAGATTTACCTTTGTCATATATATATATATATGTGTGTGTGTGTGTGGTGTGTGTGTGTGTGTGTGTGTGTGTGTATGTATATATTGTTTGTGGATGGATTGTAAAAGGATGTTTAGGAATATTATGTATAAAGATGTTTATGTTGTAATTGTGTATCAGCTAAAAATTGTGAAAGATAAATAAAATTTTGAATGAATGTTATGGTGCATTTTGCATGTATTACTGTTTCTGGCATGACATACATGAGTATGTATAGGTATACATTGTATTGGACGTTAGCTTACCTCTCATGGGAAATTTTTTTATTTACAGATGTTACTGGAGAGACCACAAGATATGTTGAAAACCTGGGGGAATCAGCTCAAGATCGGAACAATGAAGAAAATATAGAATACATCTATTACAATAATTAGTAGATAGACTAAGGAAAGACATGTTAGATTTTTATTTAATCATTTTGGAAATTTCTATTGTAAGTGAATATTAATCGCTTCCGCTGTTTAAATTGAGAAAATTGTTGATGACTTATTGTTGAGGATGGGAAATTTTATTCATCTTTGTTATGCAACAGGTGATTTAAGACTATCATCAAAAGTATTTGAAGAATAGTAATGATTGAGCCTTTGCGTGTTTTTAAAAATGAGAACACGTGGCAGGTCATAGCGTACCCAGGTTTCAGGGCGTTATAGCTTAGGTAGTATTAGAGCCTAGGTTGTTGGATCTCTAGATAGTTTAGGTTTGATGATCATTAGAATTAAGTGAAGATCAATAATGTAGGTTTTATCCAATAGAAAGTAAGCTAAGATCTTTGGATGAATTCAATATTAGATTTGTAGGATAAAGATATATATTGAGAGTTGTTAGAAAATGGGACTGATATTACTGATTAGTGAACCTCCTTCAGTAATATTTAAAATGACATATTTAGATATCCCATACTTTGAGGAAATGTATATATTCTTATATTATTCCTCAAAGCTTTAATATGTTTAATGGAATGTCTAGGAGAATCTCTAGATGACGGTTATCCTTAGGAGCTAAAGGTGATGCTTCTGATAATAGGAACCGACCCAGACCTCCTTAACATGGATAGGGAGGAAATGAAATCAATGTTGAACTGATGCTAAGGCCATTAATACTCTAGCAAGAATGGTGGCATGACAACAACAACAAATACAAAAGATGTAAGTGTTGAGTATGAGACAAACATAGATGATGGGGGAAATTAAAGAAAGAGAGATGCCAATTGAGGAAGTGGGTCTGGACCGTTTTGTCGAAATGGTCAAAGAATTCAAACTTAAGGTAAATGATCCATTGGATTTTGAGCAATGGGTTGATGAGTTGGAAAAGATGCTAAGGCATTAGGAATTCCTGACAATAAAAGGTAAAATATGCTATCTATTTGTTAAGAGGCTTGACTTCTAAATAGTGGTCAAGTGTTTCTAAACTTAAACTAGGAGTAATCGCATGGAAAAAGTTCAAGGAACTGTTATACGAGTAATATTTCCCATGTAGCATAAGGAGAACAATTTAATTTTAAATTGAAAGCACATAGGCCAAGAGAACTGCTAACATATGAATTGTGGGGGTAAGAGTATGATGGCATCAGTAATAAGAGTAGTGAAGGAATTTACTAGAATATTTCCAGATAACCTACCCAGTTTACCTCCTGTAAGGGAGATTGAATTCAGCATAGATACAGTGCCTAGTACGACTCCCATATCAAAAGCCCCATATCATATGTCACTCACAGAGTTAAAAGAATTAAAAGATCAAATACAAGAGTTGTTGGACAAAAAGTTTATCAAACCAAGTGTCTCACCTTAAGGTACACTAATACTATTTGTAAAGAAGAAAAACAATAATATGCGGTTATGTATAGACTACTAGGAGTTGAATAGGGTTATAATTAAAAATAAATACCCTCTCCTAATGATTGACGACTCATTTGATCAATTATAAGGAGCTCAAGTCTTCTCAAAGATAGACTTAAGATCTAAGTACCATCAATTGAGGATCAAGGAGGAAGACATCTAGAAGACTGCTTTCAAAACTAGATACGAGCATTGAGTTCCAAGTAATGCCTTTTGGACTCACAAATGCACCAACGATGTTCATAAATTTAATGAACCACATATTCAAGGAATACATGGACAAGTTTGTCATCGTGTTCATAGATGAAATTTTAATATACTCCAGAAATAAAGAAGATCATGAGCAACACTTGAGAGTAGTATTAAGTAGATTGTGAGTAGAAACATTATACACCAAGTTTAAGAAATGTGAGTTTTGGCTAAAGCAAGTCACCTTTTTGGGACATATGATTAGTAAGGATGGATTATTTGTAGATCTTGAGAAGATAAGAGTTGTAAATGAATGGCCCAAGCTAAAGACTGTAACAGAAATTAGAAGCATGGTAATCTAACAATGATGATAACAACTCAAAAGAAAATATCAGAAGATATTCATAAATTAGACTTGGAGATTGTAACTCAAGAAATTGGAGCTAGACTCACCAACCTACAAATACGGCCAGTGTTAATCGATATAATAAAAGTTGCACAAGCTGAAAATAAGGGAATACAAGAAATAAAGAAAAAAAATGGAAGAGGGGAGAGCTATAGAATTTATTGAAGATGTAGAGAGGGTGTTGAGGTATGGTCATAAGCTAGGTATGCCAAGTATAAATGAACTGAAAAAAAGAGATATTGAAAGAGGCATACTATCACACCCTAGAAGTAACAAGATGTATAAAACCTGAAGAACCATTATTTGTGGAGAAACATGAAGAGAGAAGCGGCTGATTATGTATTTAAGTGTATGACCTGCCAATAGATTAAGATAGAATAGTAGAGACTTGTTGGCATGTTACAACCTTTACCTATACTAAAGTGGAAATGGAAACATGTGACCATGGACTTTGTCATAGCACTACCTCGATTGGTGACTAAATTGGACGCAGTTTAGGTAATTGTTAATCAGCTTATAAAATCAACACACTTCATACCAATAGGTACTGGATGTAAACTAGAGAAGTTGTGACAAATTTACATAAAAGAAATTGTAAGGTTGCATGAATATCGGTCTCCATAATGTCAGATAGAGATACAAGATTTGTGGAGAGGTTTTAAATAGTCTACACAGAGCTTTGGGGACAAAACTACAATTTAGTATGGCTTTTCACCTACGGATGGATGGTCAGTCAAAGCAAACAATTCAAATATTAGAGGATATGTCGAGGGCGTGTACATTGGACCTTGTTGAGAATTGGGATGAACATTTGCCCTTAGTAGAATTTTCCTACAACAATAGTTATCAATTTACCATCCAAATGGCACCATATGAGGCGTTGTATGGAAGAAAGTGCTGATCACCGTTACATTGGAATGAGGTGGGTGAGAAACAAATATTGGGACTGATCTAGTGCAAGATCCAGTAAACAAAGTGAAGTTAATCAAGAAAGAATGCAATTAGCCTAAAGTCGCCAAAAGTCATATGCAGATAAGAGAAGACGCCTATTAAAGTTTCAGGTGAGAGATCAGGTGTTGTTAAAGATTTCACTCACGAAGGAAGTAATAAAATTTGGACTAAGGGGGAAATTGAACCTTAGATATGTGGGACCCTTTGAAGTCTTAGAGAAAATTGGACCAATAGCATACAAACTGGCATTGCCACCAAGTTTGCCTAGAGTACACAATGTATTTCACATTTCCATGCTAAGGAAATATGTGCCAAACTCATATCAAATCACTACATTGGGACCTCTATAAGTGCAGCTAAATCTCACAATAGTGGAGAGACCCATCAAAATTGTCAATACTAAAAAGCAAACTTTGAGAAGACAAGTTATCAAGTATGTCAAGGTGTAATGGAACAATCAAACTGAAAGAGAAGCAACCTGGGAACTGGAAGAACATATGAGAAGAAGATACCCAAAACTCTTTAGTGATCTAAATAATTTTCGAGGATGAAAATTCTTGTAAGGGGGGAAGAATGTAAATACCTGAGTATTATTTTATATATTTGTGGGTGTAATTAATAATAATAATAAAATTAGCCAAAGATGATATGGAAAATAAAAATTATGAATGGGGACAGGATGGTCATATTCGCGACTTAGGTATATAAGCTCCTTTTACCTAGGGTTAACAATATTTCCTCCATTTGCCTCCCATAGAACCCTAAAACCTTGTTATGTGAATCTATAGAGAAGGAGACGACTTTTTCCCACCAATAACTTATTAGATTAAGGTAAGTACATAAATCAACGATTGTGAATTGTGATTTAAGTATGTACATGGTAGCGTAGAGAATTAATGTATCGAGGTTTACATACCTAGATTAATCTGTGATATATAAGAGATGCAATAAGTGATTCACTCATCACGATCACAAATTGGGTCAAGTAAGTGTATCTACTAGTATATTACATTATGGATTTTATGTTAGATGGATCAATTAAGGTTAAATTGAATAGAAATCGAGCTGCGGGATTGATTTATGAGGTGTACAATGAGATACACGACCCCCCAACATGACTGTGTTGGAACCATGCTGAAAACTAAAAGTGAACTGAGAGATACACAACCTCCTAACACGACCTGTTGAAAACCGTGTTGGAGATGAAAGGTGAACAGAGAGATACACAACTTCTCAACACGATCGTGTTAAAAATAAATAAATTTAACACGACTGGCCTTTATCATTGTCATGTATTACCCTGCACTCAACTACACAGCTCCCAACATGACTATGTTGAGTTGAAACGCGTTTAATATCCTTTTGATATTTATAGGAATATAATTTTAAAGTCAAACCATTTGAATCATGTATAGGTTTGGAAGAATTGTGAAGTTAGAAAAGTATAAAACAAACCAAGTTTTGCAAAGTTAGGTACATGTATACCATGTTTGTTGCTTGTGCTTGATAAGTTAGACTTTTGTGTGTGGGTTTAATAATATTGTAAATGAATCGGATTGAGTGTGCATGTGATTGTAAATTGCTAAGTCCAAGAAACCGAGTGTGGGTTGGTGTTCTTAGGGTGGCACCCGATGATTGGTATGTGATGTTGTCCCTAGTAGAGTCGTGTACCGAAAGGATTTGAGTCTTATGTGGAAGGTTATGTTGTGAAATGTTGTGATGTGGAAAATTGTGACGTGTATTGTGAAAGTTGTAGTGTATGGACTCATGGATAATGAGGAGTACCCCTTGTCATATATATATATATGTTATTATTATGTATGGATGTGGAAGGTTGATGTGTAATGACTCATGGACTCATGGACAGTGGGGAGTATCCACTGTCATATATATATTATTATTATGTATGGTAAGAGACTTATGGATAAAAGGATTACCTTTGTCATATATATATTATTATTATGTATGGAAAGAAACTCATAGACATAGGTTTACCTTTGTCATATATATGTATATATTGTTTGTGGATGGATTATAAAAGAGTGTTTAAGAATGTTATGTATAAAGATGTTTATGTTGTGATTGTGTATCGATTAAAGATTGTAAAAGATAATAGAATTTTGAATGAATGTTATGGTGCATTTTGCATGTGTTATTGTTTATGGCATGGTATACATGTGTATGTGTAGGTATACATTGTACTGAGTGTTAGCTTATCCCTCGTGGAAATTTTTTTAGTTATAAATACTATTGAAGAGATCGTAGGATATGTTGAAAACTTAGAGAATTAACTCAAGATCAGAATAATTAAGAGAATATAAAATATGTCTATTACAATGACTAGTAGATAGACTAAAAAAAGACATGTTAGATTTTTATTTAATCGTTTTAGAAATTTCTATTGTAAGTGAATGTTAATCGCTTTCGCTATTTAAATTGAGAAGATTGTTGATGACTTATTATTGAAGATCGGAAATTTTATTTATCTTTGTTATGCAACAGATGATTTAAGACTATTATCAAAAGTATTTGAAGAATAGTAATAATTAAGCTTTTGCGTATCTTCAAAAAATGACACGTGGAGAGGCGTAGCGTACCCAGATTTCGGACTGTTACATATATAGAGAGTTAACACATGGAAAGATCTAGTACTCCATGTTTGACACTGGACACTCACTGATATGAACACACTAACACTAGCCGCTTTGGCCACGACTCGGGGGCCTATCTGTAACACCTCAAATCCAACCGTTAATAGTACTCATCTATCTAACACAATTTGACTCATTTCAATCAGACGACAGACCGTGCCCAAACCCACAGGTAATTAATGGCCTCTCCTCTCATTTACTTGATCAGACATTTTCCCAAGTAGTGTTACTTGGTATGTACTATCTTTTACCACTCTTCCCATACAATCTACGCGAAATTTGCAATTAGGATTTCACTGGAAGTTACTCCCGCTGTTTCATATCACCAGTAATAGCATGGATTAATATCTCTAGCATCATATACAGTTACATAAAGACAAGCTGTAATTATTACAATTGGGACAGGCAGTGAAGATATATATACATGTAAAGGAATAAGCAAAAAGTGAGCCTCGATAAGACATTATAGCAATCCCAATTTCGTATCCAAAGGAAATTCTATGATCACTATTCAGGTTGAAATTAAAAACGAAAAAGAAAAAGAAAAAGCTTCACTCGATTCTGGCCCAGATCTTCCTATCTAAGTTTCAGGAGCAAGATAGTCTTATTTAAAACCTGTTCCCTGTTCCAGAATATATTACACGGATTGCCTTAGATCATAGGCAGAATGAAAGGGAACAACAAAAAGACGGTTCATTGCTAACATCTTCTCATCTCATGAAATGAAACCTCCATCAGGAAAGTGCCAGAGAAATGATAAATTGGAAGATCTCGATGACCACATCCATCGATACATTTAAGTCCAAATATACCTGCATTGTTTCTATGAATATTATCAAACTATTCATGGAGATCAAATGATGACACTAGTTTCATGCGGTGAGGGGAGGAAAACATTGGCCTATGCCATCAGGAACCACGGAGAAAACTCTCCCTGAGAATTTAGCTCTGATAGGCTGAGTGGAAAGGCATCAAGATATGTGATTTTGGTGGAATAAATAACATGCTATTCTACTTATTATATCAGGCTAGACTCCAATGTCAGTAATTCAGCTAGATAATGATATGTTGGTGGCGAACATGTTAACACCTCAATTCTAGGCAACGTCATACTAACCATACTACCTCTTTGCTGGGTAAGATGGCAAATCAAGTCCCTTCCCAATCCTATGTTAGCCCATTATTCAGCATATTTACCTCAAAAGACATAAATTTAGCCGGTACAGTATATTAAGAGAGCTCCACTATCTAAACTCTTATGCAGTCAAGGGAACTGATGTGATCTGCAATGGAAAGAAAGTTCAGCTGAAAAGAGATGGAGTCCAAGATGGAGTGCTTCCGCACCTTTCCAAAATATCCCACCTTGTACAAAATGCAAAGCTAAAAAATAGAATAAAAAGGAAAAAAAGAAAGAAAGAAAGAAAGAAATAGGGAAAGAAGGAAAGGGGAAAAAAAAAAAGAAAAAAACACAATGCAAGCCTAAAAATTCAGGACAATTCAGTTTAGTACATCTCCACTAATACAACATAAAACTCTTCCAGATGAAAAATAAATAGCTAGAGAAAGCAAAACACCACCCATTAATTGATCCAATCAGAAATGAAGCAGGTTAAAAGAAGCAGAACTTTTACTTGCTTCTTGTTCCTCCACTGACTTTCACACTCCAAAGCTACCAATGTAAAAAGATCTGAAGAGATCTTCATCTCAATCAAGTCCAACAGAGAGACTATTCCTTAGTTGCATGACCTATGGTCTTGGTATGTGGGTAACTATTTTGAGAACTGATTTCCAAACTCAACTCAATCCAGTTATTTTCTTCTCACACTGAAAATTTATCCACTGTTAAACATCCTGCAAAGCTGGGAGGCACTTGTATAGCAAATAGATCCTTCTATAATTCAGTACTGAAGACATTATCTTATTGATGTTTAATGTGTACTTATTTGATATTTAAGATTGTTACCTAAATGCCATATGGTAACAAGTAAAATATTTGATTGACCACAAAATGTGCTGAGAATGTAAATACAAAAAATTGATCAAAAAGGATGATGATAAAGTAAAATATTTGATTGACCACAAAATGTGCTGAGAATGTAAATACAAAAAATTGATCAAAAGGCAGTGAGTTACATATGCAAATTATATCTATTTATATATTCTAAACTTGAGGGTAGCTGGTCCAGGCTTCTTTTACTATTTTGGGGTGCGTGCACAATAAGATATTGCAGAGATATTTGATTCATGGGAATTCATCATTTGGTCCTTTGCACATCCACTTCACCTAAGTTGACAGAATTATCAGACCCCTATTTCTTATTATTAGAACATTCATAGTCTAGAATAAGCATACAGGATAACAGCTTTAAGTAGAGAACAACCAAAATCTAAAAGCTAACTTAAGGTGTGTTTGCTTCATGGAACACATTTTCTGCAAATCTTTTTTCATATTTGATGATCAAAGCTTTACAAATTTTAGATTACTGTGTATTACATTATGGTAACCTCAACAGGTTGAATCATTAACTAATGGCTCTTAGCATAGATGGTGGTGGAAGTGAAATTAGATACATAATAACCAGCATTGGTAGTTGACCACCATGGAATATGCCAATAGAAAATGAGAAAAATGTTCTGTTTTTATAAATTCAATTTTAAGAAAAGGTAATCATTTTTCTCAGTTTTCACTAGCATTTTCCAGAATTGCTAATCCACCAGTGGCAGGTCACTTTTGTCAACTCCTACGAGCACTTACAACTCAAAGCTACAAGTAATTACATTCTCTAGAAATTTCTATGATAATACATGACAATCATAAGGAACAAATTACAACAAATTTTAAAAATTACTCTGGAATTGTTTTCCACAAGAAGCACACCCTTAGTGTATTTAAACCAATAAATGATACTGCTCTAGCATTGTTGCCATCAGTATCCTTGACTATTCTTTCCAGATGAGGAGGTGGTTTAGGTTGTCTTTGAACCTAGGGTTATTAGCAATAGCCCTTTTTCAATCATCACAGAATGCTTTGCAATAATGAATACATACTCTTGTGCCTTACATGAACTGTACAAAATAGCAAGGAGATAGAATTTAGAGCTCACTAGGCAACATATTCTCACATAGGAAAGTAATACTGAAATCATTGCAGAGAGTTGTCAATAAGCTCTGGAATGAGAGGATGACATATCAGTAGCTTCAGTCACCTATAAAATACTAAAGAACACATAATTCCAGGAAATTTCTTAGGTTTAACTAATCAGATTATTGATTTGACTCAACCATGGAACTTACAGCTCATCCAGTCGATCAAGCTCACATGTAACACACTGTACTCACATGCTGGGGAGATCGAAGAATATTTTTATATAAAGAATTATCATTGAAATAGGACAATAAATATTTTTCTTTATTATTTTCTAGCCTATTTTCTGATTTATGCATTTTAGAAAAATACCATTAGACTCAATACCATATTTTTTTTTAGGGAAAGCAATACCAAGAAAGCTTGTGTAAATACCTATTCTTGGGAATAAATACAGCAAGCTAGAAGCTATTCAGAAATTAGTCTAAATGGTTTGGGAGTAGTTCAGTCATTTCCAAGATCCAGGTAATCTATTTGACAAGCCCTCAAACACTAATCCACAACAGGTTTGGACAGGAAAGACCGAAACATCACAAAGGCAAATCCGTTTCTTTAGATGAGTTTGTTATTGATCGCCATTAACTAGATCCCTAACTGAGACCCATAAAAACTTGGCACAGAGCCAACTGATTATGGAGGTTTCATCAGAAAATAACAATCCTTAAAAACAAATTACAGAATATATATATATATATATATTTTGAAGCTATTTTATTTAAAAATTGGTTCCAAGCTTTATCATAAAAGAACAGGGAACAGACCCTTCATTCTAGAACTGTGTGGTATAGCCATAATAGTCTAGTCTTCAAGGTCAGTAAAAGGGTCCATTTGGCTGACAAGTTTACACATCCGTTTACTGTCCCAAAATGGAACAATTGACAGTCAAAGGGTCCATTTGTTTCAGAGATCATAACAACATCTGGAAGTGAGATTGCAATCCGCTTTTAGAACAAGACAGGGTATTGAAAGAAGAAAATGTCAAACCAGGATCATCAAACATAATAGAAATTGATGAAAGATTAATAATCTTTATCAATTGAATCAATTTAATTAAGAATTTTCACATAGAAAAAGCAGGAGTTAAAACCCTGTGACAAGAGAGAAAAGTTTCTTGCTATCACCGAAAAAAAAAACAAAAAATACCATACCAGAACTACGATTTTGATCATCAAATCCAGAAAAAACTAAGCACAACAGGTTGTTATTTTAATCCAATTTAAAATCTGGACAACCTCAATTAGCAGATTTCCAGCTATGCTTTGCTAAATTCTCAAGCAACACCAACAACAAAGCCCTAACAAATTTCTACAATAAACAAAGAAAAGTGAACTATAAGTAACAAACTTGAGCTAAGAGCTTCTTCAATTTGAGCTAACTGTGAGTACTGAAGAAAAAAAGAACAAAATGATCCTGCTAATGAATCAAGAGGGTCAAGCACTTAATTCTTGGGCCTGCATAACTTCTTTCTCTAGTTCTTTGACAGCACTAACAAGTCCTCGAGTTATTCCAGGAAGATGCAATCCACTCTTTTTCATTTCTTCCATCAATTTCTCCGCCATCTCCCAATCTAATGCCTTTAAGCAAAGAGATTGGATTAATTTGTTGTATTCATCAACATTTGGTTTGATTCCTGACTGCTTCATCTCCTTCAACAATTTCAGAGCCTTATCAAAATCACCAGCTCTGCAGTAGCCACGAATAAGTGGATGATATGTCACAGTATTCAACTTCTTATGCTTCTTTTTAGTCTCAGATAAAATCGCATATGCTGTGTCCATCCGACCACTATTCACATAACCACTAATAATCACGGTGTAAGTGTAAATATCTGGTTTCAGTCCCCGAGCTTCCATCAGCTGCTTCAATTCCATTGCTTTCTCCATTTCCCTAGCCTTTGAGTACCCACTTATGACAAAGTTGAAAATTGCATTTCCAGGAGTAGGGCCCTGAGCAATCATCTTGTTGAGCAAATCTCTGGCCCCATCAAGCTGGCTGCTTCTAGACAAACTACGAACAACAGCAGAAAATGGCTTAATTGCACGTTTCCGCACCAATCCATCCAAATTTTCTAACATCTCCACAGCTAACTGCACACCCTCATCCCCCTCCTCAGAAAGTGAGGAGATGAGAAACTTAACAGACGATGGAGCTGGACACACATTCTCCTCCTTTGCAGTCAAATATACAGAGTGTGCAACTTTAGCCTTCCTTCCTTTGCAAAGCCATGATATGATCTTCCCAATCTGCTCACCATCCTTTGGCAAACTACGTGCATCAAGCATCTTCTCACAAACAGAGGAAGCTGAGTCATAAAGAGAGTTCCCACAAAGTGCTTGTACAGTTAGATAATAAGACATACCATCCCGCTGGCAATTAAATTCACGAAACTTGTTGAAAACCTCTAACACCTGTTTCTCATCATGCAGCCTTGAAAAGAAACCAATCAACTCATTGAGAACCATTCCATCCAACACAACATTGTCACTATCCTTAGCTGCTATTTCCTTAACCAAATCCCACAAAGCATCAACATCACTCTTCCTAAGTCCAAGGCCATTTTCAACAGCCTTTACAAGGGCACGGACAACCCTGTTGGATACTAAATTAAAATCTAAAGTCTGAAAAACCCAATTAAAGAACTTAATGAGATTCTCATTCAAAAGCATTGGGGTTTCAAGCACTTGGATAAGAAAGGGCTCGTTCAAAGCCAAGTTTAGATTTTCAAGACTCGACACCAAAGACCCATCTGGGGTGCTCTGTAAGAGGGATAACACGCTTTGTAACTGCTCTAAATTAATTTCAACCTCATCAGAAGGCTCCATTTCGAAGAACCCATCTACACTAGAGGGCTCATAAGTAGAAGAAGCATAATGGGGTTCCTCAGGCGTACTAAGATCATGTGATTCAGAATCAATTGTAGTCGTGGAAGTTTGGTAAGAGACATACCATGGGATTCCACGGAATAATGTATTATTGGGAAAGAAATGTTGTTGGATTTGAACAGATGAGGCTCTTAAGTTTCTAAATACCAGGGAATTTCTTGAAGAACAAAGTCTAGTTACCGACCGCAACATATCTATAACGTATAGCAGCAGAAGGAATCGAATGAAAGGGGGAGGAGGCAAGCCGTCGTGCTTGCTGCTCGACTGGTACTAAGTCTGAGGTTTGGGGTTTAGGGGTGGTAGACCGTGGAAGATGATAGCTTTGATGGGCTGGCTCATGTGGGCCTTCAAAGCTCAATTTTCATTTCTGGCTCAGGGCACCACATTAGTTTCATTTTTTTTTTAAATTGCCCCCATCCGTACCAGAAAGCACATCAATATTTTATATTTATATTTAACAATTCGCAATTTTAAGTTTTTAGTTTCAAATAAGCTTCTTTGCAGGGAAAAAAAAAAAGAAGAAAAGAAAAGAAAGAAACTTGCTATAAAGTGATGATGTGCTGAGTTTTAGAATCTTTCATCAAATTTTTTTACATTGCTTTTGATTAGAAAATAAAATATATGTCATAATCAAATTATTTCAAACCTTATCTGGTATATTAGGTTAGAGATTGGACAAAATTACTTTGATACCATACAGTATTTTGTGTATAGTATAGTTATGAATAGTGATAAAAGGTAAACAAAATTGATATATACATTATTATTGATAGAGCTTTTTGGATATAGACTCTCAAGGCTCCACTTGACCAAGCGGGTAAGGATGTCAATACCCGCAAAATGTAAACAACAACTTGTTGACTTCCTTAAGTCCAATAGCTATGTATTTGATTGATCCCCATTAGACATGTTAGGTATCGCCTTAGAAGTAATGATACACCGATACACCACCTCAACATCAATAGCAATGCTAAGCTCGTTAAGCAAAAAAGGAAGAAATTTCGCTCTAGAACGACAAGCCTCTATCAAGGAAGAGATATAGAAGCTACTTAAAGCTAGATTACCTAACTTGGCTAGCCAACTGTGTGCCAGGCAAGAAATTAATGAGAAATGGTAGATATGTATAGACTACACTAACCTCAACGAGATCTACCTGAAAAATTTCTTTCCCCTCCCTATATTCAATTGGCTTGTTGATTCTACTTTCGGCCTTGCTCTATAAAATTTTATGGACACATTCTCTAGGTACGACTTGATCAAAAGAGAGCTAGAGGATAAAGTACACACTTCTTTTGTCACTAATTTTGCAACGTATTGTGACAAAGTTATGCCTTTCAAGCTAAAAAATGTCGGAGCTTCATACTAAAGTTCATGACAAAAATGTTTAAGGAATAGATTGGGTAAAACATCGAAGTATATGTGAACAACATGATCGTCAAAAGAAAACAACTTGAAAACCATCTCTAAAACTTGGAAGAAATCTTTGACACTCTAAGGTAGTATAACATGAAGCTCAATCTCCAAAAGTGCTCTTTAGGATGGCCTTAAGCAAGTTTCTCAGATACATGGTCACTCGACGTAGCATATAGGCTAGCCTTGAAAAGAGGTACAGTGACTCATAAGGTGCATTGCCACACTGAACAAGTTTATGTCCAACAGTGGATAAGTGCTTTGATTTCTTCAAAAATTTAAAGAACCTGAATAATTTCCAATGGACCGATCAATGTCAAATTGCCTTCAACAAGTTGAAATAGTTCTTAACAACCTTATCGGTACTTTCAGAGCCAGTCCCAAGAGAAGACCTATTCTTATATCTTTTGATTAGTGACCAAGCTTTCTCCTTAGTATTAGTACCAGTTGAAGGGAAGGGGCATAAACCAGTTAACTATATCAGCCACATTCTCTATGGGCGTAAATGGAGGTACATTAAGGTAAAGAAATTTGCACTCATAGTAGTGATCTCAACTAGAAGACTACAGCCATATTTTAAAGCCCATTAGGTGATAGCCTTAACCAATCAACCACTACGAAATATATTACACAAGCCAAACATATTAAGTCGAATAATGATGTACGCCTTAAGACTTGACACTTTTAAGGTACAATACCAACCTAGAGAAGCGATAAAGGTTCAGGTTCTTGCAAATTTCATTGTGGATTACACAATGGAGGATGCAATAATAGATGACAAAGATAAATTAGTGTAGACTCTCCATGTTGATGGCTCGTCCACTCAATGGAAGAGTAAAGCTGGCCTCATGCTACACAGACCATATGGGGTTAAAGTGTCATATGCCTTTAATTTGGGTTCTCAGAAACCAAAAAAGAAGTGAAGTATAAAGCCTTAATTGCATCTCTCAAATTAGTGAAAGAGATAGGTGCCGAGAGACTAGAGATATACTCAAACTCTCAACCCATTTTCTAGTAGGTAAAGGGAGAATATACAATCAAAGATAAAAGAATGATTAGCTACCTGCAAGTTATATGCAACCTTACCTTAGAGTTCCCCTCTTGGAGCATCACTAAGATTCCTCAAGCTAAGAACTATGAGGCGGATAAGTTATCAAAGCTAGTATCCACAAGCATCCCTAACCTTGATAAGCGTGAGACAAGAGTTTTCATCGAGTATCTTCCTGATAAAAGCATCAATAAGAAACAAACCTAAGTCATGGAAATACATTCTGCATCAACTAAGCCATGTTAGATGGACCTGATCCTCTATTACTTAAGAAATGGCACTCTCCTATAGGATAAGAAGGAGGTTAGGAAACTTATGTATAAAGCTGCAAATTACATAATCATTAATGACCTCCTTTACAAGCAAGGCTTAAGAACCCCACACCTTAGATGTGTCCAGCTTGAAAAAGGTCAAAGTTTGTTTGAAGAGCTACACACGAGGGTATGTAGTAATCATATCCAGCTAAGCTCTATATGTTCGAGCGCTCTAACTTGGTTACTACTAGCCCACCATGAGGGAAGATTTGGAGCAATTCATACGAAGGTTCATGTAATGCCAAAAGCATGCACCAATAGAGCATGCTTCAAGTACCTACTTGCATTCCCTCACTAATCCTTAGCCCTTTGCCTAGTGAAGATTGGACATTTTAGGTCCATTCCCCTAAGCCTTTGGTGACAATTTATTATTATTACTATTGATTACTTTACTAAATAGGCAGAGGCTGGGGCCATAGCTAAGATCATGGAGAAGAACATCAAAGCCTTCATCCTCAATAACATCCTTAGTAGATATAGGGTCCCATATACACTCATAACGAAAAATAGAACATAATTCGATAACCAAAAGCTCAAACAATTTTGTGGTGAGTACAACATCAGAATCCCTTGCACCTTAGTAGCACAACCTCAATTCAATGGGCATGTCAAGGTTGTAAACAAGACAGTACTCAACAGTCTTAAGAAGAGGGTAAACTAAAAAGGTAAATGGGTAAACAAGCTTTTGACCATCTTGTGAGGATACCTGACTACACATAGGGCTTATATTAGAGAGACCCCATTTAGGCTTAGCTTTAGCTCTAAAGCTATCCATCTAGTCGAACTTAAACTCTCCAACATTAGGATTTAAGGTATGGACCTATCAACTAACTAGGTTAGACTCCAAGCCAACCTTGACACCATAGAAGAGATTTAAGACATTGTATGGATCTAAGTGGTGGCATATTAGCATCGAGTTGCTCGTTACTACAATAAGAAAGTGAGAAAAAGGTCTTCCTACTAGACAATTTGGGTTGTATGAAATTGGAAGCAATCGAGTCTCATGAATTTTAAAGAAAGCTTACATCAAATTGGGAGGATCTAGTCAGAGTCGTTGAAGACTTATGCAACAGAGCATACATGCTAAAATGACTAGATAGTCCCTAAACTTGGAAAGCTAACAACCTTAGACTTTATTTTGATTAGATCTTTATTCAGATGCTTGTAAAATTAGAAGCCAATTAATGAATGATAATTATTTTTACAAATTTCAATTGTAACTACTTATATGATTATATATCTAAGTTATGTGAATTCGATAAGCCCTAGCTCCATTTGGAGTGAATGGACTCTTGATCATACATAGTCCTAACCTGACCTTGGTTAATGGACTCCAAATCCATGCTCATACACAAGTGAACAGATTCTTAATAACATTATGTCCTAGCCTCTTAAGAGGTGAACAAACTCGCTCACTCGTAGACTACTATCGAATAGTTGGAACATCTAACCTCCTCAAGTCTAATTAAAACATTCACTAATAACTTGTCAATAAGACTTGATTCCAAATGTCTAAGAACTCCCAAAAGTACAACTTTATCATAAATAAAAATGCAATAAATAGTTGAACAAAGCAAAGTAAAGAAAGCAAGATGGAAAATAACAAGAAATAAAGCGTTTAAGGAACAAAAGTAGTTAAACGTTAAGTAAAAATATCAAATCTCTCAATACCCATCGCTAAGTCCATCAAAATTACAATTTAAAAGTCAACATACTAACTTAGCAAATAAAGTTCATAAAACACAAGAAAAGCAATAACATTCAATTTTTTAAGGAAGGGATAATTAAAGCCTCTATGATCTTGTCCACCTCAGCCACAATAATCTTCTTGATAAGATGCAACTTAGAAGGTGGTAGAGGATCTTCAGGAGGAGTTGAGTTGAGAGGAGGAGGAAGAGTAGTATCCTCGGGCTGACCTTGGCCTTGGTCTCAACATTAATCCTAATCATTCCCAAGGCATTACTCTTAAGGAGTGTTTTCAAGCATGCACATGCCACCTTCGTCACTACCTTCACTACCCTCATTAGCCCCCTCCTCGACACTCGCTTTGAGCTCTAATAAGTTGTTGTAGAAGAAAAGGCAATCAAGGTTGTATTCAGGGTGCACCTTCAAGATCTCTGATTTGGCTATTTGAATATCCTCTATCCACTTGTGGTTCTAAAGTTCAGCCTACTCATTATTGTTCATGATTTTCTTAAACACCTCCCTTTCCATGGCAAAGTGGTTAACTTCATTGGTTGTACGAGCTTCTAGATCCAATAATCAAACCTTATCACACTTAACATCAAGATGAAGTTGTTAGACTTCCTCTTGAAGACCTTACTTAACCTCAACATGACCATTCTCCTATTCATAGAATTGCTTGTATGCTTCATCAAGTTGAGCAGCGAGTTTCCTATTCTCCTCAATAAGGCCTTAGTTGGACCACTCCATCTCATCAACCTTGACAGTTAGTTTGGTGTTTATCATAGCCTTCAACTCCACTCGAGCCTTTAGTGTGCCCAGTTCAACCTTTGCTCTTACCTTTTAGGTCATTGATTTTCATTGCTTGATGTTAGGACTCTTCTTGAGCTCTCCTGGCCTCCACCTCTACATCCTTTACTTTCTACAATAAGATACGTATGTCATTAAAAAGCTTATGACATCTACTACATAGCCTTTAATGTCTCAAGATGAAAAGCTCGTGTTCGAACTTCAATACACCTACCTTCTTAAGCCTTGCCCCCCAAATTTCGAAGGATTTAACCAAGTGGGAAGCAAATTGTAAAAATAAACAAAATTGTTAACCATAATAAGAAATACTACACAAGGAAAACAGAAAAAAATGAAAGTCATTTGCCACTCACGTCATGGAGCTTCAAGCATATTAGCCTCTCATTCCTATCCTTAGACATCCCACATAGGTTACCTTCCAAGGTGGTAGCATCTCTTAGCAAGATGCAGCCCTTCAAGAGCTTTCTATTGCACCTCCCATTGCTAAGCTCAACGTTGGAGCTATAGATGTCCCATTGTGGTCAAAATATGTGACCACTCCCTTTAGGGGAAGGAAGCCTAGGTGCAAAGGAGGCTTACTCCTCCTATCCTTCCAAGGCTAGTAGAGCAAGTCTTATATCTTAATGTTGGACAGTTTGTTCTGTGGTATCTAACTCTATGTTAAGGTGGACTATTATGTTTTGCTTGGTTGAAGATCTTCCCCCCAAACGCCTTTATGTAGGGCCTCTTCTTTGATGGTTAGCCAATTCCTTCCTCAACCTTCCCCTTTAACCTCTGCTTAGTTGTAGGATTATTTGTAGAACAAGAAGGAGTTGCATGCCTCTTCTCATTCCTAATCATGAGGGGTCTTCATAGGGCTTTAATGTAAGAGTCCTCTATGCCTTGGTGGAAGTAGGATGTGCCTTCTTTACCTTTTTGGTAGCTTGAGCTACCCTCCACCTAGTGGGCAATTTAACTAAGGTACTCTCCCTAAGTTGTATACTGCAAGTACAAAAGAATGTGAGAAATTGAAGTACAAATAATGTTAGAAAATATCATGCCGAGTAGAGAGCTCATAGGGAGATCTATTCTCCCACATGGGTCAACTGAATAAGGTTCTATGCGATAACTCACTTTAGTACAACTAATGTTGAAGGAGTACCTCCCTCTACCTCTGAAGCTACATCGTCTGTGAACTTCCCATTATAGAGGTGTTCATCAACTACTTTCAATGTGCTCCAAGGACTGTTTGACCTCTTGCAACTTAACCATTATTTGATCCACTATTGCCCTATCACTAAAGCCCAAAGTTTATATTTATGAGGTAAAAATTAGTTTAGTTCACCTCATTCAAAAGTTTAATTTGAACTCACACACTACCAACAGATACTTGCTTTTCCATCCTTGCACAAATGAATCTAATTTGACCAGCATCTTCCTCCTAAGACGGTTAGTTAAGTAATACCAACTATCATTCAACCTTTTTAGCCTGCAAAAATAACATAAGAGTTATGGTATAGCTTGCAACACGAAATGTTCACAAAGGATTTTAAAGGTAATGAGCAGCTTATATGCATTTAGGATGAGTTGCATTGGGCAATTGATGAGGATCAACTGGCATAAAAAAGGAAGGAGCTAAAATCTCAGGATCCATTACATGGTATTGGAGGCCCGATGACCCGAGCTAGAGCTAAGAGGATGAATGAAGCTCTACAAGGATTAGTCATGGACTTGCAAGCCAAAGAATCAAGATACACCGAAGGAGAACCAACATATGTTAACTTGATTACGTGACCATGGAAGTATGTGATATTTACAGATATTAGAATAATTTTTTGAACCGACAAAGCTAGAGACATATTCAGTTTGTTTTTTTTTTTATTTGTTTGGTTTGTAATTTATATTATTTAGTTGCTTACTCGGTTACATGAGGATAAGGAAACAAATAGATTTAGCAACTTAGGTTTTTCATATTATTGTATGACATTATATAAGCCGTGTAAGGGTTGACCATGAAGAAGCATTTATCATTGAGTGAATATACAAATTTTTGTGAATTACGAAATCCCCTTTTTAGTTCTTTTGCAAAAGAACTCTTCCATAGGAATTCTTAACTGAATTGCTTAGAAAACCCTTTGATAACTTAGGTTTCAATCAATAGGTGTGATTGGGGTTTAGTTATGCAATACTTGTTCGAGACGGTCCTCGGGGTAATCGATTCAAATAACATCATCGGGGTTCTAGGTTTAATATACCTAGGGTTTCATGCATCATTTGGTATCGGAGCTTTGGCTTCTTGAATAAAGTAATTTCTATCCTTTTACTTTATTCGTCTGTTGTTCTTTCCATATTCAAATCTTAAAATTCGTATAAAAAAAATCGATTCAGTCCATAAATCCCTTGTAGACCGACAGTATCTAGGTTTAGATAATCTTTGAACATTCAATTGTTGTTCAATTCCAAGTTTATATTGAGAGGCATACGTACAAAAAAAAAAATCAATTTGGTTGCAAAAAAAAGAATCAAGAACCGAAATTCAAAAAAAAAAAAAAAACAGAGAGAGAAAATCTAGTTTTAGCAAGTACCAATTCAATTGCCAAATTCAATTTCCAATTCTAGCTGCACATTGCATCTTGTTCTAACCAATTGAGCATCTGAATTATACTAATATCCTTGATCTATATTCGGTGCAATTTCCTTGTTTCCATTTAATCGCGTGATAGGGATTTGTTTGTTAGTTCAGAAATTAGTAGTAAATAATTTGCTCATATCTCTTAGAAATTCATACTTGATCTTTCTTGCACCGTAACTTGAAACTAATTAGTGATCATTAGGTGTTGACTCAGTGATTTGTGTTTAGGAGTTCTAATTTGAGTTCCTAGCAAAAGAATTATAAAAAGTGGGTTGTGAGATCATATTTTGTGAGAGATATACATGAGAGGAATTTTGAGCATATTATTTGTGAGCAATACACAAGTGTGTGTGAGGAACATACATCATTATTTTGTTTTTTTACTTGTGATCTTACTTTGTTGAAAATTTTAGAATTATGTCGGGACAGAACACTAATGAAGGAGAGAGTAGAGTGATGTTTGAGGAGTTGATGGGGGAGATGAAAATAATCTTGATAGGTGAACTTAAGTAGATCCATGAAAGAATGGATAGGATAGAAAAGAGTAGGGAACCGTCTAGCAGTACTACTATTAGGCGAGGAGTAGGTAGACCGAATAGGGGAGGAGTTAAGATAGAAGAAGGTGAGGAATATGATTTTGGAGATTATCAACACGTTAGAGACAGAGGAAGTACCCAGAGGCGTGATAGTAATTTGGGAAGTATTAAGTTGAAAATCCCAACATTTCAGGGAAAGAATGATCCAGAGTTGTATTTAGAGTGAGAGAGAAAAATGGATCATGTGTTTGAATGTCACAACTACATTGAGGAGAAAAAGATAAAATTGACTGCAGTAAAGTTTTTAGATTACGCTAGTGTATGGTGGGATCAATTGGTACGTAATAGGCATAGGTATGGAGAGCGACCTGTTAGCACTTGGGATGAGATGAAAACTATTATGCAGAAGAGTTTCATTCCCAGTCACTACCATAGGGACTTACTTAGGAAAGTCCAAGGGTTGACTCAAGGAAATAAAAGTATAGAAGATTACTACAAGGAGTTGGAGATGGCCTTAATTAGGGCTAGAATTGAGGAGGATGATGAAGCCACTATGGCTAAATTCATCAACAGGTTAAATAAGGAAATAGCTGATGTAGTAGATCTACACCATTATTTAGATATGGCAGAACTGCTGCACAAAGCTATTAAAGTAGAGCGGCAATTAAAATATAGGAGTGAGCAGAGGATTGGTTTGACTTCCAAATCTCCATGGAAGTCTATTTGGAAGATAAACTCCACCGATTCAAAGCCTAAGGAGGATGTGAAGGCTAAGAATCCAGGTGCTACATCTAAGGAAAACACTGACACTAAAACCCCTTCCAGGACTAGAGATATCAAATGTTTTAGGTTTTAGGGACTTGGGCACATTGCATCCCAATGTCCAAATAAGAGAGCTATGATTATCAGTGATAGTGAGGATGTAGAGAGTGTGAGCTTTGAGGAAAAGGAGGAGTCACTATCGTAGGAGTATGAGAATGTAGACTTAAAGGGACCATGGGTTGCGAGTTGTATGTCACGAAGAGAGTACTTAGTGTGCAACCTCAGGAGGATGGCGATGGGATCCAGCGTGAATATATTTTTCATATACGGTGTCATGTGCAGGGTAGAGTTTGTAGCTTGATAATCGATAGTGGCAGTTGCACTAATGTTGCTAGCACATTGCTAGAAGAAAAGATGCAGTTGAAAGTTGTGAAACATTCGAGACCATATCGATTATAGTGGCTGAATGAATGTGGAGAGGTTAAGGTGACCAAGCAGGTTCTTATAGCCTTTTCCATAGGAAACTACAAGGATGAGGTTATGTGTGATGTGGTACCTATGTAGGCGAGCCACATACTGTTAAGGCGACCTTTGCAATTCGACAGGAAGATTATGTATGACGGGTACAAGAATCAGTATTCCTTTGTATTAAACAAAAGGAAAGTGGTTCTCACGCCACATAAACCATGGGAAGCTAGTGAAGATCAGATGAGGATTGCAAAGGAGTTTAGAGAAAAACACTTGAGTGCACGAGAGAAAAGTGAAGAGAAAAAGAAAATGAGTGAAAAACAAACACTGGTGAGCAAAGAGGGAAAATACACTCAAACATAGAGAGCAGAGAGTCTAGCAAGAAAGAGTGAGGTTAAGAGTGCAGTACTGGCCAAACAACAGTTACTTGTACTTATGTACAAGGATATATATATTTTTAATACTAAGCTTAACTCTGTTGTGCCTAGTGTTGTTGTATCTTTATTGTAAGAATTCAAGGACTTGTTCCTTGAAGAAGTGTCACAAGGATCACCCCCTCTATGAGGGATAGAGCACCAGATTGACTTCATGCCGGGCACTTCCATTCCAAACCGGCTAGCATATAGAACCAATCTTGAGGAGGCCAAAGAAATTTAAAGACAAGTGGATAGGCTGATGGAGAAAGGATTCGTGCGAGAGAGTTTAAGCCCATGCTCAGTTCTAGTAATATTAGTCCCCAAGAAGGATGGGACATGGTGTATGTGCGTGGATTGCAAGGCGATCAACAAAATTACAGTTAAGTATAGACATCCCATTCCTAGATTAGATGACATGCTTGATGAGTTGCATGATGTATGTTTATTTTCGAAAATTACCTTAAAAATGGATATTACAAAATTCATATACAAGAGGGTGATGAGTGGAAAACTGCTTTTAAAACCAAACATGACTTATATGAATGGATGGTAATGCCTTTTAGGTTGACTAATGTACTTAGTACCTTCATGAGATTAATGAATCATGTATTGCATCAATTCTTAGGAAAGTTTGTTGTAGTCTATTTTGATGATATCCTGATATATAGCAGAACATTGGATAATCATGTACAACATCTACAAAGTGTTTTTATTGTTTTAAGGGAAAACCAATTGTATGCTAACTTTAAGAAGTGCACGTTTTGTATGGAATCTATGGTTTTTCTTGGTTTTATTGTAAGAGAAAATGGAATAGCTGTAGATGAGGAGAAGGTGAAGGCAATCCAAGATTGGCCAACACCACAGAACGCCAATGATGTCAGGAGTTTCCATGGTTTAGCTAGTTTCTACAAGTGATTTGTGAGAGATTTTAGCTCCATTGCTGCTCTACAGAATGATCTTGTGAAGAAAAATGCCGAATTTAAGTGGACCAAAATACATGAGCAGGCATTCCAAACTTTGAAAGATAAGTTAACTAACGCTCCTTTGTTAGTATTTACCAATTTTTTATGAAGTTTTTGAGATCGAATGTGATGCTTTCGAGAAGGGTATTGGTGGTGTATTAATGTAGGATTCCAAACCAATAGCCTACTTTAGTGAGAAACTTCATGGTGCTGCTCTAAACTATCTAGTATATGACAAGGAGTTGTATGCTCTGGTGAGAACGTTGCGGACATGGCAACATTATCTATGGCCCAAGGAGTTCATCATCCATTCTGATCATGAGAGTTTGAAGTACCTGAAATCGTAGGGAAAGCTGAACAAGAGGCACGCTAAGTGGTTGGAGTTTATTGAAACATTTCCATACGTCATTAAATACAAGCAAGGTAAGGAAAACGTAGTAGCTGACACCCTTTCTAGGAGGTATTCTCTGTTAACCTCTTTACATGCTAAATTGCTTGGGTTTGAAAGTATGAAAGAATTAGATGATCATGATGCTGATTTTAATCAAATTTGGGCTGCTTGTTCTAAAAGTGGGTATGTAGACTACTATAGTCATGAGGGATATTTATTTAAGAAGGATAGATTGTGTGTGCCTAAGAGTTCCATACGAGAATTATTAGTGAGAGAAACGCATGGAAGCGATCTCATGGGACATTTTGGAGTAAAGAAAACTTTGGATATTTTGCATGAGCATTTCTATTGGCCTAGGATGAGACATGATGTACAAATTGTGTATGACAAATGCATTGCATGTAGGAAGGCTAAATCCAAAGTCATGCCCCATGGGGAGTATCTCCCATTACCTGTGCCTAGTCAGCCTTGGACTGATATTTCTATAGATTTCATATTAGGTTTACCTAGGTTCCAGAATGGTAAAGATAGCATATTTGTTGTTGTCGATAGGTTTAGTAAAATGGCTCATTTATTGTCTATTCTAAAACTAATGATATACAACATATAGCTGATTTATTCTTTTAGGAGATCATTCAATTACATGGTTTACCTCACTCTATCGTGAGTGATAGAGATGTGAAAATTTTTAGCCACTTTTGGCGCACTTTATAGAATGGGTTAGGCACTAAACTACTGTTTTCCACTATGGCACATCCCCAAAAGATAGACAAACAGAAGTGGTTAATAGGACACTTTCCACATTGTTGCATGCTGTGCTTAAAAAAAATTTGAAGCAATGGGAAACATGTTTGCTTCATATAGAGTTTGCATATATTAGGACTATGCATTCTACTACATCTTACTCTCCATTTGAGGTTGTATATGTTTTTAATTCCTTAACTCTATTGGATAAATTGCCTTTACCTACTAATGAGTTTATTGATCTTGATGGCACAAAGAAGACAGAGTTTGTTAGGGATTTACATACTTAGGTATGGGCTAACATTGAAAAGAAGAATGAACATTATGCCCGAAAGGCCAACAAAGGACGCGTCAAAGCTATATTCCATCCAAGTGATTGGGTTTGGGTACATTTAAGGAAGGAACATTTTGCTAAGCAACACAAATCCAAGTTGCATCCAAGGGGTGGTAGACCTTTCCAAGTGGTGGAGCGCATAAATGACAATGCCTACAAGATAGACCTACTAAACCACTATGGTAATGTAAGTGCTACCTTTAACGTTTCTGATCTTACTCCTTTTGATGTAGGTGATTCAAGGATGAATCTTTTCGAGGAAGGGGGGAATAATGAGGATTAACTAGCATAAAAATGGAAGGAGCCAAAATCCCAAGATCCATTACATGGTATTGGAGGCCCAATGACCCAAGCTAGAGCTAAGAGGATGAACGAAGCTCTACAAGGATTAGTCATGGACTTGCAAGCCAGAGAATCAAGATACATCGAAGGAGAACCAACATATGTTAACTTGATTCATGTAACCATGGAAGGATGTGATATTTAAAGACCTTAGAATAATTTTTTGAACCAACAAAGCTAGAGACATATTTGGTTTGTTTTTGTTTTTATTTGTTTGGTTTGTAATTTATATTATTTAGTTGCTTACTCAGTTACATGAGGATAAGGAAACAAATAAATTTGGTAACTTAGGTTTTCCATATTATTGTATGACATTATATAAGCAGTGCATGGGCTGGCCATGAAGAAGCATTTATCATTGAGTGAATATACAAATTTTTGTGAATTACGAAATTCCCTTTTTGGTTCTTTTTCCATAGGAATTTTTAGTTGAATTGCTTGGAAAACCCTTTGATAACTTAGGTTTCAGTCAACAGGTGCGATTGGGGTCTAGTTACGTAACACTTGTTCGAGATGGTCCTCGGGGTAATCAATTCAAATAAAGTCATCGGGGTTCTAGGTTTAATATACCTAGGGTTTTACGCATCAGCGACATCCTGTGGTAATTAAAGAACTCCTTTTAGAACTTTGTGATTGGAGCTCATAGCTCGAGCAGCATGTGCTTTAGATATAGACAAAACTGACAACCGACTGTTAGGGTGACTTGATCATAGGATTGTGGCTTTTCAATCTTCCATCCATGAGGGCATAGCTAAAAGTACTTCCTCACCTCCATGAGCTCCTTGAATGGCATGGTGCTTTGAACACCATTGGGTGTATTTCCTTCTTCAACTGATGAATATAACGATTCCATCAATCGGTGCTCCTCATCATCATTAACATATGCATCCTACGACATTTAGGCAATAGTTACCACAATGCCAATCTCTCTTTCCAAGCTTTTACTAGACTCCTTAGTTATTCCAAAGTCGCATAAGAGAATCTCTTTTGCTAGGGGGAGGGGGAAATGCCTTTTCCTTCTTGAGAGGAGGAAGAAAACGGCATGCTTACTTGTTCGATTCTAGATTAATAGTGAGCCTAGGTTTCAAAGGAATTTAAAGAAAAGTGGAACAAAGATTTTGATCTCTCGAAAATAGATAATATGGAAAAAGTGTAGAAATGACGAAGGTAATAAGTACATATAGAAGAAGGGGTGGAAAATGAAGCGACGACTATTGAAAGGGCATGATGAGACGTCCTCTAATCTAATCATGACATGTGGCCCTTAAAGCCTTGACATACCACATATTGGATCGGTAAGGAAAAGTGTAATAATGCTTGGTGCACTTCCTAATTATCCTTGAGCCAACTGCTTGAACATACTCGGCACACCACATGTCCCTGATAATAGTTAACACATAAAGACCTAACTTGAGTCACCTACCTACTTGGTTATGTAGTGATGTTTTAACTTTAGCTATGGAGGAATTGGAATGGTGATATAGAGCTTATAAATTCAAAAATGGATTGACTTTCAAAGTGCTCCAATTTACCTCAAAGACCTTAGGCATCCACATGCCTATCAACTTTCTTAGTTGACCTAGTGAGCAACCTCTTCTAGATTGCTACAACACAGATTTATCAATACGCAACCAACATGCCGTTGACCTTACGGTTAGCTCAATTGTGTGTGTCCTCAAAATATATAAGTATGAAAGACTTGAGACAAATATGGAAATGAGTAGGTCAAAGATACACCCTCCACTAAATCCAAAAAGGATCATGGCTATTAATGCACTTATATATCGGGATCGCTCCCAATCCCCATAAATGAGGGTTAGGGGCTACTAGTAAAGGACTTTTAAGTCTTGACTCTCGACTCTTGACTCTTACACAATTCTACATCATCATCTTTGACAAACTTATACTAACTTAGGTATCAAAGTGTTCACACTAGAGCAACCTTCTGTGCCCCTATAACCTAATTTCTTTGCTTTGTGAGTGATTTAACTACCTAGAAAAATCTAACATAACAATGACCATCTATTATTAAATTATGATAGTGAAATGCACCACAACTATTGCCATACCAAGCTAAGGACAAAGGACTTTAAATTTAAATTACACTGCAAGATTCAAGACATTTAACTTTAAGATAAATGAAAGTTGATAAAAATACTAAGTTCTTGTTACAATCCCATATAAGATAATAATATAGATAAGTGTAGTACTTAAGTTTAAAAGTTCTCCCACCTATCAAATTAGTCTTTTGGATCGGACTCTTCCTTTGAACTTAGGTTGTAACATTTGATACTTTTACTAAAAGTCAATACTACAAAAGAGGCAACTTGACAAAGGACTTAGAAAAGAAGCAACCTAATGCCTAGAATGGGTAGTCCAAAGTAAGCAAACATGGATAATGGCTTTTAAAGGGGGATGTAATGTTACAATCCCACATTAGGTAGTAATATAAAAGTGTTAGTATTTATGTTTAAGGAATCCTCCCATCTACCAAACTAATCTTTTAGTATGAGCTCTTCCCTTAGGCATGAGTCACAATAATCCTACCTTCAAACACTATCAATGATTGTTAGATAAACATTGCATGAAAAAAAGGAAAAAGGAAAGAAATGAATTGATTTAAAACTTATACTTAACATATTAATCTATTATTCTAGTCGGGGGATAAAACATATCTATCATTATAATATAGAATTACCCTTTTTTCTATTAATTAGAATTTAAAAAAATTACATCTTTAAATTTTTTTTTACAAGACATGCATCTTTTTTTGCAAGTGATGCCACTTTTTAGATAGCTGTAAGTTTGCATTTCACTTCTATATCTATATTTCAAAAGATTATAACTCTTTTTAAATTATTCATCATTTTATGAAAAGCATTCAATAGTCGTACAAAACTTTAATATGTTTCATTTTTATAAAATTAAATAATATTATTTATCTTATAGTTATAACAATTTACAAATATATATTATTTATATGTTAATTGTGATAATATTTTACGTAAATCTATTAATCAACCATTATATTTTTTATATATAATTGCGAAAGTGTTGTTGTGAGAGACACGTCTTTTTTTACAATATATGTTTTTTATTTATTTCTTTATTGTTATTAGACCTCTTCTATATGACTTTTTTTACTGAAATATTATATTTCTATATTAGTTAAAATTTTATCCAAAAGAAAAAAAGTTACTATTACATCTAGAGAATTTTTTGTTAAACAAATGCCTTTTTTTTTTTTTTAATAAGTCACATTGCTTTTTATATAATAGGCATTATTTAGTACAAAATAACATAGCTTTTCATATTCATGAACTTTCAGTCTTATATTTTCAAAGATTATATTATGGTATAATAGATAGGTTCTATACTTAGTTAAATCCATATAAATACTTACTTAACTTAAGATAAAGGTAAATACAAGCCTAGTAAGTGTTAGCCCAACATAGTTCTAAAACTAAACCAATCTAATTTAAAGTAATTAATTATTAATTATTATTACTTAATTATGGTTAATTAATTAGCTTTTTTTCAATGATTACAATAAAAAGGTGAATGTGAACATGTTCATCTCACTAGGAGACTAGCACTCATGCTACTAAACTATGCATTGGCAATTTAATCTCTCCTCTTCTTCTTCTTCTCTTTCTTCTTCTTATTGTTATTATTTGATCAAATGTTACTATTTTACAATTTATATTCACAAACACATTTCCACATCTTCTAACACTCCTTGAAAGATCAAGCCAATTAATTTAAGAGTTTGATCCAAATCTAATTCAAGACACGGTTCGGTTCATAATTCAAATTTCATGAAAAAAAAACAAGTTTTTTGTTGAATTTTGACCCACTTTGATGATCAAACTTAGATTTTAAGTAAGAACACATTGAAGGTTAGGATGAACATTATGAACATGTTTTAATAACATTCAATTTTTTTAGCAAATATAAAGAGCAGACACTGCAAGCTTCCAAAAAATCAATAAGTTTGTTTTAGGAAATCTTTGAATACATTGAAATTAAAATATAAAAGGGAATATAATAAACATTTGAAAGATTTAAGCTAAACTTTGGTACAAATGCCGTAGGGGAAAAAAAAAAGCAAACAAAAAGACGTAAACTTGTTCTCAAGGAATATAAAATGCAATGTCCAAAAAAAAAAAAAAATTGTAAACAAGGCCAAACTAGAAATGCTTATGGGCCATGAGCAAACTATCTCGTCAATTATAAATTTCATGGAAATTCAGGATTAGTTAATGATAATGATCTTCAGTACCCTATTAAAAAAAAAAAAACTAACATTCAAGAAAAGCATATTTGATAATCCGAAGCATATAATTATGATTAAAATTTTCAATATTTGATAACTTCTATGTAAACAATTATGACCAAATATTCATATTTGATAAGTATTTCCAAAAGATTTTATGTTAATATATATAAATATGTTGCTTATATATTTAAATAATAAACCTATACCGATATAATATTTTTAATGACTATACGTAACAATACAAGTACATGTATTTATAAATAAACTATATATTTATACATTTTAAAAATATTACATTTTAGTATTTGTTGTTCATACATTTCTAAGAAATATATAATAGTACAAGTTATAAGTATATCCTAATAAATAATTTGATAATTGTCTCTACTTATTTCTATGTATCTCAAAAATACATACATATATGTTTATGTATTATTTTGAAGTATGTTTAGTGTTTATATATATACATATTTATATATTCCCACACAACTTATAATTATGTTTTCTATTCAATGTAACCATACTTTCAAATGTTTTCATAATTACCTATGTAAATAGTGTTTCTCTGTGTCTTATGTCAATAAATAGTATACCATACTTTTATACTTGGTGTCATGACTCTTTCAAGAACTCTACTATATATGAAATTGAAATTTATAGAGTGTCTTTATAGCTATATTAAAATATATGGACAAGAATACAAATTAAGGATGAAAAAATAGACATGCATACATACATACATACATACATACTACATATATATATCCCTTCTTGTATGTCACTAATAGTAATTTCATTGATAATAATTGATTATTAAATAATAAAGTATTGACATGATTAGAGATGATTGAATTATATAAATAATGAAATACTAAAATATTAACTAAGAGCAATTGCAAAACAAAACAAGATACTTATATAATGCCTTTATATTTATACAATTACAAATTCTAAAATGTTGGATTTTATGAAAAACTGTATATTAAAGAATTGCTAAGTAATAAAATTATAAAATAAAACTTTTTAATTTAGTAAATTATAAATGAGACACATATAAAATTACACTGAAAGGTATTATAAAAAGCATATTTAAGAGGCTTTAAAAACATCATATCTCGCTATATGAGATGGTAATCATAGATTTTCTAAACCGTTATGATAACCTATCAGATGCTATTTTAAATATAAGGTATGATATATACATGAGTGTGTGCATATAACTAAAATAATAATAATAATAACTTATATCCCTTAATATTGGCAATATCGACAACTATGCAATGGTATTACAAAGATAAAATCTCCTACAATAGCAATATTCGAACCACCAATATTGGCAATTAGCGCCTATGGCTATAAACGATAATTTGTATCCTACCATAATGATTTCTAATAAACATATAGATATGAAAGGGTAATACTATTAATATTATTTTCATAGATGGAATATGATACAACAAATTAGTGATAAAAAAAAAAAATAAAAAACAGAACTGAAAACATTATTTGCAAAATTCAACAAGTGAATGATTGTAACTTTATGTAATGCTTGAATATTTTTTTTTATGATGTATATATATATATATATATATTATATAATATATATATATATGTTACAACATTATAACGTAAACCAAGGTTAAGACGGAAAATTCATAAAAAAGTTGAGGAATAGATATGTCTTTTCATTATTAGAGTATAAAATACTCTGTAATAACCCTAGGTCTCATCTTTTCACCCTATTAGTAACCACACAGTGACGAGCAGGAAAAAGGAGAAGATACTATTGTCAGGAACCTTAAAGACGAAAGGAAAAAGGAGCAACCTAATTTCAAATATAAAAGGTAAGGGATCTTATACGAATTTCAATTTAGGTTATTGGAATTAAAATTTATGAGTATTGTGTGCACATCAGGACTCGAGATTTAAGAAAGGACGATATGAGGAAGGGAAATCAACAGCTCAAGGATACGATTTGTGGAATTTTTGAAGTAAGTAATTTAATTCATGTAATTTATTTATAATTACATGTTTTAGAGATGTAGAGCTTAGGAATAGAGAGGATTAGGGTTTAGGAGAAATTGGAATGAAGGATTAGAAGTTTGTGGAGATTACCAAAGGTAACATGGCCTACCAACACGGTTGTGTTTCGATCATGTTAAACTCGAAAGTTACACCGAGAGATACACAGCCTCCCAACATGGTCGTGTTTTGATCATGTTGAGTCAAGGGTAACACAACCTCTTAACATGATTGTGTTTCGACCATGTTGAGCAACATGGTCCCCAACATAGTCGTGTTGAATAAAGTATAACATAATTATATATTCATTTAATTTCAAATTAAACTAATTTCCACACAACTTAGATAGTTAGTAAGACCTTAAAGAAATTAAATAAATAAGATAATGATATTGATCTTAGATTAAGTACCAAGAAGAGATTGTTGATTTGTACAGATTTTTATTTAGTTTAAGTTCAAGATGGGGAACTTGTGTATTGATCTATGCTTGTTAAGTTAGTTTATATATTGAACTTGATTAAGTTAAATAATTTGGTTTAAGTGTTTAAGTTGTATGTTGTATGTGCTTGGCTCGACCTAGGGGCCCGTAGTAGCAGATCTTTAGGGGGGCACCTCAATGATCCTTATGTGACATTGTTCTTAGTGGAGTTGTGCTTGGAAATGATTTAAGTTGAATGAGGATTAAGTGGTTTAAGTGAACATGGGTGTAGGGCCCATAGTGGCAATTCCCATCACCAGGCCATCACTAGGTTAAGTGTTTAAAGGGTACAAGGGTGTGGGGCCCGTAGTGGTAGTTCCTATCACTACGTCATGCTCTAGTGTGTTATTGTGTTAAGGGGGTCGTGAGTACCCTGTTAATGCTTATGGACATAAATTGTATTAAGAAATGATTGTCTGTGTTTAAGTACTATATGATGTGTGTGATACTTGTTTATGTTTGATGATGCATATGTGTTTGTGTTATACGTACTAAGTATTAGCTCACCTTTCAAGGAACATTTTTCGATGTAAGTGTTGAGAGAGATGAGAACCTAGAAGATAACTTGGGTTTGGGTGAACCACTAAGAGAGGAAGATGAAGATTACCATTACTATTATGGTGATTAGGTTTTGGGAGAATTACTTTATTGGATTGTAATAGACGTTATCTTTTGATAATGTTATTTTGGTGTTTAAAGATTTTGTTGTATTAGATGTTTGATATGGTTTATGAAATTATTTTAAAATTTGGAGATGTATGAAATGTTTTTATATAAGAGTTATAGGTTAAATGTATCATAGTTGATTCAAAGCCTTAACGTATTCTTATAAGATAAGGAAACGTGACAGACAGTAGTGAGACCCAAGTTTCGGGGCGTTATACTTTACAAATTCATGAAACAAATATATATTATAGGAGTGAGGGTATATGATAGATAAGATAGAAGACTTCACTCATACTCTATACTATAAAGTATAGATTCCTAAATTTCGGTATAAAAACCTATCCTATTATACTTTGGAATCATCTTGTACCTTGTGAAACTTACATGATATAGGATATCATATAAAACTTGTAAATTTTACTTTTCTTTCTATAAATTTCAAGTTTATATAATCTTAAAAAAATAATTTATATATAATATTACAAGTTCTTTATATATAAAACCTGCAAAACATGTAGCAAAACCTATAAAATTAAAATAGCAATTTTTCCTTTCTTCATTATTTTAAGTTTATATAATTTACTACTTAGCAAATAAGAAGAAATAAGGAGAAAGTATGGAAAACATAAAGTTGAGATAAAAATGTGGAAGAACAAGAAAAAAATGAAAAAACATAAAGTGAGATATGTGATATTAGTTTAGCCATCTAGATTATTAACTTATGGGCTTTGGCTCTTTTATTTTTTTTTTACTAAAACATATATTAGTCGAAAATTATGTTGTTATTTTTTATTAATGTTATTTAATATTTTTTTATAAAGTAGGTATATAATATCTTGGAACTCATATCTTGTATATGTTAGAGTACATGTTCTAGGATAGGTATAAGATAAAAAGACTTCATACCCATATCCTACTTTATAAGAGCAGGTTCCAAAAAATTTATACTTAAAACCTACCCTATGACCTACAATATCCACTAGAACTTATTTAATCAAGCAGGACACCAACTTTTATAATCTTAGTTGCTATGTAAAAATAATCCAATACTATTATGCAGATTTATATAGTATGCAATTTCATTCAAGTTATTTGTGTATAAGTATAGTTTTTTTTAAAGTGACAATCTCTCTAGTTCTCTATTTGCTTGGTAAAAAAATTCTTATACAAAGTAAGCAATTTTAGGTTCTTTATATTCCTAATTTTAAGAGGTACCTCACATAAAAGATTTCCCTCAAAAGACCAGTAAGGTCTAGTTTTGAAATCATTTAGCAACTTTAGCTTGAGTATACATGATAAAAAAGTTTACATCTTGCTTTGGTTAATTTGTTTGAATTAGGATGAGCTCAATTGGTTGATAAGTTAATAACAATAGTGAGTGCAACATGAAGATAAAGTTGATGTCACATTAAATAACTACTTTATACATGAGCGTTTGATTTGGTTTAGTTTTTATTGACGTGGTGTTTCTTTCTTTTATTATAAGTAATATGTGTGACACTTGATCATTAGTTTGGTTTGAAGGATTGATTAGGGTGATGGGTTTAAAATCTAGATGTAAGTAGATGATAAATATAGTTAAGTAACTACTTTAATAAGTAAAATTTTAATTGATTGTAGAACTTGATAAATTTAACATTATGTTTGGAATGGTGGAAATCTATGAAAATTGAAGGAAAATAGTAGAAGTGGAGGGAAAGTATGTATTTGGTTACTTTAGTAAAAGTGAAAATGGGATGAATTCAATTGAAATGAAATGAATTATTTTCACTTGGAGAGAGATTTAGGAAAAAGAGTGGAAATTTATTAAAGTTACAAAAATGCCCTAAAACAAGAGGAAAGAGAGAAATAAAAATGGAATAAATTATGTTGATAAAGTTTTTTAGACATAAATCCCTAAGGCCAAGATATAACTTGTATGCATCATCTCAGCTTGGATATGTATGTCTTCAAAACAGATAAACACAAAAGATTTGAGACGAATAAGAAAAAGAATTGGTAAAAAATATATTCTTTACTAAATCTGAAAAGATTATCAGATATTAATACACATTTTATATCAAGATGACTTCAACAACAAGTTATGTATCATCTTCTCCAAACGAACAAAAGTGAGCCTTCATATCTCACACACCACACCGATTTTTCCTTTTCTCTCGATAAGAAGAACAACTCGCTAGCCATAATAACATGGACATTGTTTCTTGCAGTACATACGCTGTTTACATGAATTACCACTTGATGCATGTATGATGATAGCAGTGAGACCAGTTCCATCGACTTCTCGAACCCACATGACCCATGCTACCCAAATATCCACATCTTCTTTCTATCTCCGTGTCTCTGCTATTTACTTGTCATGGGCCAGAATGAGAGAAGAGTAATTTAGTTAAGTTGTTATATTATTTTTTGACTTTTTATTTTTCTTATAATAGCAATAAAAAAAAGGAAATATTTTTATTTATTTTCTTTTATTTTTACTCTTTATATCTAAACATAAATAAAAATTCTATTTTTTTTTTAAATTTTTTTTCCCATTTCCACTGTACTCAAAGGTAGCCCAACACAGTGTAAAGTTGAAAAAAAGAAAAGAAAGTTAAAAAAGCAAAGATTTTTCATATTTGGTTCATATTTCATGTTGCATGAAGTTTGTTATCGAACTCCAACACCGTTTCAAAGATCGAAACATTGTCCCAGGAAAACATCTGCTACTTACTTGATCGGCTAGGTCATCTTTTGTAGTCACTCTAGGAAGACCGGCAGTTTGTTCTCGGACGACATTGATGCAACTCAATTCAGCTTCATTGCCTTGTACCTTACAACTCCACTACTCTACTCAAAAATCCACCAAAACCTTCTCAAAACTTAAGCCTTCAAGAAAACCATCGCCATTTACTTCCCATCCAAACCATCGCCGTTCCAAATTCAATACCCTGCACAAACCATTCTTAGAAGAAGATGTATTTCCCTCTTCTCTACCACTCCACACCAAAAACCCACATGCCGTATGTAAAGCCGTCCAAAGATTCGCAAGACAAAATAAGCTTAAAGAAGCTCTCACCATCCTGGATTACATGGACCACAAGGGCATTCCTGTAAATATCACAACTTTCTCAGCCCTCATTGCTGCTTGTATTAGAACGAAGTCATTGTCTGAAGGGAAACAGATTCATACCCATATCCGAATTAACGGGCTCGAAAACAATGAGTTTCTAAAGACCAAACTTGTCCATATGTATACTTCTTGTGCTTCCTTTGAGGATGCACACCAACTGTTTGGTACTATTCCAGTTAAGAGTGTGTACCCTTATAATGCTCTTTTGAGAGGGAATGTTGTTTCGGGTAGGCGGCGGTATGGAGATGTTGTGGATACTTTTATGGAGATGAGGGAGTCAGGGATTGAGTGTAATGAGTATAGTTTCTCTTGTTTAATTAAGAGCTTTGCCGGTGCATCGGCATTACGCCAGGGTTTGAAGGCTCATGCCCTTTTGATAAAGAATGGTTTTATTGATAGTTGTATGTTAATGACGAGTTTGATTGATATGTACTTCAAGTGTGGAAAGATCGCGCTTGCATGCAAGGTTTTTGAGGAAATGGATGAGAGGGATGTTGTTGTTTGGGGTGCTATGCTTGCAGGTTTCGCGCATAATAGACTGCAGAGAGAAGCATTGGATTACTTGAGGTGGATGATATGGGAAGGAGTTTGTCCAAATTCTGTTATTTTGACTACCATTCTTGCTGTGATTGGGGATGTTCGTGCTATTAAACTAGGCCGAGAGGTTCATGCTTATGTGCTGAAGACTAAGAGCTATATGAAGCAGCTTACCATACAGTCTGCCTTAATTGATATGTATTGCAAATGTGGTAACATGGCTTCTGGAAGACAGGTATTTTACAGTTCGATTGAGAGGAACGCTATTTCTTGGACAGCTTTGATGTCGGGTTACATCACAAATGGGAGACTTGAGCAAGCTCTGAGATGTACAGTCTGGATGCAGCAAGAAGGTTTCAGGCCTGATGCTGTGACCATTGCTACTGTTCTACCAGTTTGCACAGAGTTGAGGGCATTGAAGCATGGGAAGGAGATCCATGCTTATGCTCTTAAAAATGACATGTTTCCTAATATTTCCATAGTTACTTGCCTCATGGTGATGTATTCTAAATGCGGAATCATCAATTATTCTTCGAAACTTTTTGAGTGTATGTCATACAGAAATGTGATTGCTTGGACAGCAATGATAGATTCTTATGCAGAAAATGGATGTCTTGGTGAAGCCATTGGTGTTTTTAGGTCCATGCAGTTGTCAAAGCACAGGCCTGATTCTGTGGCGGTGGCAAGGATTTTGAATGTTTGTGCTAAGCTTAAGGCTCTGAGGCTTGGGAAGGAAATTCATGGATACATACTGAAGAAAAACTTTGAATCCATCCTGCATGTTTGTTCAGAAATGATGAAAATGTATGGAAGTTGTAAAGATATTTGGTCTGCAAAGGAGGTATTTGATTCCCTTCCGATGAAGGGTTTGGTTACTTGGACTGCCATCATAGAGGCATATGGAAATAGTAACATGGATCAGGATGCAATTGATCTTTTCTATCAGATGATAGCTCATGGTTTTTCTCCAAATGATTACACTTTTAACGTTGTACTTGATATATGCAACCAAGCAGGACTTCAAGATGAGTCCTACCAAATCTCTAAGATGCGATTGAGGTCTCTCAAGAATGTTAATATCTAATTACTGTCCATTCTTATGTGGTGCCTGTGTCCTCAAAAAATTTCGTCAGCTTTAAACAAAGGGGTCCATCCTGTCATTGCATTATATCTTGGCATATAGAAGGAAAAATATAAGGGATGGAACTTTGTTCTTTTGATCTTCCATACAATTCCATCCCATTATGGCTCCATTTAGTAGACTGCTGTTTATGCCAAAGTAAGCTGCATACTTCTGCAAATGACTTGCAATCGGTTGTGTTGTGCAGCTTGAAAAGTGATGGCTCAGGGCAGAAAATATTTTCTGATTTTGTCTAGAGGTTCTGCTAGCTGCTATTTTTCTTATTATTCAAATGATGATTTATGTACTGTAAATGCCGTAAACAGTCAATATTATTGTGTTATAGCATACCTTGGGTTGGATATCGATCTCCTAGGTCTTTTGGTAAAAAAATAAAATAAAATAAAATAAAATGACACTCCCAGGTGTGTTCTTTTCTTGTGTAAATTAGTCTCCCAAAGTTTATGATAGATTGTGTTCTTTCTTCCTCTTGACAATCACTCTTCAGTGATTATTCAGATTCTCATCTTCTCCGCAAATAGGTAATTTTGTGGCATACACTAACATGCTCATCGTGGTAATGTGCATTAAATTTAAACTTTTTCTTGATTTGACAATGCCATAATTGCATTACTCAGCTTTCTTAATACGGCATTTATGTATGTTGTAATTTACAGTTGATTTCGTGTAGCTATTTATTGCGGTATTCAAAATTTCATGAACAGTGATTGGTCATTACTAATAAAATATTCCACTATTTCTATTTATTCATTCGAAAGTTAGTTTTAATAGCAGAAAATAGATATTTGACCCAGCTGGACGGATTGAAATCTAGATGGATTTTGGGGGATTGGCATGGTGATAATGGTGGCATTTGAGCCACATGGATTTGGCTTGGAGGAGCCTCGGATTGTTGAGTAATTGGAGCTTCACTTATTCATTCTTATTAGATTATTTGGGACTTTATACATTGTTGCTAGACATCCAAAATAAAAAACGTGAGTTCAGTTAATTTTTTGCAAGGATGTCGTTAGAGCTTGCATGATTTGATGCTTTATTATATAGTATATATGTAAGAAGAGCATGTATGGCTTTAGTTTTTCAGAATACTCGTACGAACAGCTGCGTAGCTATTGCCTCAAAATCCGAGTTTGATCTCGAATTGAGGTGTCTTTATGTAGTACCGTTTGTCGGTGCTACATTGCTTTGGAAGGAAGTGGGATCTTCTTTCCGAGGTTTGTGTGGAAAGTGCAAACTCAATACAGAAGTTTTTAGCTCTCTAAGAACTTCTCTTTGGAAGTTGTCTGCCGGTCTCATGATCATATGGGGATTTTGCTGTTGAGATTTTTAAGTATATCGAGACATTTATATTTAAGTTCTATATCGCACGAGATGAGGAAATGAAACACCAAATTATAAACTAATTAATATTTTGGACACTAAGCTCCTAGATATCATAAATATGGCATTAGATATTTGAAAAATATACTTTCTAATAATTCCTCGTAAGTTAAAGAAGAGATATTCATAATTCCTAGCCCATCTATGACTAGAGTCGGGAATGCGGGGTAGGCCAACTCGCTGTTGGCACGGGTTGGCTTACTGGCCTACAAAAAAAAAAAAAAAGTTATGACAGGCGAGGAGAGGACGATCGGACGGAACAGTGAGTCAGTGACAGACCGATAGTGAGACTGAATTGGACAAGGGACGATGGGACGAGGCGAGATTGACTTCTGATTGACGATTGACGACTCGAGCTGTGCCTGTGTTGATTGCCATCTACCATCTGTGTTTGTCGCCTGTGTGAGATTGCGAGTACGACGTGCGAGTGTGCAACTGATGCTGCGAGCTTGCGATGCAAGTTTGGACAGGAATGATCATCACATAAAGACTAGACCGTCTGTGACTGTGTTGCTCTTCTAGCAACTTACAAGCCCCTCTCGCCTCCCCTAGACCAAACCAAATCGATTCCCATCACCGCCACCACGAGTCGTCTCCTTTCTGTGGGCATGCGTGGACTGTGATTCCATTAGATCATCACTATCAAGCGTCCCACATCAATCCTCCTCTCGTCGCCCATTGGGTTAATAAGTCGCCCTCCTCTTATTACCCGTTGGTTGGCTTAGATTTTTTATCTTCCTTTTCGTTTCAATTTCAACATGCTTGTGGTGCTAGCTAATACTGCTATTAACTTCTGATTTCTCAATTTTTGTTGTAGTTGGGGACCTTGGGGTTTATGGTTACGTAGTGGGGGTTTAGGTTGTTTGGCTGTTTGGGGGTTTCGGTTTGGTGTTTGGTTTAGCTGTTTGGGGTTTGGACAGGCTGTGATGGTGATGAATTGACGACAACCATAGCCCACAAGGTAGGGGTGAATGATTAGGTTGGGGTTTATGGTTAGGTAGTGGGGGCTTAGGCTGTTTGGGGTTTGGACAGGTGATGATAGTGACGAACTGGCGACGGCCACAACCCACAGGGTAGGGGTGAATGGTTGGGTTAGGGTTTATGGTTAGGTAGTGGGGGTTTAGGCTATTTAGTTGTTTGGGGTTCGAGTTAGGGTTTGGATTTAGGGTTCGATTTGGTTATGTGGGGTTTTAACAGGTGTTAGTGATGGTGATGGTAATGAACTGATGATGACGACAGCCGCAACAAACAAAGAAAGAGGCGATGATGAAAATGCCATTCTAATTTTGTAAAAAAAAAAAAAAATTGTTTTTGGGGTATGGTAGGCCGAACTTTTGTACCCGCAACATTTGCGAGCCACTGTAGGTCGGCTCACTTCAACCCGTAGGCTAGTGCGGGTCAAGGCGGGCCGACCCGTTTGACCTGCATTCCCAGCTCTATCTATGACATAATCAAAGATGGATTTCTACAGAGTTTATGAGGACATCGGCTTCTTCTAATCTAGTAAGGATATTAGCATGGTCGATATCTCAACATTTACCATTTGTTTCACTTGAGGAAAAGTGGAAAGAAAGAATTGGAAAGAAAGGAAATAGGTATAAAAAAATTTTAATTTGAAATTAGGACGGAAAATAAAAGAAAGGTTGGAAATAATTCTATTGGACCTTTAATTTTCATTCCCTCTCAAATTAGAAAGAAGGGGAAGGGAAAGTGAAAAAAAGAAGAAGTTAGATTTCCAATTTTATCCTTTCCTTTCACCATTTCTTTCATTTGTTATTATTTTATATGATAATATTAATAATTTTATATTATATCTCATTTTTATCTTTAATAATGATTAGCTTTCATTTAATTTTCCTTCTTTTCATTATTTGAACACATTCAAAGTCATTCTTTCATCATATTTATTTCCCTTCTAATTCTTTTCTCTGCAATTCTTTTCATCTTATTTCTTTCTCCCATACCAAACATAGTGTTATTCGGACTTTTTGAAATGTCAATCAATGAGCACTTGCTTTATACTATCATGTTGGATAAGATTTTTTTACAATACCAATTGCTTAATTGCCATTAGTACACAACCGTGTTGGACTATAATAACTGATCTTTGGATCTTTTATTAGTCATTAGAGCCAAACAACATCACGTAACCCATATAGTATTGCACAAAACTCCACTTTTGCACTACTTTTTGCTACCATAAAATATTTTTCCCTTCTAAGTCACTAGATTTCCATGTACTTTTCCATGATAGCTTATATATCATAAACCTACTATCACTTGACATATGTGTGAATTTATTGTTGTTTGGCAAAGTAATTCATAAAAAAGGGATTTCAACAAAACTAACTTTAAAAATATCATGGCAAAATCGTAGGCTTGGGACTGCGATTTCTTACCGAACTCGTAGTTCCAAGCTACAAGTTGACTAAAACTTGCATGTTCAATATGCAATTTCACAAAAACTTGCATATTGAACATGCGATTTCCATTGATTTTCGTGTCCTGTGCTTCTTTATTTCTTGAAGCTAGGATCTAGTAAAACCTATCAAAATAAATGAACCTATGATAAATATAAAGTTTATAGTTGTAAATAATTGAACCTATGAAAATAAATGAACTTGAAAATAAACTTATTTCCTAAATTCTATATAAAACTAAAAACTTATTAAAAGGATAAACTTGTGACAATTATAAAGCTCATCATAACAAAAATCAATTTAAGAAATTAAATGATTTCATCAAGTCTTTCAAATTATACAATCAAAATTACATATCTAAAGAAAATGAAGTTATGAGTATATATACATCTTAGGAAAATGAAAAAACAATGTATAATTATATAGCCAAATATACATATATATCTAATCCCTTCGTCGACTTCATCTCTGATAATGTCTATGTGCAGCAGGTGCTGAATTCTATCCAATATGGTAAGAGCTATTAGATCATCCGAAATTAGGATGGGTCTGGGTCTAGAATGGTGGCTCATCCCATGAAATATATCGAGGATCTACTTGTGTGACACCCTCTCCCATATCCTTTGTACCTAAATGTCATTCCTTTTGAAGAGCGGGTGAAGTAATGGTAGACATATATGGTACTTGGAGATCGAGTGTGTAAAACTGCATTGGGTCGACATTGAAGGTAGGATCATCGTAAAATGGTGAAAGACGAGCCATCAGTGAGTAGTGCATGGGTGAGACATCTACAGGAGGGTTAGGAGATTGATCTTGTATTACCTATTGATGATAACCCCCTAGAGGCATCTCTTGATGGTGTTCTTAATGATCTAGAGGGAATAATGTGACACTACAATGATCTTAGAGGAGATGACTCCTAATAGATGCTATGGCTTGGCACTTTTGTTGGGAATCCGCCACTCTAATGCGAGCAAAGCAATCCGATTACATAAAAAATCAAGCATGTCAATAATACAATGTAGAATACATAAAAGTACAACAATATGGTTAAAGTGACTTACCAAGGCTCCGAGCATCGCTCTCGTTCGACCAATGTATTGTCGTGTGATGCTATGGTACTAAGGATAATATGCAGGATCTACCCCACTCAACAATGTGTCGTTGAACTCTACTCCCATTGGTGGATATAGACTACATGTCTCCTCCTCCAATCCTCATCAATTTTCCCTCTAAGATCAATCCTATGTAGGAATGTTAATGGGTCGGGTTTGGGATGGGTCAATTGAAACCGGCCTCGACCTGATATGGGATTTTTACTAGCAAACCCAAACTTATCCCATCTAGAAAAACCAATACCCAAACTTAACCCGTCTAGAAAAACCAATACCTGAACACACTAAGTCATTGACACAGACACAATACATAAACGAACCGAGATAGAAAGAGAGAATGAGGTGTAGGTGGGTAACTCAAAGCAAAGTAACCATGGAGGTAGAGGAATAAGGAAACACAATCTCAAAGCAAAGAAGCTGTCTAATATGATGAGTGATGACTTGAGTTAGAGCAAGTTAAGTTAAGTTAACCTTAGGTTGGCTGGTTAGGTAAGGGTAACCCAACTAGCCTACGATGATGTAGGTAGGAGTAGGACCAGAGTGGGATGAGAAGAGTGGATGACCAATAACTTGATGGGGAGTCGAGTGACTCAAGTCGAGGATGTGATGAGTGGATGACTAGAACTGTAACTGGATGAGGATTGATGGTTGACGTCTCATCTTAAGGAGTGGAGAGTGAAGATTGCACTAGAGTAGGGATGTTAACGAGCCAAGTTTAGGATAAGTCAATTGAAACGCACACCCGACTCGGCAAGGAAGTAAAGTACCAAAACCCGCCTTGACCCCAATATGGGATTTTTACCAACAAACCTAAACTCACCCTATCTAGAAAAACCAATACATGAACCCAACTTATTTGGAAAAACCAACACCTAAACACACTAAGTCACTGACATAAACACACTACACAAACAAACCTAGATAAAAAGAGAGAATGAGGCGAGGGTAGGTAACTCAAAGCAAAGTAACCATAGAGGTGGAAGAACACAAAAATGTAATTGCAAAGCAAAGCAGTTATTTGATTTGATGAGTGATGACCTGAGTTAGAGTAAGTTAAGTTAACCTTAGGTTACCTGGTTGGGTAAGGGTAACCCAACCATCCTATGGCAATGTAGGCAGGAGTAGGACCAAGAGTGGGATGAGACGGGTGGATGACCGCCAACTGGATGAGGACTCAAGTAACTCGAGTCGAAGATATGATGAGTGGATGATTGGAACTGCAATCAGATGAGGATTGAGGGTCGATGTCTTGTCTCAAGGAGTGGAGAGTAAAGATTGCACTGAAGTTGGACAGGAGTTGTGGGACCTACACTGCACCTGTAAGCTGCGACTTGCATAGCTAGTGGTTACCTCTACAGCTTTACTCTACCTAGACTGGAGACATCAAGACGTTGACGTTGTTGATAGTGATAGTTGACAACTTGACTTCTTATTAATATGATATGTATAAGTATATGCTACTGTTACGTTTAGTATTTACTAATTAGTTATCTCATTTTTTCGTTTACATTTTAGGAATCAGGCTTCTAGGTCTAATGGTTTGGTTTAGCCTCAATGGGAGAAATTGAAAAAAAAATTAATTTTTAAAAAATAATAAAATCAAACATAAAAGATATAAATTATAATTTTAATTTATTATTAAAAAATTAACAAGTTTAGTTTCCCATCAATTTTTTCCTAAATTCTATAACTCGATCCTAAACCTTATTGAGTTTCATTCCATATCTCAAAACCTAATCTTAAACCCTATAGGGTTTTTATTGGGTTGATCGGGCCAGATAATCTATTATGACCTGCCCCAATTACATTTTTAATCCTATGGAGGGAAAGAGATGTGTCACACTATTGTGGAATCCTTTAGATCCCATTGAACTGCCTCATCACCCAATCAAGTTAGTGCCACTCTACAATATGGAAACATATCAAAGGCACCATGGCACACCAAATATCACTCCCTTCCCGGTAGGAAGGGGGAAGCTGCTCCAAGAGCTCTTGCGTGTATGGTGTCTAACATATCTACAAGAAATGAAGTTATTTAGTGGACAACGGACTAGTAAAGTAAATAATATTGAATTAAATAGTGTACAATACCTGATTGGGTGTCTGTTGATTTAAACAATTTCGATATTAAGCAAGCAGATGGGTAGTGATGTGTGTGCATCAAATATAGCATGCCGGTGGCATCTCAAAGGAGCATCATGGGGAACATAGACCTAGCGTTAAGTTAGGGCGATGTGCAAAACGCAAAAGGATTATAACTCCTCTAATCTCTTGTGTAGATGCATTAGCTACACAACATAGAAATCTATATAGCTATCCTAAGCATGCTACTCCCTAGCTATACTGCCTTGCGGCATGAAAATCCTCCAAAAGTGGAAGGAACATTAAGTGAACTAGGTTAGAGGATTTATTAGCGAAGATAAGACCACCCATAAGCTAGAGGATGTATGCTCGTGCATAGCACATGATGGATAATTCGTCTATGTCATTTGGTAGGCCTCCGAAAGAATTCTTTAACCTTGACATCTTGAAGTGTCCCTTAGAGATGTCACGAAGACCAAGCTTAACTCCAAGTAGGCGCTCACACTCATCTACCCAGTGCAAGCTGGTGATGCTAATGACTACATGCCCATCAATGGGCAAGCGCCACATCCTATAAGGTGATCATCAGCTCCCCATGTAGCATGTGAAAGGTGCGCGTCTTCAATCTCCACCTCTCTACAAGTGCGAATTATGGAAAATTTATTAAAATTGGGGAAAATTGTGCTAATTAGGCGAAATTTACTAAAATTGGGGGGCAATTGTATGAATTTTAGCAAATTCACTAAAATTGAGGCAATCCTACAAATCATGGAAAGTTTTACGAATTAGGGAAAATTTAATAAAATTGGGGACAGATTCTACAGAATTTGGCAATTAAAAAAAAGGGTAAATCCTAAAAATTAAGACAAACGCTATAAAATCTTTGCTAATTGGTATGGAACGATATGCAATTTTGAGTATGCCTTCAATCTTAGCTTTCATCTATCACAAAATTTACAATAATACATTATATTTCATAGAGAGAAACAACAATGAAATGTACAATCATTAAATTCAATAAATGAAATTAGTGATATTTACTTGAATAAAGACTAAAAACATGAGTTGTAGTTGTGAAATTACTATTTCCCGACAAAACCTATGTTTTTTAGATGTGCTTTTTAGTGAGATTTGAGAGAAAAAGACCAATATCGCGTGTTTGTTTACTGAAAATGACATTATGTTGCCATGCGAGGGATTAAATGGGGTCCGACTGAATCACAGGTTGAAACTATGATTTTAGTAGTAAATCATAGCTTGGCACTATGATTTACCTAAAAACACAGCATATTACCTAATGGTAAATTGCAATGCCAACCTACGATTTACACCCCCCCTAGAATTCGTAGGTAGGACATGCGATCTACTTAGTGAAATCGCAGGTAAGACATGTGATTTCTTTATTTGGCAAAATCGCAATCCTAACTTGCGATTTGCTATGATATTTTACAAATTAGTTTTTCCCGAACTCTTTTTTAAGAATTTCTTTGCCAAACAACAACAAACTTACACATATCTCCTATCGCTTACATCATCGACCTAATCAATATCATTAAAGACTCAGTACTCCTCATCTCCATCTTTTTGAACATCGACCCTCTGCTTAGAGCTCATTTCCAAGTGTCTTCCTATAAATGAAAGCATAACCTGGCTCACGAGGTTCATAACATGAGCAATATCTAATCAAGTAATTGAGAGATACATTAGTCTTCCCACTTGCTCTTTATAAACAAGTCAACATCTCCTTTAACCTCTTGCTTCCATGGTACTTTAGAGTTGATGCAACTAGTTTTGCACCTAAGCTTCCTCATCTCTTTAGTAAATCCACTACATATTTCCTCCGGGAATGGAAATATCTTGTCAACTTCTTGCCACTTTAATCGCTAAAAGGTTTGAATTTCTTTTTTAAATGTTCAGTTCCAACTTCTTCATCATCATTAGCAATGATGATATCATCAACATATATAATAAGTATTAATTTTTTTTTTCATTCTACACTTTGTTTCGTAAACAAAGTATGATTGACTTGGCTCTATTCATACTCAAATTGAATCAAAGTTGAATTAAAGCACTTAAACCATGCTCTTAGTGACTTCTTGAACCTATAGAGGAAATTTCTCAATTCTAATACTCTCTTATCTAAGGCTAATGTTTCGATATCAGGTGGCACTTTTATCTAGATCTCTTCCTTAAGCTCATTATTTAAAAAGCCATTCTTGATATTTAATTAATGTAATGACCAATCTAAGTTTGTTGCTAGGGATGGTAACACACAAATTTAGTAAAGCTTTACAATTGGAATAAATGTCTCTTTATAGTCAACTCTATAGGTGTGAGTATACCTTTGTGCCATGAAATGTGCTTTAAACATCTCAATATTGCCATCCTCCTTGTGTTTAACACTAAATACGCATTTGCTACTCACAACTTTTGCTTCTTTTGGTGGCTTCACCCATCCACATGTCATTTTAGCACAATGCTTTTATATCATCCATTACTACCTCCTTCCATTTTGAGAACCTAAAGATCTCATTCACATTTCTATGAACTATCGTCTGGTCAACTTATGTGTTAGAGGTTGCAAAACTAAGTGATAGTCATGTATATTCCATGTAATTTGAAATAGGGTATCTTATATGTGATCACTTACCTTTTCCCAATTCTTTGGATAGTCAACCCCATCAATTCATTGAACTCCTTGCACTAACTCCAATTTGCTCAAATTCTACTTACTTGAAATTTTTTACCAACATTTTTCCCAAATTGAATGATCTCTTCCTCTCTTTAGGTTTGACATTAGCCATGCTTTAATCTTTTGGTTTTCAACATGTACTTACATTTAATGTGAATAGATCAAGGATTGGTTTAGCATATAGTCAAGAGAGATAGTTATAGATCAATCTTTAGGGTTTTATAGATTATGAATAGAATATTAAATATTATGGATGTGACTCACTAAGAGAATTAAAATTGGTGCCCCTTAATTCAATATGACTTGAGAAATAAGAAAATGGTGCTTATCATAATCTATTAGATTGATAAGAACAAAGATCTTTGAAAGAGTATTAAACTCAATTAAGAATAGAGTAATAATAGTATAATGAATAATAACGCTTTTAATAGTGTTTATGGTTAATCGAGAGAAAAAAGGTTATATAAGTAAAAGTAAAATGAAATAGAACTTGTTGGTCTCGTGAAGTTCATCTATGTGCCATCAACAGTCATTTGAGCAAGTTGTCCATGCTTTCTACGGTTAGAATCTCTTGGTAGCCCATCCACTTGCTAGTGTTGGTTGTCCGATGAACTAATCAAGTCCTTTGGAGTTAAAAGCTCCTCTTAGTCCATTGAAATTCTCTTTTCAAGCACTAAAATGAACCCTCATTGCAAAATGCTTTTTGAGTTCCTCTCTTTTTCTTGGTGACTCCAATGCTTGATATATCACACTTAAGCTTCCCAATGATCTTATATGAACTTGAAACATATCTTGAAATGCCTTGGCCACCTCTGAATTTTATCAACATATAAAACTATCTAGATCAAAGTGTAAGATCCCTTGCCTTAGCTTAAGTAATAAGACTAATAGGTGCTTGGTGTTTGGAATTTTCAAAACTCCATGGACATGTAGAAGATAAATGTTATACCCACTTAGACCAAGATAGAACTTTTTAGCATCTTTGGTATCATCTTTGTTGCAAAATTATACTTAAGATAGGAAAAGTAGGGCACAAGTTTTTAAGGCACAAAGTCTCATCAAGCATGAATGAAAGGGTTTTTAATGTACAAAATCTCATCAACTAGCTACATTATGGTTATCAAGCTCTCAACTTCCCAAATAGTGCAATTTTCAAATGTACAAGGAGGTGGTAGAGTAGTTCTAATCAAGTATCATAGCTTTCCTCTCTCCAGTCACAAATTTGATAGATTGAAACCATTCTATTGGACCATTTAACTTGCGTTGGTTAATATAAAGAAAATTGGATCTCTTAAAAACTAGTGAGACAATACTCATAGCAAAAAATACTTTATTCTTCTCCTCAAGTGAGCCAATTACCAATCTTAGAGTTTTGATGAGTGGCACTTGATAGAGTTTTATTCATAAGGTCATAGTTATTACTTATGACAAGTCAAGTTAAAGGTTATGAAGGAAAAGGATAGAGCAAAAAACTCTAATACCATGAGTTAATTTAATTCAAGAAGCATACCTTAATTTATCACTATCTAAAGTCAAATATATCCCAAGAAATAAAAAAAAGAGTAAATAAAAACTATTTGATACTTTGGGCACCAAGCTTGAAGATATCCTAGATATGATATAACAAAAATGAGAAAATTACCTCTACAATCTTTTCTCTTCTTCATATAATTACCTTCTTTATCACCTTAATTTCCCAATCAAAGTATTTTAAATAGTTTTAAATGCAAGTTACCAATAAATTAGTTGTTTGAAATGCTGACAATAAATAAAAGAACTTTGATTTTGCCAAATTTAACTTTAGTCCTTGTATTTGTTAATGAAAACTCTTAATGGTAAGCATCTTTTATAGTGTGCCAAGGAATTGACGAACAAAGAAAACATGATAAGGATCGATATTGGATATAAGACTTTAATTATATTAGATGAGTCATTTTGTGGTTAGATATCATGATCATGAGTGAAATATTGGAAATTACATTGATTCTTATAGGTGTAATTGATGATATCATTTTGTATAGAGAAAACTATAGATATATAACCTAGCTTTGGCACTTTTATAATCAACTAACTTATGATATATATGTGTATGTATACATATATAGACACATACACATTGTGTAAGACCCCATTAATAAAAAGAAAAATATATTATAAAAATAAGGATAGTTTAGGTTTTTAAGTTTCATATTGGGGGCAATTCAATCTTTTCGACAAAAAGTTTTAAAACCCTTAGCAAAACTACCCTTTTTTCTCTCTTCCTTTTCTTTCCCTTTCCTATCTTTAGTCTTCCGTTAGTTTCTCTCCAACAGTTCCCTCTCCCTTACCTTCTCAAACCGACACCAATTTACAAGGTAAGCACATTGAATGACTCATTTTCTCACACTAAGAGAAACACTTTCGTGTTCCCACCAATCTGCTTATACATGCCCTTAAACATATTTGCTCTTTTTTTTTTTAGATACATGGGGAATAATACTCTCGTATTTTGATACGTTTTCTTCTTATCATTTCTAAAAAAATGTTGTTTTTCTTTTTCTTTTGATTTTTGATGTTTTCCTAAGTATCAAAACAATTACAAATGGTTAGTTTAGCATTAGCTATGGCTTCTAAATAGTTGTTGATACAATATTTTCTTAGGAGCTAGTTGTGATATAAGTTTGAATTCAATAAGGTTTACTTTTTCTAGTACATGTTTACTAAGGTTATTACTCGTGCTTGTTAAAATAGAAAATAAAATGAATTTAATAATTATCTAACTAAATATTATGTGTTTCTTGTGCATGGCTCGACCTAAGGGCCAAAAGTGATAGATCTTTAGGAGGCACCTTAATGAATAGTATGTGATAGTGTAGGCGAGTGCACCTATCGATTAATGTAATATAGTAAATTAATTATGAATGTTGTCCTATAGAGACTACAATTACTAATATTAACTAAGACTTTATTATCTAATCGTCAAATTAAAATGTATTGATTAACTAAGAAATTCTAATTGTTTAATTAATAATTATTAAAATAATCAAAAGAAAGCAGATATACTAAAGAGTTTGAATTAATATTGTAAGGATACATATCTAGATTTAGTTTCCCCCTAGAATCATATATAACTTATTAGAGTTAATTCCAATTTCATTCTTTATTTTCTTAACCATAGGAATTCTATAATTAAATTAATATTTTTCTCATGATTATTAATTTCTAATCTTAGGTTGATTAATCGAAATCTTTCTCTAATTAAAATCCCTAAAATTGCATTATTCATATTTAAATTCCACTATTAGGTTTGACCCCAATTTAGAAAATTTATGTCATCCTATCTTTAGGGTTGCATGTAATTCTTTTCAATTACACTAGATCTAGGTAGCATTTGGTTGGCATTAGAATCCAGCACTAGACTGGACAAAAAATTTTGTCCTCCGTTTGGTTGCCATCCTTAAAAAAAGTACTAGACAAAACACGAATATGGTACTGGACAAAATTAGATATATTTGTACCGTGTGTAATTCGGTATAAAAAATCCGGCACTAGACTACAACCCTATTTTTGCGAAAATCCCAATTTGCCCCTCAAAGATCTCGTGTTAATTTGCTGGTCACTTTCCCTTCCTTCTTTGTTGTGCAAACTTTTTTCCTCAGGTATCGCAACTGCTTCGAAAGGAGGAACAATGGTAGCTCATCAGCGCTGGTCCTTCTTTGTCGCTCGTCATGGAATCGACCGCAAGTTCGACCATCAGGTTCGTATGCTTCCATCTCTTCTCAAATCCTTACTTCCTTTTCAATGTTCCTCGCATGCTTGTAGGATGTTGTCGTCTGGTTGTCCCCCCGTGCTCCCTTGCTTGTCTAAACTTGTCCTTTGCTGGGTTGTCCCCTAGGTTCGTATGTTCCTCGCATGCTTCTTGCTTCGGGGGGTTTAGCTGATTATTCAGGTTGTACTAGCCTGATGTGTTGTAAGGGATTCTGGGTTTAGGGTTTAGGTAAATGGACGGTTTGGGATTGGGAGGGGGATTTTTGTCAAGTCTGAATGGGGGCTTGTTAGATTTAGAGTGAGGACGACGACATGAGTTTTGATGATTGGAGTAGTGAGAACCCCAGCAGGATAAAGGGTAAAAAGGGTTGTTCTCGGCAGCGGAGGTGTCCTTGCTGGCTTGTGGTTTTCGATATTGACTATTAAATGTAGAACGATAGCGTTATCCGTAAATGCACTCTGTGATGGAACTTTATAAAGCATTTAATGTATGTTGAAGTATGTGAGAGCTCATGGGAGATGGTTCCTTGACTTTGGGAAGTATCATATTTCAATGTGGTTGTTGATATGTTTGTCATTGACGGGGTGAAATTTTCATTATGACTCTTCTTGTCATTACATATGTTGGAAGTTTATTTAAGGTGTAGTTTGTTTGACCTTTTCTATTTGTTAAAAATAAAGAGTTTATAGCTTCTTCCATGGATAAATTTGAAGTAATATGTGATTAGAAAGCCTTTCAATGTGCATTTGATACAGTGGTTGATGGCAAGCTTACTGTTGTAACTCATAAAGCAAGTCATAAGAGTTAACCCTATATGGTGATAAGGTGGCATAGAATCAAGTCTTTTATAGGTCAACCCTATAAAATAAAATTAGGTTTTCTTTTTTTAGGATTATTTTAATTGTTAGAAGAATGTCATTGACAAAGCACCAAGGGAAGGTTGTCATACGTGAAAGATGTATCTAATGGTATCACATTAACTATAATATCTGACTGTGCTAGTTTTGTTATCAATGTTGCTTCATTGAACTTATAGAAGATAGGGAAAAGGTCTAAAGTCTATGTTTCATCAGGTTCTTCTGTTTTGCTCTTGCCATGTAATCTACGAGTATCGGAGAGATAGAAGTTAAGTTACTTTTGCGAATGCCTTTCCACAATTTGCTAGTATTTGATTTACCTGGAGAAGTTGTGGTCATTGCAACCACATAAATAATCGGAATGGGTTGTGATCCATTGCTTGGTGCTCTTGAGAAATATTTAGATCTGTCAGGGCTAGCTCATACAACTCTAAGCTTTTGATGTTGATTACTTGCATTTATTAGGCAGTCTAATGGTTTGTAGGTGAAGGCAAGCCATTAATGGGCTATGATCCTATGCCTTATTTCCTTGATGTCTATTAATTTGATTGGGAAACTCCACTGATGATAGCTGCTCTTTTATTTCTACATTGCTTTATTGGAGTCTCTTGAGTAATAAACTGTAGCAATAACTAATAAAACATTTACACGGTAGACGATATTTTTGCATCAAACTGAGCCATTGTAGGAACGGTTAACTCTTTTTTTCAAATAGTACACTTTGCAAATTGTTTATTTCATGATCACTTATTGATTGAAGGCTAAAAAAATTGCAGCACTGATGCTGTTGCTAAGGATAGTTTCTTAGTTATGATTTATTGTTAGGCTTGTGGGGAAGTTAGTATTTCTATTGATAGTGAGAAAGAGCTACACGGTCTCCAACAACAGAGGCTAGGATATCCAGAGCTAAGAGCTCCTACTGGTCTATTTGGAGTAGACATTATCTGGATATTCTTCTTGGTAAGTTTTTTATTTTCTTTTTCTTGGTAAGTGGATATCCTTCTTCACTAATTATTAGAAGTACTTATAGTGAAAGCTAAATACTTTAATGAACTACCTAACTCTTAACAGCTGTCAATTGGCTGGTTATACTTCTATACTCTTTCAAGCTCTACTCCAGAACCTTCTAGTCCACATCCACTCCTAGTCCCAGTTGCCACATCAGCTTGGCTGCAAGTCATATCTACTTTACCACTCCTAACATATACCCTAGTGATAGGATGAGTGTAGGTATTATGTTCCCCAACTGCATTCCCATGATCTACACTCTTACTCCTACAACTGCTATTTGTATGTTCATGTTCACAAAACCATAACATCTCCATCTCCAAAATATGTCTATTGTTTCTCTCGCAGTCATGCTGAATTTCAATATGATGTTGTCCATCATGTTTTGTATTATGAAAATTATCTTCGAATCCCCAACGTTACGCTCACGGATCATGGATCATATAGAATTCTGATTTGTCTTCTTGGATGGAGAGTCTATATCAATATGCTTACAATGGCGGCAACTAGTTTCTATTATATAAACTTTGTTTTGAATAGGAGAGTAGAGAGGGGTGTATTGAACGAGCGAGCAATAGCTAGATATAAAACGCGTCGAGAGGTGATTGATTCACTCATTAATGGGAGTGATACAAATTGTTTATGGGAGTTAAGGATGTGTAGGAATAGTTTTGCACATCTTTGTGAACTCATTAGGGTACGAGGGGGGAATGCATTGTAATGGAAGAGCAACGGTTGAAGAACAAGTTGAGATTTTTCTTAACATCCTTACACATCATACAAAAAATAGGAGTATTCAAGTCAGATTTCGTAGATCAGCTGAGACTGTTAGTAGAAATTATCATCAAGTGTTAGCTACTGTGTTAAGGTTACAAGATATCTTACTTGCAAAACCCAATCTAGTACCAGAAGATTGCATTGACGAACGGTGGAAATGGTTTAAGGTAATACAAAAAATCTTTTAGGTACCTTTAGTTAATCGACGATGGTCATCATTACTTATATTACAATACAATTTTTTTTTTTTGTTTCTTTAGGAACATATTAGGGTTGCCTTGGAGCATTAGACGTACCTACATTGCAGTTATGACACCAGTTGCAGATAGACCTAGGTATCGAATAAGGAAAGGGCATCTTGCAACGAATGTCATAGGTGTATGTGATCGTGACATGAAATTTATCTACATATTAGCTGACTGGGAAAGGTCTGCATTAGATTCTAGAGTATTACGTGATGCAGTCATTCGATCTGATGGATTAAAAGTCGCACCTAGTAAGCACTTTAAAAAAGAACATTGTTTTCGTTTTATTTATTCAATTGAAACTTTTCATGAAAATTTATGTGGTTACTGTCGAGTCTAATTTTTGAATTCCCATTCCTAATCCGATCTAGACTAGACCCTATGCTCATCTAATATAGATCCTCGACTTGAGTTAGGAATTTCGTTTGATTTTTGGAGTCGCCACCCAACTGTTGTTGGGAAAAATTGAATTAAGACTAAAGGAGCGGATTAGTCTTAATTTGGACTACTAGTCGTCGTTATTTCCTCTTTTCGTTTTTGTGAAAAGAGGAAAAGGGAAAACTAGAGTTTCTAAGTCCGGAGGCTAACCTATTAAAACCTTTACGGTTACCACCTAATCTCCTAAAATTGTTCATCTTTAGAAATGTGTTTTATTGTGTTTCTGTTACTTTTTATTATGTTCTTGAATTATTTCAAGAAAATGATTTTTTATTCATTTTTATGGGTTGACCCGAATGGATGCCTACGTACCTGCTACTCAAGATCAAACAAGCCGTAGTTCGCTTTTCTGAAAACTTTAAGTGTGTTGGTGAATTTTAATTTATGAAACCTCTTTTAGTTTTATGTTTTTATCATTTTTGGGATTTTTTTTCTAAAAAAACTTCTAACCCTAAGCTTTGATTTTATTTTGAAAATGATTTTAGGGAAAAACATCAATTTTGGATTTATTTGAAGAAAAATGATTTTTCTAAGTGCTAAAACTCATTTTTTATGATTCTTTTATAATTTTTGAATTTTTTTATGATTTTTTGTTATTTTTGTGATTTTTGAGAATTTTGTGGATTTTTGGGAATTTTTGTTGATTTTCGTGATTTTTGGGGATTTTTGTGATTTTTGGTTTATTATCTATCCTATTTTGACATCTAAAATTTTATTATTATTTTCCTAATGTTTTTTATTATTTTTCTATATTTTATTATTATTTATTTTTTTTATTTATCTATTTATTATTATTTTTCTACATTATTAAATTCTAGAAAAATCTAATTTCTACATTTTCCTATTTATTAAAAATAAAACATAAATAAATAAATAAATAACTAAATAACAAATAATAAATAAATTAATTAATTCTATATAAATAAATAAACAAAATTAATTAAATAAAAAAAATTAAAAAAATCCGGAAAATCCGACTTACCTGGATCCGGGTCGGTGCGCGGGTCGGGTCGAATCGGGTTGGGTCGATCGGACATGGCGGTGGGGAAGGCTCGTTCACGGCGTTCCGGTGGCCTTTTGCAGCGGGTGAGGTGTCGAATCCTAGCTTCTCAAGGTTGCTGAATCCAATGGTGGCGGTGGTTTGCTCCCAAAACGTCTCCTTGCGGTGGCTATAGCTCCGGTTGGTGGTTTCGACTTCAAGCTTCTCTGGCGTACTCCGATTCGCTCCTTTCTCTCTCTTTCTCTCACTTGTGATTCCTGTTTTAGCTTCCTCACCTCCTCCTCTATTTATAGGCACTTGAAACCAAGCTGGATAAGCTCGGATTTCCTCCGATCGAAGCTGATCGGATTTTCGGTTAGAAAAACCAACTCCGATTTGTGTCAATCCCTCGATTTGTTGCGATTTGATTCCAATTAGATAATGTTTATCTTATTTATGTTGAAGATCTGTTGGATTTAGGCAAAAAATCGAATCGAAACGGCCTAAATTCGAATTTCCTCTTCCGCCGGCGATCTCGGGCTCGAGGTAGGAGACGATCACACGCCCGGCGCGTGCGCTTCCTCCAGCCAATCAGATGCTGCCACGTGTCCTGGGTAAATGAAAAATTCGTAAAACGCGGAAACTGCTTCCCCCGCGTTTCGAACCCATGATCGAGCCCCCCTGCGCGCGCCTTAGCCATGGTCCGGACCAGCTGGGCTAGCCCATTTTCTTGATTTTCTTTTATTCGCAAATTGCATATATGCAATGCGATTTTTTTATTTTTTTTGTATTTTTTGAAATTTCAAAAGTTTTAAAAATTATTTATTATTCATTATTGCCATTTCTGAAATCATTTTTCAAAATTGATGTTTTTTCCTATTTATTTTTATTTTTTGAATATTTTTAATTATTTATGCTAAATTAGGGAAAAATTGGAAAAAATTGGAAATTGATTATTATTGATTATTGTTGATTCCTAGGGCAAAAATGGGGTGTTTACAGCTGCCCCTCTTTGTAGTAAAGTTTGAAAAACATGACTACAAAAACAAAAAAGAAAAGACATCATTTTTGGCCTCTTAAATAGGTTTTTGGTAGGAAAATGCTCCATGAGCTAATAATCCCACAATTTAAGATGGTCCTAACAATTTAGAACAATGTTCCTTCCCAAAAAGTGCTTTATGGGTTGACTAATTGGCAATGGGACATGTCTCCATCATTGTGTAGGAATGTATGAGAAATGATGATAGGAAGCGTCTTATCAGACTTGCAACCTTGGAAAGAAAATTTACTCAGGAAGCGCCCTTATGAGCTGGCTACCTGTCAACAGAAGCGTCTTGTTAGACTAGCAAATGTTTGGAGGAATATTTCCGAAAAGTGCCCCGAGAGCTGACTAATCGGGAGAGTTTAGGAAAGTGCCCCTCATGGGCTGACTAACCTTGAGTGGAATGCCTCAGGAAATGCCCCTATGGGCTAACCTTGAGGTAGATTTTTAGGAAAGTGCCCCCTATGGGCTAACTAACCTTTGATGGGATTGTCTCAAAAAGTGCCCCCTATGGGCTAACCATGAGAACAGATTTTTAGGAAAGTGCCCCCTATGGGCTGACTAACCTGGAATTGAATTGTCTCAAAAAGTGCCCCCTATGGGCTGACCATGAGAACAAGGTTTTAGGAAAGTGCCCCCTATGGGTTGACTAACCTGGAGTTGAATTTTGCCTCAAAAAGTGCCCCCTATGGGCTGACCATGAGGACAAAGTTTTAGGAAAGTGCCCCCTATGAGCTGACTAACCTGGAGTTGAATTTTGCCTCAAAAAGTGCCCCCTATGGACTGACTAACCTAGAATTGAATTTGTCTTAAAAAGTGCCCCCTATGGGCTAACCATGAGAACAAAGTTTTAGGAAAGTGCCCCCTATGGGCTGACTAACCTAGATTTGAATTCACCTCAAAAAGTGCCCCCTATGGGCTGACCATGAGGACAAAATTTTTAGGAAAGTGCCCCCTATGGGCTGACTAACCTAGGATTGAATTGTCTCAAAAAGTGCCCCCTATGGGCTGACCATGAGAACAAGGTTTTTAGGAAAGTGCCCCCTATGGGCTAACTAACCTTGAATTGATTGTCTCAAAAAGTGCCCCATATGGGCTAACCATGAGAACAATTTTTTTTTTTTTTAGGAAAGTGCCCCCTATGGGCTACTAACCTAATGTAAAAATGATATCAAGAAAGGTGCCTTTATAGACTGACCTTGGAAGAGATCTAGGGAAGTGCCCCTTTTTGGGCTGACAACCCTATTAAGGGGAATGTTCAGACAAATGCCCCACTATGGGCTGACTCATTTTGTGCTTTTGAATATGCTTTCTACAGCCTGAACTAAATGATGTGATGATATGATAGTTATTTATTTTAATATGCTTGCCAGTTTATCGTGGATAGCAACCAAACAAATGAACCTTCGGGCTGGTTTGCTTCTGCTTCATTTCTTCTTATCTTGACACAGGGTCGGCAATTTTGATGTGCACCCTTTCTTTATACACAGCGCTCTTTTGACGGTAATGTTACCATAATAACGCGCTCAGTTTTAATGCTCAAAAATAGATAGGATTATATCACAAACCATATTAAGATTCATTATCATTTTAGTGTTTATTTTTCATTGGTGAAATGGTGGGTAATGTGTTTAAGGATATTTGTTATGGTGTGAATTGATTTGGATTATTGACCATTCAAGGATATTAACTTTTCTTGTAAAAAGTAAAAACTTGACTCAACAAATTTTACACCGAACATTGGCTTTCATAAACATTGGCAAAATTTCAATTCCCTTGCGCGTTCGGGAGAACCTTCCTTAACACCAGATCCCCCTCTTTAAAGTACCGAAGCCTCATCTTCTTATTAAATGCTCGGGCCATTCTTTGTTGGTAACACTGACCATGACATAATGCGGTAAGTCTTCTTTCATCAATTAGATTCAGCTGATCAAGCCTCTTCTTTACCCAGTCTGATTCGGTTAACTGAGTTTCTGACAGGATTCTGAATGATGGTATCTCAACTTCAACTGGTAGCACTGCCTCTGTACCATATACCAATGAGTAAGGGCTAGCTCCTGTAGATGTTCTTATTGAAGTCCTGTAAGCCATGAGAGCAAATGGTAACATTTCATGCCAATCTTTGTAAGTTGTTGTCATTTTCTCGATGATCTTTTTAATATTTTTGTTAGCTGCTTCTACTGCCCCGTTCATTTGAGGTCGGTATGGAGTTGAATTTCTGTGGTTTATGTGGAATTGTTGACATAAACCTGTCATCGATTTGTTGTTAAGATTGGTACCGTTGTCGATGATGATGGACTCAGGAACTCCGTATCGGGCTATTATGTCCCTTTTTAAGAAGTGGACTATTACCCCTTTTGTAACATTGGTGTATGATGAAGCTTCTACCCACTTGGTGAAATAATCGATCGCTACCAGTATAAATCTGTGGCCGTTAGATGCTGTCGGAGTGATAGGGCCAATTATGTCGATTCCCCACATGGAGAATGGCCATGGTGCTGATAACAAATGTAGCTCGTTGGGTGGAGCATTGATCCGGTTCGCATAGACTTGACACAAATGATAGTGTTTAACATATTTTATGCAATCTGATTCCATAGTCAACCAATAATATCCTAACCTCATGATTTTTCGGGCCAACATGTAGCCATTCATATGAGGTCCACATACTCCTTCATGTACTTCTTTCATCAGTTCGCATGCTTCATCTTTGTCCACACATCTCAACAGGGTGGTATCAGATGATCTCTTGTAAAGTATGGACCCACTTAATAGGAAATGGCTTGCTAACCGTCTGAGTGTTCTTTGGTCATTCTTGTTAGCCATTTCGGGGTATTTACCTTCTTGGAGAAAGGTCTTGATATCATGATACCAGGGTTTGTTATCTTGTATCCTTTCAATTGTTAAACAGTAGGCGGGCCGACTTTCGATGTCTATTTTCATCGGTTGAACTTCGGCTCCTCCTATTATCTAGATCATAGATGCTAGTGTGGCTAGGGCATCTGCGAACTGATTCTGTGTTCTCGGGATGTATGTGAAAGTGATTGCCTTGAATTCTTCAACTAGCTCTGTCAAGTGTTGATAGTACGGTACCAGTTTGGGGTCTTTAGTCTTGTATTCCCCTCTTGTCTGTAGTATGATGAGCGACGAATCCCCATATACTTCTAATTCGCGGATTCCCATTTGACAGGCCATTTTGAGGCCAAGAATACATGCTTCATATTCTGTGATATTATTGGTATAGGGAAATGTAAGTCTCGTCGCTGCAGGGAATTGCGTGCCGTCCAGGGATATCAATACTGCCCCAACCCCACAACCGAATACATTAGCGGCTCCATCGAAAAACAGTTTCCATTTTGGGTTCTGCTCTGTCCCAAAGTCTTCTACCGACCTATCTTCCACTGACAATATATTCTCATCCGGAAATTGGGCCTGTAGTTCTTGGGAATCTGTCTCGACAGGGTGTTCCGCCAACTGGTCGGCTAAAGCTTGCCCTTTCATCGAGTTCTGATTTACATATGTGATGTCAAACTCGAATAAGAGCATTTGCCACTTAGAGATTCTCCCTATCAAAGCTGGTTTCTCTGCCAAGTATTTCAAGGGAACATGTCTTGTTAGCGGTTCAATATGGTAATAAAGGGTGTATTGCCTTAGTCGATGCATGACCCAGATTAAAGCACAACACGTCTTCTCCACCTCTGAGTACCTCTGTTCCCCATCTATGAACTTCTTGCTCATATAATATATGGAACGCTCTCTTCCCTTGTCATCTTTCTGCCCCAGCACACATCCCATGGATTCAGGGAGTATAGTGAGGTATAAGAATAAGGGCTTTCCTTATTTCGGGACTATCAAGACCAGAGGTTTTGTAAGATAGTCTTTGATTATTTCGAATGCCTCTTCGCATTCGTCGTCCCATTCTATTGTGGTGTTCTTCTTGAACAGACGGAATAATGGCCGGCATTTGTCGGTGAGCTGTGAGATAAAACGAGCTATGTAATTTAATCTTCCCAGTAAGCTTCTTACTTCTTTAACGGAGCGTGGGAAAGGTAATTCTAATATGGACTTTACCTTGTCAGGGTTGATTTTAATGCCTTCCTGGCTTATGGCAAACCCTAACAATTTCCCCGTTGTGACCCAAAAGTACATTTTTCTGGGTTTAACTTAAGCTGGAACTTTCTCAGTCGTTTGAACAATTTCCTCAGGATACCTATATGGCTTTCTCCTTCTTTGGATTTGGCTATCATGTCGTCGACATATACTTCAACCTCTCGATGCATCATATCGTGAAGTATAGCGACCATGGCTCTCTGATATGTTGCCCCGGCGTTTTTCAAACCGAAGGGCATGACTTTGTAATAGAAAGTCCCCCATGTTGTGATGAAGGTCGTTTTGGTTTTATCTTCCTCAGCCATTTTTATTTGATTATATCCTGATAAATTAAAAAGGACAAAATTGTCAATTTTACTATGTTCAGTCCAGTATTTTGCAATTTCAAACACTGGACAACACAAAAAGCCTTCTCCAGTAATTAAAAAGGGCAAAACTGTCAAATTTACTATATTCAGTCTAGTACTTTGCAATCTAAACACTAGACAGCACAAAAATCCTTGTCCAGTACTGAACAAACCAAACATGTACAAAAATATTTTTTGTCCAGTCCTTCTTGTTTTGTACTATCCAGTACTCCTTGTTCTGTCCAATACTAATAACCAAACGGTACCCTAATTATATAAATGATTTCTCAATCTATTTATATAATATCAATAATTAAAAATTAATACCCTAGAAATATCAAATTCATACAATGAAGAATATACATAATTGAATTAAGACAATAAAGACTCCATTGAATAATAACTGAAATAAAATAACATAATAATTTTAGAGTTCCACAAATCTAGATACTAGAAGAATTTAAGTTATCATTATGAGGCAAAATCTGATAATAAAATAGAAATAACTCATAAGAAAAACCCTTGTAGAAATCTATTCTTGTACTTCTGAAGTGTACAATTTGATCTTCAATATTCTCGCTTCTTTAAGGAATTCTTTTCTTTGTCTGCTCATAAACTCTCTCCTTTTTTCTGTCAAAACTCTCTCACTTCTCTTTCTTCTCTCTCTTTCCTTAGGTTTTTATATCAGGTATTTATATTACCTAGTTGTCGAACTTCAACATGACCCTTTAACACGGTCATGATCAAGTCGTGTTCAACTTAAATCTTTCAAATGCATCCAAATTTGGGGAAGATACGGCCAACATGACCCCTAACAAGGTTAAGTTGCTAGGTCGTGTTGCACTTAACTCAACATGGTCATGTTACATGGTTATTGTCGAGTCTAATTTCTGAATTCTCATTCCTAATCCGATCTAGACTAGACCCTATGCTCATCTAATATAGATCCTCGACTTGAGTTAGGAATTTCGTTTGATTTTTGGAGTCGCCACCCAACTGTTGTTGGGAAATATTGAATTAAGACTAAAGGAGCGAATTAGTCTTAATTTGGACTACTAGTCATCGTTATTTCCTCTTCTCGTTTTTGTGAAAGGAGGAAAAGGGAAAACCAGAGTTTCTAAATCCGGAGGCTAACCTATTAAAACCTTTACGGTTACCACCTAATCTCCTAAAATTGTTCATCTTTAGAAATGTGTTTTTATTGTGTTTCCGTTACTTTTTATTATGTTTTTGAATTATTTTAAGAAAAGGATTTTTCATTAATTTTATGGGTTGACCCGAATGGGTGCCTACGTACCTGCTACTCAGGATCAAACAAGCCGTAGTTCGCTTTTTTGAAAACTTTAAGTGTGTTGGTGAATTTTAATTTATGAAACCTCTTTTAGTTTTATGTTTTTATCATTTTTGGGATTTTTTTCTAAAAAAACTTCTAAGCCTAAGCTTTGATTTTATTTTGAAAATGATTTTAGGGAAAAACATCAATTTTGGATTTATTTGAAGAAAAATGATTTTTCTAAGTGCTAAAACTCATTTTTTATGATTCTTTTATAATTTTTGAATTTTTTTATGATTTTTTTGTTATTTTTGTGATTTTTGAGAATTTTGTGGATTTTTGTGATTTTTGGGAATTTTTGTTGATTTTCGTGATTTTTGGGAATTTTTGTGATTTTTGGTTTATTATCTATCCTATTTTGACATCTAAAATTTTATTATTATTTTCCTAATGTTTTTTATTATTTTTCTATATTTTATTATTTTTTTATTTTTTATTTATCTATTTATTATTATTATTTTTCTACATTATTAAATTCTAGAAAAATCTGATTTCTACATTTTCCTATTTATTAAAAATAAAACATAAACAAATAAATAAATAACTAAATAAAAATAATTAATTAATTAATTAATTCAGAATAAATAAAATTAAATAAATAAAAAAATTAAAAAATCCGGAAATCCAACTTACCTGGATCCGGGTCGGTGCGCGGGTCGGGTCAAATCGGGTCGGGTCGGGTCGATCGGACACGGCGGCGGGGAAGGCTCGTTCACGGCGTTCCAGTGGCCTTTTGCAGCGGGTGAGGTGTCGAATCCTAGCTTCTCGAGGTTGCTGAATCCAATTGTGGCGGTGGTTTGCTCCTAGAACGTCTCCTTGCGGTAGCTCTAGCTCCGGTTAGTGGTTTCGGCTTCAAGCTTCTCCGGCGTACTCCGATTCGCTCCTTTCTCTCTCTTTCTCTCACTTGTGATTCGTGTTTTGGCTTCCTCCCTTCGATTCCTATTTATAGACACTTTCAACCGAGCTGGATAAGCTCGGATTTCCTCCGATTGAAGCTGATCGGATTTTCGGTTAGAAAAACCAACTCCGATTTGTGTAAATCCTTTGATTTGTTGCGATTTGATTCCAATTATATAATGTTTATCTTATTTATGTTGAAGATCTGTTGGATTTGTGCAAAACATCGAATCAAAACGGCCGAAATACGAATTTTCTCTTCCGCCGGCGATCTCGGACCCGAGGTAGACGACGATCACGCGCCCGGCACGTGCGTTTCCTCCAGCCAATCGGATGCTGCCACGTGTCCTGGATAAGTGAAAAAATTATAAAACGCGGAAACTGCTTCCCCCGCGTTTCGAACCCCTGACCTCGCACCCGCACCGCGCCTTAACCCATGGTCCGAACCAGCTGAGCTAGCCCACTTTCCTGATTTTTCTAATTTCGCAAATTGCATATATGCAATGCGATTTTTCTATTTTTTTGTATTTTTTGAAAATTCCAAATTTTGTAAAAATTGTTTATTATTTATTATTGCTATTTCTGAAATCATTTTTCAAAATTGATGTGTTTTCCTATTTATTTTTTTTTGAATATTTTTATTATTTTTGGTAAATTAGAGAAAAATTGGGAAAAATTAAAAATTGATTATTTTTGAGAATTATCGATTCCTAGGGCAAAAATGGGGTGTTTACAGCTGCCCCTTTTTGTGGTAAAGTTTGAAAAACTTAACTACAAAGACAAACAAAAGACACCATTTTTGGCCTCTTGAATGGATTTTGGTAGGAAAATGCTCCAAGAGCTAATAATCCTACGATTGAAGATGTTCCTAACAATTCAAGGTAATGTTCCTTCCCAAAAAGTGCTTTATGGGCTGACTAATTGGCGATGGGGCATGTCTCCATCATTGTGTAGGAATGTATGAGAAATGATGATAGGAAGCGTCTTATCAGACTTGCAACCTTGGAAAGAAAATTTACTCAGGAAGCGCCCTTATGAGCTGGCTACCTGTCAACAGAAGTGTCTTGTTAGACTAGCAACTGTTTGGAGGAATATTTCCGAAAAGTGCCCCGAGAGCTGACTAATCAGGAGAGTTTAGGAAAGTGCCCCTCATGGGCTGACTAACCTTTGAATTGAATGCCTCAAAAGGTGCCCCCTATGGGCTAACCTTGAGGTAGATTTTTAGGAAAGTGCCCCCTATGGGCTAACTAACCTTTGATGGGATTGTCTCAAAAAGTGCCCCCTATGGGCTAACCATGGGAATAGATTTTTAGGAAAGTGCTTCCTATGGGCTGACTAACCTGGAATTGAATTTGCCTCAAAAAGTGCCCCCTATGGGCTAACCATGAGAACAAAGTTTTAGGAAAGTGCCCCCTATGGGCTGACTAACCTGGAGTTGAATTTTGCCTCAAAAAGTGCACCCTATGGGCTGACCATAAGGACAAAGTTTTAGGAAAGTGCCCCTTATGGGCTGACTAACCTGGATTGGACTCGTCTCAAAAAGTGTCCCCTATGGGTTGACCATGAGAACAAAGTTTTAGGAAAGTACCCCCTATGGGCTGACTAACCTGGAGTTGAATTGTCTCAAAAAGTGCCCCCTATGGGCTGACCATGAGAACAAAGTTTTTAGGAAAGTGCCCCCTATGGGCTGACTAACCTTGAATTGAATTTGCCTCAAAAAGTGCCCCCTATGGGCTGACCATGAGGACAAGGTTTTAGGAAAGTGCCCCCTATGGGTTGACTAACCTGGATTGGACTTGTCTCAAAAAGTGCCCCCATATGGGCTAACCATGAGAACAGAGTTTTTAGGAAAGTGCCCCCTATGGGCTGACTAACCTTGAATTGAATTTGCCTCAAAAAGTGCCCCCTATGGGCTGACCATGAGGACAAAGTTTTTAGGAAAGTGCCCCCTATGGGCTGACTAACCTGGATTGGACTTGTCTCAAAAAGTGCCCCCTATGGGCTAACCATGAGAACAGAGTTTTTAGGAAAGTGCCCCCTATGGGCTAACTAACCTTGAATTGAATTTGCCTCAAAAAGTGCCCCCTATGGGCTGACCATGAGGACAAAGTTTTTAGGAAAGTGTCCCCTATGGGCTGACTAACCTAATATAAAAATGATATCTAGGAAGGCATCTTTATAGACCGACCTTGGGAGAGATCTAAGGAAGTGCCCCTTTTTGGGCTGACTACCCTATGATGAAAATGATGGCTCAAAAGGTGCCCCATGTGGGCTAACCTTGAGAGGTCTGGGGAAGTGCCCCTTTTTGGGTTGACCACCCTATTAAAGGGCATGTTCAGACAAGTGCCCTACTATGGGTTGACTCATCTTATGCTTCTGAATATACTTTCTACAGCCTGAACTAAATGTTGTGATGATATGATGATAGTTATTTATTTTAATATGCTTGCCAGTTTATCGTGGATAGCAACCAAACAAACGAACCTTCGGGCTGGTTTGCTTCTGCTTCATTTCTTCTTATCTTGACACAGGGTCGACAATTTTGACGTGCTCCCTTTCTTTATACACAACGCTCTTTCGACGGTAATGTTACCATAATAACTCGCTCAGTTTTAATGCTAAAAAATAGATAGGATTATATCACAAACCATATTAAGATTTATTATCATTTTAGTGTTTATTTTTCATTGGTGAAATGATGGGTAATGTGTTTAAGGATATTTGTTATGGTGCGAATTGATTTGGATTATTGACCATTCAGGATATTAACTTTGCTTGTAAAAAGTAAAAACTTGACTCAACAAATTTTACACCGAACATTGGCTTTCATAAACATTGGCAAAATTTCAATTCCCTTGCCTAAGGATAGTGCATCTTTACAGCATCTGTGTTAATGGGGTCTCTCAATTCTGGACCATCCATTTGAGTCAATATCAGAGCACCTCCTGACAGAACCTTTTTTACCACATATGGACCCTCATAGTTTGGGGTGAATTTTCCTTTGGAGTCTTGCGCGTTCGGGAGAACCTTCCTTAACACCGGATCCCCCTCTTTAAAGTACCGAGGCCTCATCTTCTTATTAAATGCTCAGGGCCATTCTTTGTTGGTAACACTGGCCATGACATAATGCGGTAAGTCTTCTTTCATCAATCAGATTCAGCTGATCAAGCCTCTTCTTTACCCAGTCTGATTCGGTTAACTGAGTTTCTGACAAGATTCTGAATGATGGTATCTCAACTTCAACTGGTAACACTGCCTCTGTACCATATACCAATGAGTAAGGGCTAGCTCCTGTAGATGTTCTTATTGAAGTCCTGTAAGCCATGAGAGCAAACGGTAACATTTCATGCCAATCTTTGTAAGTTGTTGTCATTTTCCCGATGATCTTTTTAATATTTTTGTTAGCTGCTTCTACTGCCCCGTTCATTTGAGGTCGGTAGGGAGTTGAATTTCTGTGGTTTATGTGGAATTGTTGACATAAACCTGTCATCGATTTGTTGTTAAGATTGGTACCGTTGTCGGTGATGATGGACTCAGGAACTCCGTATCGGACTATTACCCCTTTTGTGACATTGGCGTATGATGAAGCTTCTACCCACTTGGTGAAGTAATCGATCGCTACCAGTATAAATCTGTGGCCGTTGGATGCTGTTGGAGTGATAGGGCCAATTATGTCGATTCCCCACATGGAGAATGGCCATGGTGCTGATAACAAATGTAGCTCGTTGGGTGGAGCATTGATCTGGTTCGCATAGACTTGACACAAATGACAGTGTTTGACATATTTTATGCAATCTGATTCCATAGTCAACCAATAATATCCTAACCTCATGATTTTTCGGGCCAACATGTAGCCATTCATATGAGGTCCACATACTCCTTCATGTACTTCTTTCATCAGTTCGCATGCTTCATCTTTGTCCACACATCTCAACAGGGTGGTATCAGATGATCTCTTGTAAAGTATGGACCCACTTAATAGGAAATGGCTTGCTAACCGTCCGAGTGTTCTTTGGTCATTCTTGTTAGCCATTTCGGGGTATTTACCTTCTTGGAGAAAGGTCTTGATATCGTGATACCAGGGTTTGTTATCTTGTATCTTTTCAATTGTTAAACAGTAGGCGGGCCGACTTTCGATGTCTATTTTCATCGGTTGAACTTCGGCTCCTCCTGTTATCTGGATCATAGATGCTAGTGTGGCTAGGGCATCTGCGAACTGATTCTGAGTTCTCGGGATGTATGTGAAAGTGATTGCCTTAAATTCTTCAACTAACTCTGTCAAGTGTTGATGGTACGGTACCAGTTTGGGGTCTTTAGTCTTGTATTCCCCTCTTGTCTGTAGTATGATGAGCGACGAATCCCCATATACTTCTAATTCGCGGATTCTCATTTGACAGGCCATTTTGAGGCCAAGAATACATGCTTCATATTTCGCGATATTATTGGTATAGGGAAATGTAAGTCTCGTCGCTGCAGGGAATTGCGTGCCGTCCGAGGATATCAATACTACCCCAACCCCACAACCGAATACATTAGCGGCTCCATTGAAAAACAGTTTCCATTTTGGGTTCTGCTCTGTCCCAAAGTCTTCTACCGGCCTATCTTCCACTGACAATATATTCTCATCCGGAAATTGGGCCTGTAGTTCTTGGGAATCTGTCTCGACAGGGTGTTCCGCCAACTGGTCAGCTAAAGCTTGCCCTTTCATCGAGTTCTGATTTACGTATGTGATGTCAAACTCAATAAGAGCATTTGCCACTTAGAGATTCTCCCTATCAAGGCTGGTTTCTCTGCCAAGTATTTCAAGGGATCATGTCTTGTTAGCAGTTCAATATGGTAATAAAGGTTGTATTGCCTTAGTCGATGCATGACCCAGATTAAAGCACAACACGTCTTCTCCACCTCTGAGTACCTCTGTTCCCCATCTGTGAACTTCTTGCTCAGATAATATATGGAACGCTCTCTTCCCTCGTCATCTTTCTGCCCCAGCACACATCCCATGGATTCAGGGAGTATAGTGAGGTATAAGAATAAGGGCTTTCCTTGTTTCGGGACTATCAAGACCGGAGGTTTTGTAAGATAGTCTTTGATTGTTTCGAATGCCTCTTCGCATTCGTCGTCCCATTCTATTGTGGTGTTCTTCTTCAACAGACGAAATAATGGCCGGCATTTGTCAATGAGCTGTGAGATAAAACGAGCTATGTAATTTAATCTTCCCAGTAAGCTTCTTACTTCTTTAACGGAGCGTGGGGAAGGTAATTCTAATATGGACTTTACCTTGTCAGGGTCGATTTTAATGCCTCCCTGGCTTATGACAAACCCTAACAATTTCCCCGTTGTGACCCCGAAAGTACATTTTTCTAGGTTCAACTTGAGCTGGAACTTTCTCAGTCGTTTAAACAATTTTCTCAGGATATCTATATGGTTTTCTCCTTTTTTGGATTTGGCGATCATGTCGTCGACATATACTTCAACCTCTCGATGCATCATATCGTGAAGTATAGCGACCATGGCTCTCTGATACGTCGCCCCGGCGTTCTTCAAACCGAAAGGCATGACTTTATAACAGAAAGTTCCCCATGTTATGATGAAAGTCGTTTTTATTTTATCTTCTTAAGCCATTTTTATTTGATTATATCCTGAGAAACCGTCCATGAATGAGAAGAGATGGTTTCCCGCAGTATTGTCTACTAGAACATCAATGTGAGGTAGGGGGAAGTTATCCTTTGGCGTGGCTTGGTTTAAGTCCTAAAAGTCTACGCATACGCGTATTTTTCCATTCTTTTTCATGACAGGGACTACATTTGCTACCCACTCTGGGTAGTCGGATACTTCAATGAACCCTACTTCTAGCAGTTTCTTGACTTCTTCTTTGATTTTCAGTAAGATGTCAGGCCTAAATCTTCTCAGTTTTTGTTTTTTAGGTTTGACATCTTCCCGTGTGGGAAGCCTGTGAACTACTATTGACTGGTTTAGCCTTGGCATGTCACCATACGACCAGGCAAACACATCTGCATATTCCGTTAATAGCTCGGCTATCTCACGTTTTTCCTTGGCATTCAAACTGGTCCCAATTTTGAGGTTCTTAGGGTTTTCCATGCTTCCTAGATTTACTGTCTCCACAGGCTCGTCAACCGAGATTCCGCCTTGTTCATGTTTTAGCCAATTTTCTTGTATTATTTCGTGGTCTAAAATATCGCCTTCAACAACTGACCCAGCAGCGTTGGAAACGATATCAGCATTTTTACTTTCTACCTGCGCGAAATATCCCTGATGTTCGATGGTAGGTGATCTGAGTAAAATGAAAGCATATATATATATGTAAGAAAAAAAACAAACTGTAATTGAACTTGATAAAGAGTCTCAATAAAATTTGTTTAATAATCTTTCTCTACTCTTGAGCTAACCTAGCGCTACTGATAGGATAACAAAACCAATTGTTGAGAGCCGGATGTTGGTTAGACGTGCGGGGAGTTGATTTCCCCTTGCTGTCGTCCTCTTCATTTATCCGAAGCTCTTGAATGACGTTTGCCTTTCGGAAAGATTGTTGGAGAGGTGGGATGCACATCTGGGTGTCGGTCAGCTTCTCCCTTATTCTGCCTTTGGCCCCTTTTGTTTGCGCTTCTTCTGCGGCCGTAGGAATGTACCTTAGTCCAAACGTCCCATGCTGTCCCTCTTTAAACTGACGGCCCTCCTTGCTGGTCACCATGTTTACTTCATTGAAAATCTGCAACCCCAGGTCTTCTGAACCTTCGTCCCCAATATAAGGTATGGCAGTCTCTTTGTATATGGCGTAATCCTGCTCGCCCAGTATAGTGACTATCTGCCCGTTTGTGATGAATTTGACCCTTTGGTGGAGACTAGAGGGGATGGCTCCAGCAGCATGTATCAAAGGTCGTCCCAAGAGCAAATTAAAAGATCTTGGGATATCGAGGACCTGGAAGGAGATGTGGAATGTTTGTGGACCAATTTCCACCGGTAGGCTCACCTCCCCTATTATGTCTCTTTTGGACCCGTCAAAAGCTCTGACCACTGTGGAGCTGGGTTTTATATTGCTTGGATCGACCCCCAATAAGTCGAGCGTTGCCAATGGGCAAACGTTGAGAGATGATCCGTTATCTATAAGTACCCGGGAGAAAATGGTGTCATTGCACCTGACCACTACGAATAGTGGTTTGGTATGTTGGTCTCCCTCTTCCCCTAGCTCTTCCGGAGAGAAGGATATTTGGTCCATTGCAAAAATAGAGTCTACCACGTGACCCAATTTGTCTGTAGCGATACCTTTCGGGACCTGAATCTTTTTCAGCACTTTAAAGAGTGCTTCCCTGTGAGGTTCGGATGTTGTGAGAAGGCCCATGAGCGATATCTGTGATGGAACTTTATTTAATTGTTCCATGATCTTGTATTCACTGGCCTTAACCATCTTCGTGAACGCAGCAAGTCCCTCTTCCTCTTCTTCCCCTTTTTCCACGGCGGATTCTTCAGTCAAGCTCTTATACTTTGGATCATATAATCTCCCAGAGCGGGTGATGCCTCCCACTATAAGAGGTCGCTCTTGTTCGAGGGCCCGATAGTCGAACGGTGCAGCCTTGTAATTCTCTACCGGTATCGGGACATTGAATACATATCTTTTTCTTGGGATTTGTACCTCGGTTGATTGTCCCTCATAGCACTGTATAACCCTGGGCTTCTGATGAGAGTTGATCATGTGGACAGTCTTCCCCTCTTCCTTTGCCGGGTTGTCCTCCTTCTCAAACTCCGGTCCTCATCCGCTAAGTGGCCCTTGCTCAGTCGGGGTATAAGAATAATTCACTAAGTACTGAAATCTCCCGTGTGATTCCCCCAAAGTGCCGACCGTTGGGTCTCCAGCTGACCACCTTCTTTTAATGTGTGTTTTTGGAGCTTGGCGAGATTGCTTCTTTTGTGGTTCGGTCTTCAGGGCTTCTTTGGGAACCGACTCCTCAGATGTAATCATATTAATGGCGGGCCTGTGATTGGGCAGGGGGTTGGTGTTGACATTGGGTGCTGGCGTGTTCACGAAATCTAATTGTATGATTCCTGCATCAATTAAATCTTGGATTTTGTGTCGGAGCCTCCAGCACCTATCTGTGGAATGCCCCTCCTGACCCATGTTATAGTCACACTTGAAATTTGAGTCAAAGTTTATGGGCTTGTACCGGTTGTTGGGGATCTCGAAACTAATCAGGTTGTCTGCCCTCAACCGAGCGAAGACTTGACTGAGTGGGATGGGGATTGGAGTGAACTGCCTTGGGACCCTGACAGCCTGAGTTTAACCCGTCGTGGTTTGCTGGACTGGGGTACTCATGGTTTGAAATGTAACACGAGTCCCGGCTTTTTCTGCTTTACCGGAGTGGACCGTGCTAACAGTGGACTCTTTAGCTCTGTTTCCTCCCACAGGCCTTTGTGTCGGTGTGACCCTAGGAGGCTCCATTATTTGGAGTCTACCGGTGGTGATGGCGTTTTCAATCCTACAGCTCGCGGCCACCAACTCTCAAAACTGGAGGAGGTTTGGCCTACTAGATGTGAAAAGTAGGTCTTGTCCAGGGTATTGACAAATATGGATGTCAATTCCTTCTCTGACATTGGGGTTGCTACCCTAGCGGCCTGGGTTCTCCAGCGTTGAGCATATTCTTTAAATGACTCAGCAGGCCTCTTCCGGAGACTTCCTAGGTCGATTACAGATGGGGCAACTTCAATATTGAACTTATATTGGTCATAAAACGCCCGGGCTAGCTTCTCCCAAGTGTTGACAATGTTGAAGTCCAGGTGGGCATACCAGACCAGTGCAGGGCCTGTGAGGTTGTCTTGGAATGTCTGAAGCATGAGCTGGTCATATTGAGCATACTTGCTCATTTTCCGGGCATATAGCCTGGTATGCATTTTGGGGCAGCCGATCCCATCATACTTTTCGAACTCTGGGGTCTTGAACTTCTCGGGGTATGCCTCTTCTCTGTATGCTGGTAAGTTGGTGATTCCGGCCTGTTCAAAACCGTCAGGGCCCTCAATGGTTCTCATCTTGTCATGGAACTGCTGGAAGAGTCGTTTCTCCATCTCCTTCTGCCTCTCTTCCATCTCCTTTTTCAGGTCATCAGAGGTCGGCCCCTGGTTGACCTTTGGCTCATATTCAAAGGCCGGGTTAAGGTGGGAATTGATCTCTTCATATTCTGGAAGCTGTCCCTCCACTGCTTTCCCCTTTCTGGCCCCTGAATACTCTTCCTAGGTTGGCTGAGTGTTGCGCAGGAGGCCGATGCTTTCAGTTAAGAGGTGAACCTAGGCAGCCAGTTGTTGGACTGTTTGTTCTAGGGACATGATCCTAGAGTCCGAGGCAGCTTCAGCGTTGGTGTTGTTGCGGTTGTCACTGCTGTTGGCCATTTTTGCTCTTGAGCGCGTGAGAACTGGGCTTCGAGGAGGGTTCGATTGTCTGGAAGCTATTTTGATACCTGGATTCGCATTTTGTTTTGCTTTTAGTGTAATGAATGCAAGAATGATATGCATGTGTCATGCGGATGCTAAAAAGTGAAAAGGGTTGACAACTGACTGACAATGTAATATTGAAAATTCACTTTTATTAATATTAAAAATTCTGGAGTTCAAAATAAAATATTACAAATAAAGATCTACTTCCTAGTTCTTTTAGTCTTCTGTTGCAGAGGTTCAGACTTCCCACTGATGACGGCTTCTAGTTCCTTGACTTTGGCTTGGCACTTCTCTAATTGCGCTTCTAAAGCCTTGTTCCTTTGGTCGGATTCTTTGAAGCGTCCCTTCCAGATATCTTTCTTATAATCTGCAGTTTCAAAGTATACCTCCATTCGGGCCTTAACTTGCTCCAGGTAGATTTCTGTCTCTGGGTTAATCTTGTCTGGTCTTGGCTGAGTGACGTCTGGAACCCGATACGCTCTTTCCTCTATCGGGTATAGCTGGTGGATTACAAATTCTCTGGTGGCTCGGTGCTTTCCCACTTCGCCATCTAATTCCCCGAGGTCCACATTCGGGCTTTCAATTTTGGCTTCCCAAAGTGCTTCGACCTCTGCCAGCTTCACAAACTTCTCAGCTACTAACAGGTTCGGATCTTGATAATCAAAGGTAACTGCTTGTACCAAGGGCCGATAAACGATATCTTGGATAGTGCCGAACTGGCGGACCACTGAGTTTGGGTGATATCCGATACATCCGCTGATTCCGATTAAAGGCACTGCTTGGAAGTTTCTGCAGGTCAAGATGATTTTGTTATAGCAACTCCACCTGGCTGTCCATAAAATATCTTCGGCACTGAAGCTCCTAAGCAGCTCTACCCAACTGTGGCTGGTAAGGTCGTCGGGTAGCTTTACCTTTTCTACACATGAATCCACCAGGTCCACCTGTTGAGCTAGGGTTTTCCTGACCATGTTCAACCCAAAACACTTGAGGTGGCTTACAAACCATATTAGCAGAAGGTTGAGGCTGGAGCGAAGGATCCCATGGCCTTTTTTTCTTGAGGAAGTTTAAATTCCGGATCTGTTCAGCCAATAGAGCCGGGATGTAGGATCTTCCCTCCAGGAATTGGGTCACTAGCTCTGCAACCCTGTAGTGAATATAGAAGGTCCCGGTGGGGAACAGTGTGGTGGCGAAGGCTGTCAAGATGAAAGCGTTCACCCTTCTCTGTCTGTAAGTCATGGGGTCCCCACTCAGGACGTCCTTTCTATCCCCATTGTCCTCTCGGGCGATGAACCATGCTTCTAAATCATCCATCAGTATGCAATATCCATTACAGTCTGTCAAGGCTTTGTTGACTGCTGTCTTACGGATGCCTAATAATCTGCTGAAGGTACCGGCTGGCCCGGCCTCTAGGTCTGGAATGTAGATCTGATCGGTTAGTGCTGGAGCCTGTAGCAACTGGGTATACTCCTCCAAGGCAGGGGTGATCTCATGCAGCCCGATAAAGAAAGCAGCGGGTTCGATTTCCCATAATTGGAGCATGGCCCGGACTAAAGGCAAATTCACCTCTATCTTTGTCAGTGAGAGTATGGGGCCGATTTTTTGCTGGATAAAGGCCTGCTCCTCTGGGTTGTACAAAGTAAACCAGTGGCCCAATACCAATTTCGGGTCTAAAGGTTTGTACACCCGTATTTCTTTGCGGAGGAAACGGTTGACTGCACTGCTAGCCATCTATTACAATAAGAAATAGCCTAGTTACAAACAGAACTACAAAACCATTACAGGGAAATGGTCCTAAACTCCAAGGACAAAATTACAAACCATTACATTGTCATTCAATTGTCAAACCCCTTATGATGTTATGTATGCAAGTAGGTTGGTTCTAATTGGTTCCCGAGCTCTATGGCCTCCCGCATTCTCGGAGAAATGGATCTCAGGCTATATCGAAGCATAGGGTGGGGTAGCCTAATCAGTCCCGAACGGTGAATCAACTCACTTCGCCCGAAACCTACACAATGGCTCCCCGTCTTAGGTTTCTAGGACGGTCCGGGTTCGACCGAATCTACTCACACAAACATATGTATGCATGCTGAACCCCCACAAGAAAGAAAAACTAAAAATCTAACTAATTCCTGAAAGGTTAGCAACAGAGTAAAAAGCATGAAACACATTTCTTAAAGAGAACAATTCGAAGAGATTCAGGTGGCTAGCCTACTAGCATTTTCTCCCCAGTGGAGTCGCCATCCTATCGAGTCTAATTTCTGAATTCCCATTCCTAATCCGATCTAGACTAGACCTTATGCTCATCTAATATAGATCATCGACTTGAGTTAGGAATTTCGTTTGATTTTTGGAGTCGCCACCCAACTGTTGTTGGGAAATATTGAATTAAGACTAAAGGAGCGGATTAGTCTTAATTTGGACTACTAGTCATCGTTATTTCCTCTTCTCGTTTTTGTGAAAAGAGGAAAAGGGAAAACCAGAGTTTCTAAATCCGGAGGCTAACCTATTAAAACCTTTACGATTACCACCTAATCTCCTAAAATTGTTCATCTTTAGAAATGTGTTTTTATTGTGTTTCCGTTACTTTTTATTATGTTTTTGAATTATTTTAAGAGAAGGATTTTTCATTAATTTTATGGGTTGACCCGAATGGGTGCCTACGTACCTGCTACTCAGGATCAAACAAGCCGTAGTTCGCTTTTCTGAAAACTTTAAGTGTGTTGGTGAATTTTAATTTATGAAACCTCTTTTATTTTTATGTTCTTATCATTTTTGGGATTTTTTTCTAAAAAAACTTCTAAGCCTAAGCTTTGATTTTATTTTGAAAATGATTTTAGGGAAAAACATCAATTTTGGATTTATTTGAAGAAAAATGATTTTTCTAAGTGCTAAAACTCATTTTTTATGATTCTTTTATAATTTTTGAATTTTTTTATGATTTTTATGATTTTTTTGTTATTTTTGTGATTTCTGAGAATTTTGTGGATTTTTGTGATTTTTGGGAATTTTTGTTGATTTTCGTGATTTTTGGGAATTTTTGTGATTTTTGGTTTATTATCTATCCTATTTTGACATCTAAAATTTTATTATTATTTTCCTAATGTTTTTTATTATTTTTCTATATTTTATTATTTTTTTTATTTTTTATTTATCTATTTATTATTATTATTTTTTATTATTATTTTTCTACATTATTAAATTCTAGAAAAATCTGATTTCTACATTTTCCTATTTATTAAAAATAAAACATAAACAAATAAATAAATAAATAAATAACTAAATAACAAATAATAAATTAATTAATTAATTCAGAATAAATAAAATTAATTAATTAAAAAATCCGGAAAATCCAACTTACCTGGATCCAGGTCGGTGCGCGGGTTGGGTCGAATCGGTCAAATCGGGTCGGGTCAGGTCGATCGGACACGGCGGTAGGGAAGGCTCGTTCACGGTGTTCCGGTGGCCTTTTGCAGCGGGTGAGGTGTCGAATCCTAGCTTCTCGAGGTTGCTGAATCCAATGGTGGCGGTGGTTTGCTCCCAGAACGTCTCCTTGTGGTGGCTCTAGCTCCGGTTGGTGGTTTCAGCTTCAAGCTTCTCCGGCGTACTCCGATTCGCTCCTTTCTCTCTCTTTCTCTCACTTGTGATTCGTGTTTTGGCTTCCTCCCTTCGATTCCTATTTATAGACACTTGAAACCGAGCTGGATAAGCTCGGAATTTCTCCGATTGAAGCTGATCGGATTTTCGGTTAGAAAAACCAACTCCGATTTGTGTAAATCCTTTGATTTGTTGCTATTTGATTCCAATTATATAATGTTTATCTTATTTATGTTGAAGATCTGTTGAATTTGTGCAAAAAATCGAATCAAAACGGCCGAAATACGAATTTTCTCTTCCGCCGGCGATCTCAGACCCGAGGTAGACGACGATCACGCGTCCGGCGCGTGCGTTTCCTCCAGCCAATCGGATGCTGCCACATGTCCTGAATAAGTGAAAAAATTACAAAACGCGAAAACTGCTTCCCCCGCATTTTGAACCCCTGACCTCGCACCTACACCGCGCCTTAACCTTTGGTTCGGACCAGCTGAGCTAGCCCACTTTTCTGATTTTTCTAATTTCGCAAATTGCATATATGCAATGCGATTTTTCTATTTTTTTGTATTTTTTGAAAATTCCAAATTTTGTAAAAATTGTTTATTATTTATTATTGCTATTTTTGAAATCATTTTTCAAAATTGATGTGTTTTCCTATTTTTTTTTAATATTTTTATTATTTTTGGTAAATTAGAGAAAAATTGGGAAAAATTAAAAATTGATTATTTTTTAGAATTATCGATTCCTAAGGCAAAAATGGGGTGTTTACAGTTATGTTTGGCTTCTATTGCTCCAAAAGTTACACGACTACTAACATGGTCATGTTGTTTCCTCATGTATCCTTCTTATTTTTCGTCAAAATCAACATGACCATGTTACTTGATTGTGTTAATTTTCAAATGCACAAAATTTCTTCATTTTAACTTTGAATCACATGAAACTTAACTCATTTTCTTCCTTTTTTGATTAAAGAATATATTAATCTTGAAATTAAAATATTAGTCAATTAGGTAACATATTTCTTTAAAATTCTTATAATTTTAATGAATTCATCAAAAATCTTGTTTACAAATATATTCTATTAATCATCTATCAGTATGTGAGGTTATCCCTAATGGAGTTGTGTGCAAAAATGATCAAGGGTAAATTTAGGGGCATTATGCTAAAGGTGACAATTCCCAATACCGGTTGAGAAAGTTAGGGTTAGAGGTGGTAGTTTCTAACCTAAATGTTATATATACATAAACTATAAGGTGTAAGTGGGGTTTTGAGTACCCCTGTGTTGATTAATGGATTAAACCAAAGATGAATAACTTGATTATTTATGATTATCTATTGCATTAAGTGTATGTTTGGAGACTTTTTGTGGCTTGCGTATGTGTGTGTGTGATACTCATGTACTAGGTTTAGAACCATTCATTATCTTTTTTAGTTGTAAGCATATATGATGAGTATACAAACTATGATGGATCAAGGGATGTTTGCTACTAATACCAAGATGGGAAGAGTGGCGATTTCTATTACTATTATGATGATGATCAATGTTGATGAGTTTGGAGTTAACTAATGATCTTACTGACAATTAGTTGTGGAGGTTGTAGATTTAATTCTATGTTCTTAGTGTTATAGTTTGTTTTATGATGATGATAGATTTTAGTGAACCTTATCAAGTTTTCTTTTTAGTAATATAATAGTTGCAATTGGAACAACTTACCTATGAGTCATTCATATTGTTTTGTGGAGATGTTGATATTGCATTTATGATTGTAGTTGAAACAAGTGCTATGAAGATTGTAGATGTGTAGTCAAGCCTTTGCATATTATTAACTAGTAGTGACATGTGGCAAATTATTTCATTGTAGGTTCTAAGACGTTACACATTGACACTTAGATGTAACCAATGGTAGCATTTCATATAGAAAAAATTATAAAAATGTGGCCTATGCTTTGGCACTTTTGTAATCAATAGACCTATGTTTATCTTTTAAAAAAATCATGACATGTGTTTCATCATTTTCTATTATTATCAATTAAAGAACATGTGTCAAAATAATTAATTTAATAAAATAATATTATTAAATATATTTAATTGAATATCATAATAAAAATTATTTTAAAAAAATACATATAAAAGAACTCGATTTAAACCTTAAGGTCACTTAGCCAATCACCCAATACCATCAGCAAATGTTTTGGTAAAGGAGAGTTTAGCAAAAAGTGAGACATTGAGTTGAAACAAAGCTTTGTTTATCCACAAGAGAAAGCTTGCTTTTATTTTCAAACTTATACATTAACTGATGTAGCATTAGTAAATTTTAGAAACTAGTTACAAAACTATATTTCTTTTCTTTTTTCTTGTGAAATAATTTAGGCTATTAAGCATGAAAGATGCCGACATGGCATGCTACAAAATAGTGCATCTTGTACAAAGTTACTCAGTTTAATAGGGTACAGTGGATGCCCTATAGAATACGATTACCCACTCATCCCTACTTTCATAATTAATTATCAATAACTTTATTTATCATAAATATACAAAGTTACAAAAACTTTGATTGTGCTTACACAATTATCTTATTTTAATTGATATGATCACATCATAAGCATATTAGAAAATATAAATGACATGTTATCATAATGATTAATTTTATGATTGGGATCATAACTTTTAAATACATTTAAATTAAAACTATTTCAACAATTTTGAACTTCTAAGTTTTGCATTGATTAGATCAATTTATAAGAAGTCAAATTACATAGTTCTAAAAAGGTTTAAGCTATTTCTTTGAACATTAATCTCCTTTATCTCAATACTTTGATGAAGGTGGGGATTAAAGATGTTTCATTCTAGAAAACATGTAGTGATCATATCATATGGGTCATTTATTTTAAAGATAATGTCTCATTTGATATCTAAACTTACCCATTTTTTAATTAACTACATGAAATTTTAAAATGCTAATTTGCTACTTAATTAACTTTGTGATGTCAACATTCATACCTAAGCTAACTCTATTAACATTAACTAGATTACGTGACATTTTTTTATGAATCATGTTGTGACATTTTCCCTAATATATTAAAAAAAACTATTAAATGCTAACTTATTTTGCATGTGTTTTCTTATTTAATTAAAATAATTTAAAAATGAATTTAATTGTCATCTAATATTTTAACTTTAAACAACTAAATTTATTAAAACTAAATTATTAAAAAACTCTTCTTTTCTCTTTTTCTTCAATACCACCACCTCTCTCCCTTTCACTACTCTTTACCTCTATGAATACCCACACCATCAACAAACCTACTAATGACCACAACACGAGCATAAAAAATTTACATCAATGAACTTTTCAATGCCATAGAATATAGAAGAGAGAATCAGAAGCAACATTGTCTCTAAAATCAAATAGAATGGAAGAGATGAGAAGAGTGAGAGGATTTGTTGGGGGGGTGAGAGTTTAATATAAAGAAAGCAATAGAGGATCTTACTCGGATTTGCCCGATGGTCATTAATGGAGATGGTCTTCTACTTCCTTAAAATGCCTCAATCGTCATTGAGGTTAGTGGGTGCATTGGAAGTGGCTTTTTGGTGGTAGCCAATAATGCAATATCAGTGTTTTGCTTCAATGAAGTGGCATGGCATTGATTTTGAAGTACTTACAAAGGCTACTTAAGGTTTTCTAATTGGATAAAAGCTTAATGGAATCAAACCTAAAGTTAGGTTTTTTTTTTTTTTAAGAGAACTTAACCGATAGAATCTTATAAGACCATTTTTCACCCTTTGAGATTGGCTAGATTTGAATAATTTTTAGAGAGAAGTTGAGATGGATCTCAACTAAGCTTACAAAGAGAAATCAATCTTAACAATACTTGGTATTTTCTCTCTTCTCTCTTTTATGTCTTTAAATTCTAAGGATAATTTTATATATATTTTTTTATTTGTTTGTTAAGCATGCATCTCATGTTTTGAGCCCAAAATAAGATTTTTCAAAGAGCAATTAAAAGCTTCGGTATAAATTCCAAGAAGAAAAAGAAACTTGTGTGCCTCTTCATTTTCAAGATTGCTAATAAAGTCTTCAAAGAAGAAGTTGAAACCAACAAAGTGTTCAAGAGAATAGTAAATCAAAGATGGAACGATAATAATAAAGAGGAAGAGCATGACAATGATAAAGAAGACAATAAGAAATTTAAGTGAATTAGGGTTAGGATTTCTAGTGAAGAGGAGGAAATAGTTAAAGGTATGTTGTAGAAGAGAAATCACTTGAAGAAGATAATGATAAGGGCTAAGTTTTTCGTTGAGATTATGCAATGGTAGTGGTAAGGGCTAAGGTTTTCATAAGCCCTTGGGAGGATAGAGGTGGAGGTGAGAGAGAGTTGCATAGGAGAGAGAGAAGAGAATCTTGATTCCTTTTAATTTTTTTGGTTTATGTTTTATAAGTGTAATTGTTTAAAGTTAAAATATTGAATAATAATGTTAAAATAATCATCTTATTTTCTCATTTAAACCCCAGCGTAGCTTTTTTTTTTATCAAAATAATGTTATTTGCTACATGGAATATTGTGATTGGTTGATAAATCCATGTGTACTAACAAACCTAAATGAAGTTAATGTAAGTAGTATAGATGACCTTAAAAAAATTGATCAAGTAGTAAATTTACATTTTAAAAGTTTATATAGTTTATTGTGAAAATGAACGAATTTAGGTACTAAATATGACATTTGTCCTTTATTTTAATATTATTACAAAAGAAAATGTTACTACATTTCACTTATTATTGCAATCATATTTCATCTTATAGAAAATTACTCATGAAAAATATGTTATGAAAAATGATTTTGGTACACAAAGTAATACGATTATTTTTTATTGTTGTTCTTGTCATAAAGGGTTTTGAGTTGGATCAAGCCTTTACATGGAGGAGATTAGCCTACAAGATGAAGGCCAATAAGCTATGGGGCACCTAAGTTATCTCTAGTGTTTGCATTCTGATGCTTAAGTTAGAAAAATGCAATAACTATGGCAAGGGAATCAAAGTTAGTAGAGAGTCTCTTACCCCTTACCTTGGTGGGATGATTACCTATTTATAGTGTGAGTATGATAAGATATTTATGGCAAGTAAAATTTTCCTAAAAAATATTCACTCTTTTCTAGGAAAGATATAATGAAGTATATCTTTAGGAGTTAAATATACTTTCTATATTTATCTCAACTACTTATAATTATCTTGTTTTAAGAAGTCAAGAGGCCATTTAAGCTAAGCCCTAAGACGTAAGCTCGAATAAGCCTACAACACTTGCCTCCCACTTTTATTAAATGTTAGACGATAATGAGAGTAAAGACCAAGGGAGGCCTTTAAGTACATAAGACAAGTTGCAATGTATTAGGTGATCGGTACTTCAATCTATAGGTGCTTGTCTAAGTTGAAGAGCAATTAGTCTAACCTTTGTGCTCAAAGCAATGTGATTTGTGCATTTAGCAAGTTGTCCTCGAGCAAGGGCGGCCTAAGCAAAAGAGTAACTCATCCAAGCTGGAAATCGTCCTATCGAGTTAGTTGCAAGCATTCAATTTGAGATTCACCTGAACGAGTTGCCATTATAATGATGAGTAAGGGAAGCCAAGAACCAACCATGGGATTTCCCTTTAAGCTTCTTAGGATAATGAAGCATATTAGATATACTTCCATCACTTCAACTGTCAAATTTCAAATCTTATGCACATGTGTGAATCAACATAGTTAATGCATAGGGACACATGTCACATCAAGAAGGGGTGTAGTCGTAGAGGCTAGAGCATTCGTAGTCCTATGTTCTAGTAATGGGACACATGTCTCATTTGCTTGCCTTTTCCTTTGCTCCTTTAATCAATTCCTATTTTCTTTAAGAACTTTTACTTCGAAGGTATGGCGTAGTCCTCATCTTCTTCCCATACTCTCATCAATTAATTGTTCCAAATCGACTAAGTTGTTACTGCCCCCAAGTTGCAGCAGCAAAGGTAGCAAGACCTATGAGTCAACCCCATAACCAAGTGGCGCAAGTTGAAGAAGAAGATAGTGCACTTTACAAGTCTTTTTTAGAGGGAGAGGGGAATGAATGTAGAGAGCTAACCTTAGATATTTACCAAAATAATGGGGAAGATAGGAAGCTTGTTAGGCTATGTTATGATATGTAAAACCCGCGAACTTTAATTTCATATAATAGAGGAATAATTAAAAGATTTTATTAAAAGCCTTAAAACACTATTCGAATAGAGTAATAATAATATAAATAAGTGTATTAAAGACAAACCATAAGAAAAATTTGGGTAAATGATAGAATAGATTAAAATTATAGATTTATGATTGTTAAATAGGAATTTCGAGTGGATATTCGTACTCGGAATAATTAAATTAGCTTAAATGTAAAAATTCGTAATAAAATATTAAAATATTAAATTTTATCAAGATTATCGTGCAAGTAAGAGTATCTTAGAATTTTCTTAAAAATGTAATCCTAATAAAGTATTAATCGATAATAATAATAATATATAGTACATATATATAAGGAGACCGTGAGGACCTACGGCCGCACTCCACACACGCACAGAACCAAACCGAAAAGAAAACAAACAAAAGAAAAAGAAGAAGAAGACAGTAGGAGAACGAGAGAAAAGAAAAGAGGGGAAAGTGAACAAAAAAAAAACCATAACTTACACATACGACCTCGAATCGATTATCTGAGACCATCGACGTATTCCTTGAGGTAAGTGCAACTCAATTAGACTAACTTTTTGCAACACGGAATTCATTTCTAAAAGTTATATATAAAGAATAAATAGATATAAAAATTAGTACTTTACTTAAAATTAGATATAATAGCTGAAAAAAAATTAGATAAAGTGATCTATACTATGTATTTAGTGTATTGATGTACTTTTTCTCAATTTTCTAGGTGAATAGGGTTTTGATACAGAGATACCTGAAGACTTCTTTAAGTAAACCCTGATAGAATTAGATTGAAGTGAGTAGGATTCCATGACGTGTTGTATTATGTGTATATGTGCTGTGTTGTGATGCCTCGTTGTAAAGTATTGCCGTGATTGTCGTGTAACTATATATATATATATATGTGTGTGTGTGTGTAATAATGTGGCTGCTGGACCTGTCTTTAGGGCCGGTAATGCAGGCCAAATGGGCCGGCCCGCCCCGACCCGCACCAGCCCACAGGTCGTCGCGGGCTGGCCCACAGGTCGTCGCGTGGCCCGCAGTGGCCCGCAAGTCTGGCGGGTCAGGAAAGTCTGCCCGCCCCGCCCCACGGGCCATGCAGGCTGGCTCGCAACAACTGCAATATATTTTTTTTTATTATGTAAAACAGGCGGCCGGCGGTGGTGGTGCAACGGACGGCGGTGCTGTCACTTCAGTCGACATCGTCCTCAACTCCTCGTCTCGTCATCGTCACTTCAGTCGACATTAGCATCGTCAGTTGCGGTCACAATCACGGTTACGGTTGTGGGTCCTCAGTCCTCAGTCGCGGTCCTCGCGGGTCGCGGTTGTGCTACACAGCAGTCACCAGTCGTCAGTCGTGGTCGCGGTCACGGTCGCGGGTCCTCAGTCCTCAGTCGCGGTCCTCACGGGTCGCGGTCGCGGTCACGGTCGTGCTGCACAGTCATCAGTCGCGGTCCTTGCGGGTCGCGATCGCGATCGCGGTCGTGCTGCACAACAGTCGTCAGTCATCAGTCACGGTCGTAGGTCCTCAGTCCTCAGTCGCGGTCCTCGCGGGTCACGGTCACGGTTGCGATCGTGCTGCACAGCAGTCCTCAATCCTCAGTCGCGGTCGCGGTCGCAGATCAAGTTTTCCGGCGGGTTGGCCCGCCGCCCGCAGGTCAAGCGGGCGCGGGCCAAAATGGCCCGCACCTCTGTGGGTCAAATTTTTTTTGCCCGCCTCGCATATTTTTGCGGGTGGGGCGGGTCAGCCCACGGACTCGCCCCGCAATTCCCACCCCTACCTGTCTTTGTGTTTTATGACGTGCTGGGAGCAAAGCTGAATTTATTTTTTTTCTTTTCCTCCACGGTGCGCAGGAAGAGTCCTAGAATATGCCAAATCTGACTTATATTTATGTGTGTGGATTAGCTAAGGCATGGACAGTTTTGTTCTTCTTGTTCCATGACTGTCCTACGTTGGCGTCCTCCCCTGCTAAGCAATATCCTTGTACATGAATAAATATGTAGCTAAGGTTGGGTGATAGACAATTTCTCTTCTTATTCTTAGCAGTCCCTTGATGTTTGCGTGATGTTCTTGCTGCTGTAAGTGTCTATATATATGTATATATATGTATCTTGGCTGGAGTGTTGGGAGATTCTTTCTTCCTTGTCCTTTGTCGATCCTTGAAGTTGGTATAGCTATCTCCCCTACTGCAAATGGCGTGTAAGATTGAATGAATGTGTATGTATTTTTAGGAGATCGTTGACTGAATTTTGAGAAAGTATTCCATCCATGGGTTGCGTGTATAGGATGGAGAGTACATGAGAATACAAAATGGATTAGCATGTTTTCTTTCCACCGTCACTAGTGAAGGTTGAGAACTTTATATATGTATAAGTTCATAAGTAGAATGATGGAAGTGGAGTTGGAAGGCACTTAAAGATGTGATATATAAGATGAAATAGAAGTGAGAGTTGGGATTGTAGTGTGTTAATTGTCTTGTGAGCGTGTGTGTTGAGGAATTGGAAGAAGGCTGGAAACTCATTAATAAGACTATAAGACAACATGTGGGGGTATGTAAATGTGGAGTTTATTCCCTTAATGTGAATAGGTATGAAATTATAAGTGGTAGGAAAAGATATCACTATGTCATGCATGCTGTTGTGGGAAGTAATAATTGATGTGAAGTATGTAGTCAAGCCTTAACACACATTACAAATTATGGGGAAGTAAATCTAGGCTTTAATGAATTAAGTCCTCGCACTTGTATGAATGTATGTGGTGCGCAAGTGAGATGAAAAGATAAGATGATGCATGTGTCGCATGTTATGAGTCTATAGATATGAAGTAAGAAGAGTGGTATTATAAAACCATACGTACAATATGTTTAGATCTTCGTAAGACGTATATGATCGAAGGAGGCATGGGAGTCAAATTTAATGTCTATGCACTAATGGTATCTATATAGGCATATTCAAAGATAAGGCATGGAATTATAGTCATGAAAGTAAAGTATAGAGGGGAAGTAAGGAAAGAGGAGTGCAATGATGGAAGTTGTATTAGTACTCCCTAGCTTAACAACCCATCACATCGAACCGCATGTGTGTTGTCTTCTTGATAGTGTTGAGTTATGCTTTGCTCCTAGAATGGTTTCATTTGTTATGATTGGTTGTTCGTTTGATTGTCAATTTCACTTATACTTGATTTGATTTGACCACCCTCAAAACTTTATTTAATTATGAGGTTTAATTAATAAACTAGCATGCATTGTAAGAGACATTGCATGAGATTGAAGATCATCATTGCTATAGGATGCACCGGAAAAGGATCGTTGTTCTGCCAAGTGCGAACTAAGTGATTAGGAGATTGTTGCGCCTTGACAGTTCCGAGTCCGACCTATCTCTTGAGGGTGAAATGCTCGGTATATTGAGGCACTTGAGCTTAAAACATTAAAGCTAAGACACGGCTTAATTAAGTGATAAGAATAATAAAGGTGCGAGTAAGACTCAGGCACTGATGGTGGCTTCGAAATCCCCAACCCAAGGTCAAAGGGGGCATAAATCCTAGACTTCACGTCAGTTACCAAAAGACCATGTGAGATGCTGCATTCATGTGATTGTTCATGCATAGCACTTGTTTGAATTTTGTTTGTGTTTGTTGTAACACTAAGAGATTGCACCCTATCTCACTTAGCTTTGGCTTACCCTCCTATAAATTTTACCTTGCAGATGGAGACTACCTAAACTTCATGATGAACTGATGAACTAAGGTGAGTACTCGTTGCGCTAATGGTGGGCATGGTAGTGGAAAGGATGTGAGGCCTAGATTGATTGTAGACATCTTTAGGATGGATCTTTTATTTTGTAATTGATGAAAATATAATTGAGTGACCTGTTATGGTCTTGGGTGCACCTGTAGTGGTGAAATGAGACCCATCTAAGGCCTAGAAATATGTTCAATAATTAATTATCTTGTGAACAAGGAATATTAGTTCTCTGATGAGCAGGTTAACATTGAAGATAAGACGCTTCGGGCTTGCTTAATAAGGGTTTAAGTAATCATAGCGAGTTGTCAAGACGGGCCCTTAGAATGGGGTGTGGCATGATAGGCCTTCTAACTTTAGGTCAAGCCTAGACATAGTTCAAAGCTCACTTTATGAGGTGGATGTAGATGTTGTACAAATGTATTACAACCCACTCTTGAGTGATTGAATCATTTGATTAGCATACGAAGACAAGGCAACCACTTTTGTATTTACTAGATGCAATTCAAGTTTAGGTTGCGACTGCTTTTCTTAGATTTCTAGAAGGAATTCTTCAACCACCATTGTGTCAACCAGTACCAACTTTTGTTGAATGCTTACACCTTACTGGTTATGTTTAAGAGCCTTTGTGAGAGTTACGAAGTTAAGCCCACTACCTAGCTATTCTGGTATTTTTATGGCATAAAGCATTCTAAACCTTCTCTAAGGTGGTATTTCCTCACGTACCATGGTGGAGTGAAGCTCTTAAATGACCTATTATCTTCAATCATGACTAAAAGGAGAAATACGTTATGGTTGAGCATACTGAGGATCTAGACTTTTGGGTTCAGTGAACCTTATAAGAACAAGAGCCACTTCGCTCTTACCTAATGACCATCTCCAAGCCAAGATATTAACCAATGCTATTCGAGCTTGGTTCACAAGTTCCTTAGGATTGTGGTGGGGACTTTAGAGGCTTTTGAGGCTAGTGAGAGGTGAGGTCACAAAGCCTCTAAGAAGCAAGATGATGCTACTCAAGAATAGGGTAAAGGTAAAGGTTTGCACCTAAGGGGTTAGCTAGAAAGGAGCTACTCATTTGCTATAACTTAGAGATGTAATCCCTCATTGAGATTTTTTTCTAGTAAGACTTTGTGCAATTTTAACTAACCTTCATTGATTTTCTTTATTTTGCAAACATGCCGATTAATAAGGTGTGCATTTTCAATTTGGTTGCTTGCTAGGCTACCTTAATGAAGAAAGATACCTAAAGGGCAAAGAAGGCAACCAAGGAGGTACCCCCTCCAAAAAAGACCCCTATAGGAGGCATGTTATCAAAGGGCTTAAGCCTCAATAGGTTGCTCCCTCCACTCAAGTTGCCTAAGGGAAGGGCAAAGAAAAAGTACTTAAGGTCAACAAGAGATGCGACCATGATTAAAAAGTCATGGTAGCAACAAAGAGGCCTTTATAAGATAACATTATCAAAATGCTAAACGAAACTGAGGCAAGACATGTTACCTTAATTAGGGAGGTTGAAAGTTTAACCCCTATCAAGGGGAGAAGGAGGGGGATGAAAGCCTAGACCCTTAGAGGACACTAGATTCAACTTCATCAAGGGTCCCTCTCCTTCCTCCAACTTAGGAGCTAAAGCTAGAGGCAGAGACAAGCTATGCCAATATAATTATCAGCGGCCTCACTCCTTAAGATTGGCAGTTGATTAAGGAGGCCGTATCAGGTATGATGATGGCATAGTAATAGAAATTTCTTACTGATAAGTTTTTTGATGTAAAATCTTTTTCTCATTAGCCTTCATTATCATCTTATGAGCCCTTCTGACATATATACTTGATTTTAGATGACAAGGGTTATGTGTAGCCTTCTATACTCATGCAGGGAGGGAGATTAGCAAGTACATCGAACTAGAGCTGATAGTGACCATTTTTTTAGGATGTTCAATTACATGCTTGAATGTAATGAAGTTCAAGTGCAGAAGGTTAAGAAGGTCATGAAGAAGCTAAAGGCTACTCAAAGAGAGCTAGAAAAATTCTAGAGGACTGCAATAAGAGGGTAGCTAAGGTATTGGAACGTGCTAGAAAAGCCTTGGGTGAGTTGGAGAAAGTGTGGAGAGAACTCGCAAGAGCTAACAACCGCATCTTCAGTTTCATGATGGAGATCACCTCAGTCAGCTTTAGGAGATAATGCAAGTGCCTAACACCTCTCTAGAGTAAAAGGGAGGAGTTGGAGGTAGAGAGGGCATCTAAAGAGGAGGCCTAAGGCAACGATGAGGTGCCTCCTCCTCCTCCAATAGATGAAGAAGTACCTCCTCCTTCTCTTGAAGTCCATCTTACTAAAGACCCCATGCCTCCATAAGTATCAAAGTTACCTCCTCTTTCTAATCACAAGTCTAAACCAAACCTTATAGTAGATCCAAACTAGCCATAATAATATCCTATTTTGACCCTACATGGTCATTTTATTTGTTTCATTTTTTTTTCTTTCTTGAGTCATTTTTTAGGTCGATATGTTAACCTATACAGATGTATAAAGTACTTAGTAAATGAAAATTCAATTTACATACTACTATATTTGCTCGATTGTTCTTATATTGATATTATCGTGTGTTTGAGACTTTGCACATCTTTATTCCATAGATCAAGTCACATGTTGATTGTTTTACATTAAGGATTTCGAGTATGGTTGTATTGAACCTGGAGATGTAATCTCTGAGTGTTTTGTCTTGCTTTTGGCAGATCAAGTTAAAGATCAAGGAGTTTTTCTTCAATCATCTTGCTAGTTAGAAAATACTGATAAAATTGCATACTAAGCTCTTTGAACTTAGATATGGAGTTTGGCTTAAGGCTTCTATACCAAGTACAAGTAGCTCTCTTTAATGTGCTTGGAAAAGGCCTTACAAGTAACAACATCGGAGACACCAAAGAGGTTCATCTAAGCTATATAGTAGCTTAGATTAGGTTGATAGTCCCATCATAAAACTTTAATTGGGGGATGTGAATGTGGGTAAAGAGTTACTTATCTTGGATCTCCTCAATGAAGGGAAGGTTCTCAATCATTAGCATGTCCAATGAATTGAATCTAAACCAAACCCTATAGTAGATCTAAACTATCCACAATAATATCCTATTTTAACCCTGCATGGTCATTTTGTTTGTTTTGTTTTTTTGTTTTCTTTCTTGTATTATTTCTAGGGTCAATATGCCAACCTGTACAAATGTATAAAGTACTTAGTGAATGAAAATTCAATTTACATACTACTCTATTTGCTTGATTGTTCTTATATTTATATTGTTGTATATTTGAGACTTTGCACGTCTTTATTCCGTAGATCCGGTCATATGTTGACCGATCTACATTAAAAATTTCGAGTATGGCCTTATTGAACTTAGCAATGTAATCTCGAAGTGTTTTGTCCTGCTTTTGGTAAATCGTGTTGAGGATCAAGAAGTTTTTTTTTTTTTTCAAACATCTTGCTAGTTAGAAAATACTAATAAAATTTCATGCTAAGTTCTCTTAAGTTAGATATAGAGTTAGACTTAAGGCCTCTATACCAAGTACAAGCAGCTTTCTTTAATGTGCTTAGAAAAGGCCTTACAAGTAATAGCATCGGAGACACCGAGGAGGTTCACTTGAACTATATAGTAGCTTAGATGTTGTAATGGGTCGGTAGTCCCATCATAGAACTCCAACTAGGAGATGTGAATGTAGGTAAAGAGTTGCTTATCTCAAATCTCCTCAATGAAGGGAAAGTTCTCGATGGTTAGCATATCCTATGAATTAGATTTTTTGGTTTCCTTAATCCGTTAAGGCACTTAATCATGTCATTAATCTTGTCAATGGAGGGCCCAACAAGGGAGTGAATTGACTAAGCCTCAAAATTATCATCCCTATTTGTGTTCGCCTTGCTCCTTGAGGGAAGAGCTCAATTTTGTTGCTGTGGTGCATTTCCTTAGTGATGTGAAACACTATCACCCTAATGTTTGTTGTGTAATGGAGAATTACGTTGAGAGAGTTCTTGAATTTCATTCACTTGGGCTCTTAGGCATCTGTTTTTCAACTAGCAACTTAACCATTTGTCGCTTGAGGTATGCAACCCGGTTATTACTTACTTCTTGTATTTGTTGGGGTGCTTAAGGCATCGACGGTGCCGATAGCACTAATGGATGATTAATTGAGTCGACAAGGGCTTGTAGTCATTAGTGATGTTTTTGTTAGAATTTATGTTGTTTTCGGTTCTAGCCATTGTATTTTTGCAGGCCGTTAATGGTGGGCACCAATTGTTGATTGCTATTCTTGCCACAAAGGGTCTCAGATTGGATTTAGCCTTCACGTAGAGGAGATTAGCTTGCAAAATGAACACATGTGAACTATGGGACATCAAGGTTATCTTTGGTGTTTGCACCGCAATGCTCAAGTAAAAACAAAATGCAATAATGATGGCAAGGGAATCAAAACTAGTAGAGGGTATTTAGTCCCTTACATCAGTGGGATGATCACTGTGTGATAGGATATTTATAGCAAGTAGATCTTTTCAAAAAAGATATTCATGAAGTGTGTCTTTTGAAGTTAGATGTACTTTCTATATTTATCTCAACTAACCATAAGCATTTTGTTTTAAGTAGTCGAGAGGCTAATTAAGTTGGGCCCTAAGGCTTAAGGTTGAATGAGTGAACAATAGTTATTATTATTTATAAATACTTTATATGATAAAATTGTAACATGAATATAATTACAATTTATAAATAATGTCTCACTAAAATTTACATAGTTAACTATTAGTTTCTAACAAATGGGGATTTACTTTTATAAGTCATTATGAAATTATATATATGAAGAAAATCATACAAGCATAAAGGAAATGATTTTGGCAGCTATTCAAGCATGATGCAACTTGAAAAAATAAATTAATTTAAATGAAATAAAACTTTAACTTCATATGTGCAAGAGTATGCCCAATCATTGTGTTATATCTAATTTTTAAAATATAAATATGATACCTTGGGAGCTAGTCATCAACATTTCACAATTTTTCTATTGAAGTCTTAAGCTTTTTTCTTTTTCCTCCCCATCTCAGCCTTCAATGTTAACAAAAATTTGTAAATAAGGATTTTTTTTTTTTGGTTAGTGTTTGGGATGTGGCATGGTCCCATTGGTCCAAATTATTATTTTGAATAAATAATATAATATATATATATATAATGAAATAGTAAAAAAGAAAGGAAAAAATGAAAAAAAAAAGAATTAAAAAAATATAAATATTAAAAAAAAAAATCTAACCACTTCCAAGCTAGGAGGTGGCTAAAACAATTACAATATTCTAGGTCGATCACAACCCATTAAAAGAAATGGGTTATTCAACCCACTTGAGGGGGCCACTTATCACCTTAAGGGGTAGGTCACACTTCCCACTACTAGGGGTGGGTAAAAAAACTGCCCAATCCAAACTGAAATAGTGGTTTTTTTTTTTCTCCTAATGATTTAGATTGTGGTTCAGATTGTGCCCTCCAAATGAATTATAGTTTGGTTCAAGTGAGCAATCCGAACCACACCTGTTAATTCAAATCAAACTGTTTAGTGTTTTATCTATGAAGTTATGTTTGCTTCTAAGTAAAATAAATAAATAAATTACAATTAGAAAAAGTTGAAGAAATAATTAGTTATATTATTTATGTTTAGGTATCGGCAGAGAAGAAGCAAAAACAAAAGGTTTCAAGTAGTCTAATTAGTTAACAAGGGTCGATTTAGGCAATTGTTGTTATTTTGTTAACATTTTAAACTCTATGGACATTGTTCATTTTGTTATGGTTCCTATTAGCTATTATTTATTAAATGAAATGATGCATTTTGTTGGTAGAGGACTTGATGTGGATTATTATCTGCAATATGGACTATGGAGTTTTTAAAACTATGAATATGATGATGACGAGTTATGTGATGAGTCTTATTTTCTCATAAAGTTGTTGTGATTTGTCAAAGTAAAAGCATTAAATGACTGAAGAGTGAATACCTTACAAGGCATTAAGCATAACACTTGAGACCTCTAATGCTCTAACTGACATATTCTTTTATTATTATGTTCACTTATTGAACAGTGAACATGTTATAAGGTATTTAGCAAAACATTTGTGAGCATGGTAAGGACACAAACATTGTGTTTGTGTATTTTATTTGAATGATTTGAGAAGGTTTTATTGAATATTTAAATTTAAATATGCCCATTTTTGTCAAAAGTTGTTCTAGGCATTTGGTAGTATTAAAAAATTACTAAAGGATGGAGTATTTTAATTAAGTAATGTTGTATTAGAAGATTTATTTGCCAATTTATGAAAAGGCAATAATTTATAGTATGCACTATATATTTTATAAATATATAAATCTTTTAGGTGATAATTTCTGTTTAGTCCATAATTTGAGTTGAACTAAACCGTTATTTAATAATTTGAAAATTTTTATAATCCAAACTGTATGGTTTGGTTTGGAATGGAAAAAAACGAAACTGTAAATTATGATTTAGTTTGGTTTTTTATGAAAATTAAGCCAATCCAAACTATGTCCAACCCTACCTACCATCAAATTTGAAATAAAAAATAAGGTAAAAAGTACAAAAACCTAATCAGGTCTCCATCAGGTGTTCTTGATTAAGCTTATATACTTATTTCTTTTCATTTTTTAGAATAGGAGCAACGGAAGGCTACCTACCATATAGTCTTTTTAGTAGATCACAACCCACCTAGCACCCTCGACATAAAAGGGGGTCAAATTTTTTCTTAAAATTTCTACACTTTTTTTTCTTTTTTTTTTTTTACAATTTCATTTATTTTTGTGTATTGTATTATATTATTTATTTAATATAATTACATAGACTAATCAGAGTATGTAACTTATCATAAATTAATAAAAAAATTAATGTATTAAAAAAAAGTCTTCATTTACAAATTTTTACAAATATTAAGAATTAAAATAGAAAAAAAAAACTCAAATAAAAAAGCTATACAACATTAAGAACTAAATATACATTTGTATTTATATATTTTCGGAGCTTCCTGGCTCTTCCCACCCTCTTGATCCCTAGGCTCTTTGATCAGAGCTGCTATTTATGCTACCATTCAACAAAAAGTTATTATTCTTATTCCGACGGAAAAGACAATGTAAATGGAAGTCGGTTACAATTACAAAGTTGGACTTTTCTATTTGTACGGCAAATGTTGGATAGAGGGTGGATTCTAACTCTGTTCTCTTTTCTTTCTCAGCCACCCGTTCCATTCCATCTAATCACAAATTACAATTTAACTCCACATTTTCGAATCCGACACACACACGAACCCAATTGGACTTTTGTGCTCTTCCTCATTATTCCAAAAATGATATCCGTCCGTTCATTTCACTTCTCTCCCTTTCATCCCCTTCTTCCACTTCCTCTTCAATTAACCTCAAAATATGTCCACTTCAATGTCACTTTTCCAAACCCAAACCCCATGTTTCAAACGTTGTTTTTTTCTCCATTCGCATAAGCTAAAGTCAAATTCTTTGACACCCATCTCGAGTTTTAGATTCGTGCGCTCGAAAGTTGTTAGCTTTAGTAGTGTAGAATTGAAAATATCGGTTTTTGGTAATAATATGAGTGAAATAGTAGCGAGTAATAGAAGTAGTAGTAGTAGGTCTGGTTCTTTTAGGAGTAGTGTTGGTAATGGTGATGAAAGTATAGGATTTTTTGAGCAAGAAGGGCTTGTTAATGGTTCTAAGGAGTTAATTTGTGGTGGGTTTGAATCAACTTTGAATAAGCTGGTTGGTATTTTCAATTTTTGTGATTTGTGACCCTTGATTGCTGTATTGTTTACTTTCTGGTTTATTCATCGATCTTTAGCACAATTGCCTTATATTATGTTGTTCTAGTAGCTGTCTTTGATATGGCAGTTGAAGTTGTGTTAGAATATTTCTTGATGAACATCTTGTTTCTTCAAAGTAATATGAGTTGTTACATTAGCTTGTTTGGCCTTTTTGAAGCAAAATATTAACTGATGCTTCAAGGTATTTGTTATGAGGTCAGAAGAGAACTTTTCATCTTTTTGATACTTTCTTTTTCCAGTGAAATGTGTAAATAATTATTGACCTAAACATGTGAAGTAGATTGTGTCTGAGTGCTCATCAACGGGACCCCTTCAAAGGACTTGGAACTGCCTGTTGCCATTGTTTGGACTAAAGGATGATGACTTGTAGCTTTAGAGTGTGGTTGTTGTGCAGTTGCAATTAAGTCTCTAATCATTATGTTGCATTTTTATTTTACAAGTGATAATTCGCTGGGAGAGTTAAGTGGTAGAAAACTATAGCCACAATAGACCAGCAGTGATGATCAATGTAATTGTGCAGGATCGACAATTCAAAATGGTTTCCATTTTATTTAAGAGTAAATAATTATTTTCGTTTAAATAGAGTTACTTTGTTTGATAATGCAATTTCTAATCTTAAAGATTTAGAGAACATTTTAGTAACGAGGCCACCCTTGGTCTTCCATTTTTATGCTGTTTGTGCTTTCATGACTGAGATCTTCATCTGAAATTTGTTATTTTGAAACCAATGCTAATCAAAAAGAAAATTCTCTTTTCATTGAGGTTTCCTGTGAGGAAATTATGGACACCATATCTATAGAAACCTGCACCTAAGAAAATTCTGGCTTCGTGATGCCTTTGTATCTTCCCATGGAGGAGATGCTCTTGAATGTTATATTTCTCTTCTAGTGTTATATGTTAAGACATTAGTGTTTCTTGACCTCAGAGCAAATGGCTGGTTGCTGCCGTAATTGGTGCTATACTTTTGTGGAGGCATGATGCAGAAGCTTTGTGGATAGCAGCAGGCTCTGTTGTGAACTCAGCTCTCTCAGTAGTATTAAAGCGCATATTGAATCATGAACGACCAGTTTCAACTTTGCGATCTGACCCTGGGATGCCATCTTCACATGCACAATCCATCTTCTTCACTGCTGCCTTCGTCATTTTCTCAAGTAATAGTTCCCTACCATGAAGTCCTACACACACTGTTAATTGAATACTCAAAGCGAGTAGCTCTGCATTCCAAGTATAAAATCTTTGCTTTATATGTATGATGGAAAATGTTTAATTTTCTCCGTGCTTTGCTAATGTGAGTGGTTCTTAATTATAAGTTGTTAAAAATGGTTGGAGTAGGATTTGTGTACCCTTGATAGGTTGTGGCTTGGTAATTCATATGATTCACAGTCTACCAATTCAGTGAATACTCAATTGTTCAATTTCACGCTTGTAATTTTGTTTTTCGTTTTTTGGTATCATGGCAGTTGTTGAATGGCTTGGTGTTAATGAGCTTTCGATTTTCCTCAGTGGCATTGCTTTGGCAGCTGGTTCCTATCTTGTAAGTATTTTGAGTAGGTTTTGTTAAATCTCCCAAATCAACTTCGCCCATTTCCTCATTCCTTGACCTATCAAAGTTGGACAATTTGTCATTTCTGGAGTCAGTAAATCAGTACATACATAAGATCAATGCTTTTTTTAATGGTAAATCCAGGAAGAGTATTTCATTAAGGTTCTGCGGGTTCATCTTGTTTTAGTTGTCTAGCATTGCACAGTTTAATGAAAATATTTTTGAGTATGTGATAACAATTGTAAATGCTCATCAACATATCTGGCAAATTCGTCTAGTGTGTTTATGCATCAACATGCCTCTTCATTGGAATGCTTAAATCTTGTGTATGGAGCATAGTGTCATAATTTAGGAAACATGTTGAGTATTGTTTCTATATACTTATAAGCAGAAAATGTGAAGTAATTTGACATTTTGAATGCAAGTTGCTTTGGTTCTCCCCCTTAGCCTTTTGTTTCTTTTAGCGTGTTTTCACCTTGCACATCTTGAAAGTTGTAACTGAGCACGGTAAGAGAGTGATGGCATTCACTGGAATTCTATTGGTTCAAGATTGTGCAACATCAGTAAAAGGATGAACCTACTAAACGATTAGCCAGCTGTACATCTCTCTGTGTTAGCCGGACTCTCCAATTTTCCTTGCTGGACCCTTCAATTTCCCCGTTTCCAGAGTCCAACGCAGGGTATGGCAGGAGAAAATGTTTAGTCCGGGTTATAGAAGCACATCTAGTAGAGCTCCTTATGATGCTTGAATGAGTCCATAAATACTCGATTGCAACAGTTATCTGTAGAAGTGGGGAGGTCCTCTAGCACTAAAGAGCCTTTTGTTTTGCTTGCCCCCATCTAACATTAATTTGGCTGCCCATATAAACTAATCTTGTTTCTTGCAAAATCCGCCCATCTTCTCATCTCCATCTTTGTGTTTCGTTGTTTTGCAGTCATGGCTACGAATCTCGCAGCAACTACACACAATCAGTCAAGTGCTTGTTGGTGCGATACTGGGTTCCGTTGTTGCTATTTTTTGGTATTGGTCATGGCGTGCATTCATGTTGAAAGCATTTGTTTCCTCTTTATGGGTCAGAATTATAGTTGTTCTTGGTGGTGTTGGATTCTGCATAGGCTTTCTTATACATGTGATCCGCAATTGGCTTGGAGATGAAAGATGAAAAAAGACCCTCTTGCAAGCCCGGCCCATTATACACGTATGACGCAGCTAGGCCTAGCACTTTATAGCATAGTAGTGATATTCTGGAATGGCAGGGTTGCACAACCAAGTTTTGAATTAAAAAATTGAACTCCAAATTATTGATTAATACCATACGAGAATTTTCCCTTTATCTGCAGCGATTATATAAATATACTTTTGTTGTTGCTAGTAGACATTGAGTTGGAAGCTTGTGAAGGATAAGCCAAGGGCTTATTCCGAATGTACGAATTGAACCTATCTAACACAAACATGCGGTTGGTTGACTGCAAATACTGATCATATGATATTGGCAGCCAGCATCTGGATTTTATACAATAATGAGTAACCTGTATCTACAAAAGAATGAAGAAAAGGTACGTATGAAATTCTTGGCTACTTCAATCTTTGTATCCCTTTAGAAAATATACAATAATCAACAAGATTTCATAAAAGTGCTTTACACCTTAGATCCTGCAATCAGAAGCTAAAAAAGTAACATGTTACTAAGAAGAACATGTGTCATCCACTATCCTCCCAGCAAAGGCATGCAATAGCTGTGCTAATGGCTACACGATGTGGTCAGGCTCAGACGTCATGCATCTTCTTAAAGCAAGAATAGAAAAAAATGACAAGGGCAAACTATCAACGGGATTGCAGATCACTTGGCTTGGTCATTATAATCCGGTGGCTGAAGATCACTCCTGTTGGATGATCCTTCTCCTGCTGCAGTAAATGACCACATTAATGCTGCAGCCCCACAAGAAGCTACAATGGTTATGGCACCCCAAATCCATCGCTGCCTCCTTTTCCTCCTTTGCCTGAGTCGTCGTGCCATTTCTAAACATCGAACAAACATTATTAAGAATCTGTTGCCATGTGTCTGAAACCCCTCAAGCTTCCATTCGCACTTATAATTGCCAGCAACAAGCTTCCCAAACATATATGAAAGGAATCTTGCATTAAATTGAATGACAGTTGAGTAAACTTTCTGCCAAGAACATGACATTTATTTTTTTTTCAGAACTGTAACAGTTCCAGTCATAAGTAAATTATGCAGTGTCATAATGAATTTGGTGAAGCAGCGGCAACAATCAAATAGGTTGTGCAAAGCATTAAAGCAGGTGATTGGAATAATGGAAAAGTTGCCTGCAACCTACACAATTATTACGGATAAAGACAAAAAAATCATGACTAGTGGGTGCTAGATTCAGCAACATAGTGAACGGCATGCAAAAATTGCAGATAATCTCAATGTTCACGGCAGCATTTGATTTCATACACCCTAAGATCATAAATTCTTTTTATTTCAACTCAAATTCAAGGCATTTCCTTAGCTCTAGGCTGCATGAATGTGATTATGTGAAACTCAAGGCTTCTCAATCCAATCTGAAAAATTGAAGAATTTCACCTTATAGCTAGAGAGAATAATTTCTAATACATGTATAGGCATCTCCTGCAAAAACTACGTGTCATTACACCTTTCCCTTCGACAAAGGTCCCAAATTGCAACATTAAAGCCTCAAAGCTTAAGGTCAAGCATGAGACCTGTATGATGGTTTTAGTATTTTAATATATAACAGTGAATCAGTAACACTCAGCTAATGGATTCACAAGGTGAGAGCATACAGTTGAAAACACCACACTACAAAAGAAATGTAATTACCAAGAAAGAAAAAGGAAAAGCATCAAAAGAAAAATTATAATCCCAAAATACAAATATAATTTCTGATAATTCAAAAATCGCAAAATATAGAATGTCCCAGGGTCCATATAAATTACTGGAGAGAGTTACTTAAAAGCAGGATTTATTTAAGGGCAATCTGCAATGGTTCTTCACATCTTACCTTTAGCTTCTTGGTTCCTCTGAGACATCTCATTATTCATGGCTTCATAAAAGTGAAGGCGGTCTGTCAACCTTGCAATTTCAAAGTTCTTTGCCTCTATCCTAGCTTCCATATCATTCTCCACTTCCGCCCTTGCGAGGCCTCTACCAATTGCTGTCAATACCGAACGAGTCACAAGAACTTGTTCTTGTAAAACTTCACAGGGATCAGCCATCGACTGCTCATGTTCCAGATCTGAATAGTTGGGAAGAGAATACCCTAACTCAAGTAACGCTTGTCTGATTTTGTCCCAATGTAATTGCAGATTGGTCAATGACTTCTCGACCCACTCACGTCTCTCAATCTCCATGTGCCAACTTCTTTCCATATCGTGAAGCTGGACTTCAAGATTATGGAAAGAAGACCGTGACCCACCATCAGAGAGAAAATCTAAAAAGGGCAAAAAAAGACACACACACACACAAAGAACCATCAAGCTCTGGAGAGGATGACAATAAATACACATAATTACAGACTGGTCCATCTTATTAGCAAGATTAATCAATTACTAATAAGAAACATTTCAAGAAAATGAGCAAGCACATAACAAATACTTTGCAGTTAGTACCATCCAGAGCATCTTGAAACTCCCCCTGTCCGGGCTGAGTGATGAGGTCATTGTCCTCCCCATCAGTATTACATGCATAACCCTTGTGTCCTGATAGACTACGAAGATCATCTGCACCATCATCCTCTTCAAGAATTCTAGCAGCATGTCCAGGAGAACTGTTTTCTGAAATAAAACCATTGCCCACGTCCTCATTTCCAGCTATCAGGGTACCGTTTGTAATATCCGGCAGATTCCTTTTAGTTTCACCACCACTGGCATCATCCATGAACCCAATTTCAACTGGGCTAGCCATCTTATGTGAACCATTTACGTCTTCTTTCAAATTATTCTCCTGATCATTTCTGCTATCCCTATTGGTTTCTCCATCTTTATTCGTCTGGTTAGATATAAAACTGCCCTCAGAGGAACTTTTTAAAAGACGTGGCCCTCGCCTCTTGTGGTTGATGATATATGGGGAAGGAGAGAAAGAGGAAGGTGAATCAGGAAGAGGGGTAGCCTGAGGAGTGGCATAAAGTGCCGGTTTTATTTGAGGTGGTTGAACTTTCCTTTCCAAATTCGGCTCACTGTTTCGCCTCTCTAGCTTTGAGCTTGAAATGGGTTTTGGATTAGGAGGTTTATGAAAAGAAACAGGCTTAGTACCATTTACTAATTTATCCGTCGATTTAACAGCTCCGGGATCTATAAGCCTATCCAAAGCAATAGCCGTAAATGTTGGCATGGCTACTTCTGCGAACCGAAATTTGAAAATTTTTCAACAAGTGATCGTAAAAAATCTCATCATATTTCCCATTAAACAAAAAACACCAAGAGGAAATAATAACACTATGGCTACTCAAATCGTTATTTCAACTCTCTTCATAAAAATTTCTTTCCCGATTGCACATACTGTTCATAGAAAAGGTAAAGATCCTAACTATTCAGAACAAGCAATACTACACAAACTATAAACCAAAGTTACAAAGCTCCAAGCACAAGCAACTCTCCTTTCTTTATAAAAACGTTATATTTCACTTGAAAAAGTTAACTGCCGCGTAGAATCTATCCACAGCAACAAAATTTCCAAATATTATTGAAGGAGATGATAGATTCTTGTGCACAAATCCACTACTAACATGTAAAGCTGTTTTGAATAGAAATTCAATAAAGCTTCAGTTTTTATTCATTCATTTACCCCCCCAAACTAAAGATTCTAGCAACAAGATAGCTCAAAATCACGAAAATTAGCTAACGCGTAACTTAACTTACAAAACATTCTTCAACTAAACTAAAATATACTAAATAAATAACCTTATCACAGAAGAACAAAAATAAATTAAAATTCATTTTAGGACAAATGACATTAAAATATCATTTATATTTGACGAAAATATAGAAGATATTATAATAACATTCAAATTTTACCTCAAAATACACCAAATGAAGCATAGATATGGATCCGTAAGTGAAACCCTAACGAAACACCCCCCCCCCCCCCCCCCCCCCCAAAAAAAGCGCCGTTAGCTGAAAATGGAACTGATTTGCAATAACGGACATAACGAGCATCAAACTCAATATGTTACTATTGTTGTTTCCGTCAAAGTTCGTTATTTTATTGAAATACAAAGGAGGAAAGAGAAGAAAGAAACCGCTTCGGAATCTAAAAGTGGGTCCCGCGGTTAAAGCCACCGGAAAGGGAAGCGCCACCGCGAGAAACGCCGTGCTCCGGTAGAACACCCGACTTGCACGCGCGCATTCCTTCTCCCTCTTCCTGGGCTTCTAACCTTCCCCCCATGGTAGATGTTTGAAAAACCGCTAGCTTTTACTATTTCTGGGAGTTTCTTCGATCGCCGCGCTTCTCGGAGCACTGTCCCCATACGTGAAATGTCGGAAATATCCCTTTGTATTTCAAGATTTGAACTTTGCGTAATTAATTGCTCGTGCACACACATCACGTCTTCAATGAATTTTTAATAAGGTAAGCACTCGGCTACCTTGTCTTTTTTTTTTTTTTTTCTATTTTTCTATTTATGAAGTCAATACTTCTCATTTGAATCAAACTCAGATTTCTTATCTAGCATATGAGTTTTTAATGCTGAAATCTTTAATCCAGGGGAAATTGATTAGTTAAAAAAAAAATAGTGAGAGGTCTCGTGTAGTTTTTTTAACATTTTTTTCTTAAAAGTATGGGATATATTCTTAAATATAGTATTTTTATAAAAAAAAATTACAAAATATAGTCTTCTTAAAAATTATTTCAAAAATATGTTTCAAATGTATCAACTCAGTATATAACTTCAATTTTGTGAAAATTTGCAAAACTGAAGGCTTAAATAAGGTTCGCTCCTTCAGTACAAATTGTGTTAAGTGTAAACTAGTTCTACGCCTTCAATTCTACCATCTCAAATTTTTTTAGTTAACATTGATTGTCCATAGAAAAAGCAGGATAAATGTATACAAATTCATTAGACAATGTTAATAAATTTATTAATTTTCATCAATTAAAACTTTAAGTGGAAGATATACATATGAAATTAATAACAAAAAAAATAAATTGCTATCCCATCCTATTCTTTTCCCTATTGAACTGTCTAGCCAGCTAGGCAAATGCATTCATGAGCTCTCTTAACAGCCTTGAACGTGGAGTAAGAGCAGCTTCTGACTCCTGTGTTAGATATTATTGAGGATATCTTCAAATGTTTGGGGAGGCACTAGACTCCACTCTATAAGACCATGTGATGATTCACCCTATTACATTGATTATTTACCAGAGCGTTTCTTTTGCGGCATAGGTAATGTAAGGATAGGATCACTGATAGAATGGCGATGTGGTGTTACATATGTGTTGAAAATTGGGCCCGAGCTATTGTACATCACATTGGAATCCATTGGGAACTATTGGTCCTATGTTGAATTCTCTTGTGCTTCACCTCAATTTTAGGGTCGTCGATGTCTTGCGATCCTACAGTGCATAGGAATCGGTTACGATTAGAACACTTCAATCGATTGTGCCTCAGTCACAACCTCTACGACATACTGTTGTTGCGCTTACAGGTACAACATTACCTCCTGTGGCAATGCATGAAGTGAAGACTATGAGTAGCTATTCTAACAGCCGTGTCAAAATCTTATGATAGGAAAATTTGTCTTAATGTATTACCCTACATATTACAAGAAAATGTAAATTACATATGGAACGATCATACAATGATTCATTCGGCTAGTCTTCATGTTGTACTTAGCAAAAATCTAAAAACAACTCCCGTGTGTCCGACATTGCCAATTGATCAATCCGTACCACTACATGTATTCCTTATGCACACCACCCGATCCACATGCTATTCCCACATGGATATATACGTTGCACGTTGCACCGGCCAATCTACATCAACCCTCCCATGTAGGTCAATTTGATGGAGCTCCAGTTACGTGTTCATCAGTTGTAGGATATATTGAAACCTCCAAAACTGCCTTGCAACTCGATTAAGGTAATGGTACTCAACTATATGGAAACATATGAGTAGCACCCGAGTGGTCCAAATGTACATGCCACTTTTGCAGAAATGTGGTAAAACATTAATTAGATTCTAAAAGTACAACTCCCATTTAACTTAAATGATAGAAAATAATATTCAATGTTAACTATTAATATGATGAAATGGAAAAAAAAAAGGGTAACTAGAATACCTGTTCATTGTTCTGCTTGTCAAGTCCATCTCGATATGTGCCTACAACATGGGCCGAGAGAAGCTGAGCATCCCTCTGCATGTTCCAACATACGACCAATGGAGCTCTAGCTTCTATAATTAATCTGTGTCGAGTAAGGGGTGCTATGTAGGGAAATTTATCTTAAACCTACACTTGTAGGAGAATGGCAGCTCCTCTAATGTCATATGCCGATAGCAATGATGCGACACAAAGTTGGCAATATAACCACGCCAGATACCGAGACCCCCTAGCTTTATGTCTCAGCAATGTCGAAATGCTTTAACAGAGGCAAAAACATTGCGTGGATGAGAGCGCTGGATTTATCAACAAAGATAAATCTCCCCAGCAGCTGCAATATGTACGCATGCATATGGCAATGAATTTGCTTTACATCGGTGTAGGTTGGAAGGATCCAAAACATATCATGAAGCCATGTCAAGCTAATGCGACCCCCCTATCGCTAAACCCCGACCTCGCCCCTAGCAATTTTTGACATGTTGCACCTCAATCCAAGCAACTACTCCCTATAACTGCTTGATCATCCATAAGGAGGCCTAGCTGGACTTTTACATCTTGCACGATGATAGTAAACTCTCTTATCAGCATGTGGAATGTGTGCATCTCTAGCCTTCATCGCTCAACCAAGGCAGTTACCATGTGCTAATCCAATGAAATGAATGACAAGCAACTCATACCTTTGAATCTCGCCAAATGAAAGAATCGACATGGATGATGCGCTTGTCGTGATGAAGTAACAACTCGCGACGTCAAATGGCGAGCCATGATTGTTCCTAAAATGATCACAAGTGAAATATTATACTATTGGTAATGAAATATAAAGTAATCAACAAGTTAAAGGTCGTTTACCTCTTCGTCCTAAAAGGTTTGTGATCGATGTCCTATTGCTTCAAGACTAAAGGATCGAAGGGTCTAGACTCTATTTATTATGCAAAAAAAAAAAAATGTTATCATTGATATCAAAATATTAATTAATGACTTATTAGCAACTTAAGTTTACAACTACTTTTACGATAACACATAAAGATATTATATTTACAATTAATACATAATTTTTTACTAATTAATTTTTTGATGATTAATTAATGATATATTAATGACTAATTATAGTTAATTTATAGCTAATTAACAACAATTTAATTTTACAACTACTTTTACAAAAACACATAAGCATATTACATTTATAATTAACACAAAAAATTTCACTAATTAATATTCTAGTAGTTAATTACTTTTAATTAACAATTAGTTAATACCAACTTAATTTTACAACTACTTTTACAAAAACACACAAACATATTACATTTACAATCAATACAAAATTTTCCACTAACTAAATTTCTAACAATTAATTAATAACATATTAATAACTAATTACTATTAATTAACAATTAGTTTACAACAACTTAATTCTATAACTATTTCTACAATAACACACAAAAAATTACATTTATAATCAATACAATTTTTTTTCCTAATTAAGTTTCTAATGATCAATTAATGACTAATTAGTTAGTAATTAACAATTACTTTTATAACAATTTTCACAATTACAAATGAAGACATTTCATTTACGAAAAATACCAATTTTTTTTACTAATTTATTTTCCAATGTTAATTAATGATATATTAGTGACTAATTAATTACTAATTAACAATTAACAAACGACTACTGGTATTTTAATAAAATAGTAGAATATAAATAATTGCATTTAATTTTTTATGCATTGATAAAAAGTAATATAATAGAAAAAAATATTTTTTTCTCAAAAACAAAACATACTAAAATATAGCTTCATTGAAGAAGTTGAAAAAATGTCTTGTAAATATTTCTACACATGTAGATGTACCAGTTAGACTTGCGTAAAACAAAAATTAAGAAAACATAAAATTTTAAATTGTGAGAAAGAAAAAGATTGGAAGAAAAAAAATTAAAATGTCTAATAATGAATACTGAGAATTCGCATTTATATTATAAAACGTTGATGCAAAATTTTTTCCTATGCACTTGAGATCATATGTTGTAATACTATGCAAATTTACAATATTGCTTTGTAATAATTTTTATAGATTTGCAATATTCCATTCCATTATTGAAGGCATGCACTAGGTTTACGCATTTGAAACTTATTTTTGAAATAATTTTTATGGGTATTATATTTCACAATTTAAAAAAAAATGATATATTTAAGAGCATACCCCCTAAAAGTGTAGCAAACATAATGAAAAGTCCATCTAAGTTGGAATTAGAAAAATTAAATTTGTATTATTTTATAATTATATTCAGTAATCATTTAGAAATTAATCTAAGGCTTGAACTATTGATTGATAAAAAGCCAATGAATTTAGTGTCGATAGAAGAATAACAAACAAATGAAAATAAGAATAATATTTTATGCTTATATATATATAGGCTTGATTATATTAAAGTAATGCTGGAAGTAGAGGTGTAAATGGGTCAAGCGGAGTCAAGATGGTATAGTACTGAGCTTAACTCAAAATTCAAAATTCAAGCTTGATTCGAATTTGATCAAACATAGAATTTTGAGATTAAGCACAACTCAAAATTTCAAAATTCGCGCTCTACTCAATAAAGCTCGATTTATCCCAAAAAAATTTTCTTTGAATTATAATAATATCAATATATAAACTCAATTAATATTAATACTTGGTTTAAACTTGATTAAGCTTGCAAACTAGTTGAGTCGAATGTTATGAAGTGCAAACTTGAGTTCAACTTAATCAACTATTCTAGTAGCTCGAACTTAAGCTCATCTCAATTGTTCTTGAGTCATTTTAAAGTAGATATTAAGTCAAATTCAAGTAACTCATGAATATTACACCCTTGCTAGATGTAGAGCTTACTCTAGGATATGACCCCCAATATGAATGATGGATTTGGATTCTCTCAATTTCCTTCTCTCAATCCACTATACAAGATTCTTTAGATTTATATAATACTTTGTGATGTTATTATAATATCATTTTCTTTTTTATGATCTCAACCGTTAATTATACATGTAACATGCGATATAGATAAATTAAGGGAAGTTGAGATAAAGTAAATTGAGAGATCAATTTTCATGTATAATGTTTCTTCCAATAACTAGAGTTAATCAAATTGAAACTCAAATGATTCAATTGATCCAATTTCTCGATCAATATGAATGCTTTTTTAGACAGAAACAAATGTAAGTCTTACATTACCTTTATTTGTTTCATTTTTCTTTTTTTTTTTATTGTGTTTTGAGTTGCTACTTTATAATGTACTTTTGATACTAATCTTATGTTTTCTTATGTGTTAATGCAAGGAAAATGATAGATCTCCACTATAAGTGGCAAATAAACTCCAAAAAAAGATGGAAAGTATGAGATAGAGAAAGAAAGAAGAGAAGAACACCCCAAGCTATTTCAATTTTTGGTTAAGACCCTATTCTAATTCCCTTTTATATTTATAGCCTCAAGGAAACATTTTTAGTTGAATTTGTTACATTTTCTATCATACACTAAAGATATTTGCAATAGAGGATTTTTATTTTATATATTTGTAATGTGTAATTTGAGATACCAAACCTGTATCATTTGTTTGTTCCTATGAAAGACAAACCTTGTCCCCATGATAATAGTAGGAAGAAAAAAGAAAGAAAAAAAAAACCTTACTAGAACTCTTAGTAAAAGTTTTCACATTTCATCATTTGATTGTATAAGCACCCTTTGATCAAAATCTATATAATAGGACATCCTTGCTATATTACACTTCTTGTGGCCAATCATAGTTGTTAAAATCATGAGTTAATTGTATAATTCTATGAGTCTATAATTTTATGAATTTTTTTATAGTTAAAATGAATATAAAATAATTTGGATACATACTTTTGATAAAATAATAAGTTTCGTGTATAATTCTATAAGTTTTTTATTTTGTCTATTCTATATAATTTTATTGATTCTATACTCTCTAATTCTAGATGAATCGTGAGTTTGATGAGATGTGACTGCTCAAACTTCATAGGAACCTTTCAAACTCAACATTTAAGACTCTTCTTTGAGGTGAATATGATGTTGAACTAATCTTGATGGTGTAAATGATGAACAAGTTTCAAAAACTTCTAGAAATTTGCCTAATAAGATATTATTTCACTTGTTGTAGGTAGTATCCATAGAAGAAAAACTATTTTGAGTTACTAAACTTAAACAACAAGTAATGTGATCAATCTTAATCACTTCTCAAAGTTGTTCATATACAATTTGCACATGATGTATAGCATTAAATCCCTCTAATTTAATATTTTACCTCTCCTAAAGAAATTATGTCAAAGCAAGTTAAAGTCAACTATTATAAGACTTAATGTTTTGAGACTTTATATCGTTAATATTGTAGTAGAGTACATGCAATTCATGAAAAATTCTTATTCCCAATTTCCCTCTCTCTCTCTTTTCTTTTTAGGCAAAAAATTTTCTTGAATTTTTAAGGGGACTTTTCTACACAAACCTTTAGATTGTAGCATATCCCCATTCATTGTCAAAGCATTACATGTTCCCATTAGTTATATACACCTAAACCTAATCTTTTTGGCCACATTTTCATGTATAAAAATTGTATATACTGCCATTGTCAATTAACATTAAGATGGTATTGTTCTGTACAACTCCTTTATTTTTGATGTTTTACTAACCAAAGGTCAAAATAAAAGCACAATAACTAATTTCAATAAGTCTATCAACACTTACATGCATAGACGATTGATCTTGATTTATACGATCTAATTTATCCTCACTGTCATCCATAAACATTAATAAAAATTTGGATCTGTATTGGTGACTTACATGATATTTCTTGTTACAATTAAACATAATCCTTGTTACCTTCTTTGCAAGCATTTTGAAAGGCAAATTTTTTTTAATAGGTACGATATTTAGAACCGAAAGACATGGGTTGAATTTTAGGTATAGAAGGTGAATGTAGAAGTATTGGTAAGGAAGATTTTGGAAAGATTTTCAATAATTGTTGAGATAAAGATGGAAATGTTGGTTTAGAAAAGAATTTAGAAAAAAAAAAAGTGTAGTTTAGCTTCCTAAAGTTTAGCCAAATTTATTGCTTGCAAAAGGGTAAATGAATGTAAGGATATTATTTCATTCTTTATGTTAGGTTTTAAACCCAAAATGAAACAATTCAATAGAAAACTATAAGATTGATCGTAACCTTATTTGATAAAGTTTCAAATTCAATTTAGTAATGAGTTTCTAAAGTTTTATGCACCAATTTTGATAACAAACCTTGGGAATCCTCAAGTTTTGATGGCCTAAATCTTTGCCGCAAGGCTTTCAAGAAGTACGCCCAATATTACAACGGATTGTTGTTAAATATTCATTAGTATCATCAAAGTGTTGGCCCTTCTAATCTAGAGGAAGCTATTGTAAATATTTTATCTTTTGGAAATTATAAAAGTCAAAAAATTGTTTAGCCTTGAAATTCCATCTTAGTGTGATGCGAATAAACAGAGATTTAGTTGTTTCACAATTCATTAATAGATAAAACAATGATCTTTATGGTATTTTATGGATAATTTCTAGGCGTGCCCAAATCTCTTATGGATATGACTTGCGATGTAAAATTAGCCTATGTTTTCTTAATTTGATATGAAGCAAGAGTCAAGTAAATGGTATTAGCCACAACCTAGCAAATTGAGAAGACCAAGGGTTTAGAAGTAAACTCTACAATGATAATAAGAATGATTTAATGATGTTCATACATGAAAAGGAACCCTAATAATGGTTTGTTAAATAAAACAAGGATAACTTAGTCATTAAAGAAACTAAAACACTAAAATAATTCTTTGAGTACACATGAGTCTTACTGCGTTTTGCTTTGTGATCAATGACTTCATTAAGATTGGCTAATCATACGGTTTAGATGCCCTGTGAATTCTACAATTCTACTCCATCTTCCTACTTTAGAATGGTTGTTACATTAGCTTTTCAAATGCATCATTTTTTTAAAAAATGTTAATAATTCATTCCTAATTAATTGCTACTCTATAGTAAAATTTCACAATTAAAGCTACTTTGGATGCTTCGTTAACGTTTTCATCAGACAAAAGTTAGATATGGATAATATAATATTGTAGTGTGACGTGGTTTAGGGATTCTTGAATCTTGGCCCAAGTATGATTCTGTGGGCTGATCTTAGGAATCTTCTGACCATTGACCAAAAGACTAAAGACTGCGGAGATGTCACGAAAATGACAACGTTTTTGCTTCTTGCTTAATGCTCGGTAGATTTGGCTCTTATGCCTTTAGGTTTTGGCTTTATTTATAGTTAAAATGCTGACTTTGGTTTAAAGAATGTTAAATGAAAAAAAAATATATATATATATATTTATTTAAAATATAATATAATTAACATATTAATAGTATATATTTACAATATATTATGTGACTATATATTGGATGGTTTTGAATAAAATTATATGTTATTCAAAAAAAAAAACTATTATCTTTTAAAATAAAAGAATGAAATATCATTTGAGGTAAAAAGTTATATTATTTTATTTTAAATTATGTAAAAGTTATAACTATTCAAGAAATGCATTGAAAAACATGTGTAGCATTTGGTTACTGGTACTAGACAGTATAAAAAGTACTAAACAGTATAAAACAAGAAGAATTGGACAAAAAAAAAATTTGTATCACGTTTAGTTTGTTCAGTACTGGACAAGGATTTTTGTACTGTTTATTGTTTGGAATTGCAAAGTACTGTACTGAACATAGTAAATTTGACAATTATACTCTTTTTAATGATATCATGGTTATTTATACATATTTGATATTATTATAAGAAAATACTATTTGAAGAGATTATAAATTATATAAAATAATTCATGTAAATCCATTGATTGAAAAATTTTAATAAGTCATATTATAAATTACAATAATTTATATTATATGTAATAATATAACAAGCTCTAAAAATTATATTAGTAATTTTAAAAAATTATCGTAAAAAATTATAAATTATATTTAATGTTAATTATATTAATATTATGACAAACTAATATATATTGCATTATAATAATTTTCCAGTGCTTTTTTATAACTATAATTGTATTTAAATTATAGTACTTTGATGCATTTTGTAAATTCTAATATTAAATAAATTAAATAAATATACTCATTGTAAATGGCGATAATAGAGGAACTACCCTTTAACAAAGTAACATCTTCATCAAAATAAAGTTCAACATTCTAAATAGGCTATTAATATGATTAACACATACCAAATATGATCACATGATTGGCATTTAATTAGAACATGCACATCAAAGGTGCTCTTAGTAGAGTCAATCATAACCATCACAAAATTCAAAAAAAGAAATAGTTTGATGTGCGAAGAAGCCAATGAAAGAAGTCTTAGTTACGCAAATACTACAAACATTTTTACCATCAACCAATAATACGCCTAACAAATGCTAGCCTCTGTTCCCCTTGGAGCTTCCAAAAAAACTTTTCATACTATGGATTTATCGTCATTTACATAAGAACATCCAACTCTTCATTTTCTGATAATCCTAATTCAACTCTGCAACGACATCATCCCTTGGAGGATTAGCAATTTTCCCAGCAATTAAAGCAAAATTACTCCTAACATCACTTATGCTCTTTTGAAATGTAGATATAAATTCAGCAGCATATTCCGCCATAGGATGCTTGCAAGTTGGTCACATAGATGGATCACGTGAGGCATAGCTAGGGGCTTCAGTAGACTGTGGCACTTGTTCTGACTCCATCTCTTCTTCAAAAGTATCTTCACCCTCATTTTGTAACTCGTTTGTCACATCTGCAAGTGTCTCAGCTCTTTTGCCATTTGCTCTATCATTTCCAAAAATTCCTTGTAGCCTTTCAAACTCTTTAAACTCTTTGTTGGCATGATTACCAACCTTTTGATGTTTCTACATATCAATAGAAATAATTATTATAACAACAAAGAATTAACTTAAAAAAATGAGTATACTTTGTTAAGTTCTCTAATTTGGTTTTGATGTTAACAAAAGAGGAATAATGTGTAATGTATGTTTGAGCTTATCAGAAGTTGTTTCAGAAGATAGTAAGTGAATTTTTCTAAATTGGACAAAGAGACAGAAGCTTGTTCAGAACCTTCAATGGTGTTATACAGACTGTTTTTGTTCTGTCAAAAGGTATTTCAGAAGTTGTGTAATGTATTTGTAGTTCTCGTGTTAACCTATTAGAAGTTCTTTTCAGAACCCTTGTAAAAGAGGGATGGTAGACAGATTTTGTTCAGAAGCTTTTTTAGAACCTTTACAACATGAGGACAGTTGACAAGTTTTCTTCAGAAGCTCTTTCAAAACCTTCCATGCCTGTCACGAATTCTTTTTCAGATTTCGTTTTAATTTTTGTATCGATGGTTTTTAATAAATTTCAAGGCCTAGCTCCACGTGTCAAGTATATTTGGGTAATATACTTGATGTATTTTACTAAAGTTGGATTTTATATCATAGGTTTTTAATTTACATAAAGTTTTTACAAGATTTTATTTTATTCAAGATAAAGTGAGATCGTATAAGATTTACAGGTTTTATCAAGATTTAAATCTAGATATTTGTGCTATATTTTGGGAGATCGAGCAATTACAAAGATAAGGATATATTTGAATTAGAAATATGGTTGTTACATGAAGATATGGTTCCACAACATATGGGATATCAAGATAAGGTTCCATAATGTGAGGGACATCTTCAACAAACTTGATCCAAAGAATATCTCCAAGGAAGATCTTGGTCAAACTAACTTATCAAAACTTATCCTCATCAAAATATCACGGGAATGCAGATTTTTCTCCAACAAGTTCAACTTATTTTGAAATACAAAATTTCAAAAATAAATCCAGGCTTATCACGTGGAACTCCATGAACGTTACAAGATATTTTCCAGAAAAGCAACCGTTATGTCTTCTATATAAAAAGGGATGTTCAACTGAAGAAAATATATAACATTTTTTTTAGAATCAAGCACATAAAAAGTTCAAAGCTCATACATCTTCAGGCGCAAAAATATTCTTACACTTGTGATCCAATTTGTAGAGAAAATTTGATATTCCTCATTGTTATTGTGATTCCTTTATTGTATGAGGAATTGAGAGTTGTTTCATCACTGTAGTTTGAGTGATTAGCTTAGTGAAGAAGCTAGAGAGACTCAGTAGTGAGACTTTGCCTTGAAGAGGCTTATTTTGTATACTCTCAATTTTATTGATATAGTGAAACACAACCGGTAAAGACAACGGGGACCCTAGCGTGGAGCTGGAAGAGAGGACTGACGCTCGAGGCGGAACCTCTATAAATCTCTGAGCATTTTATTCTTCTCTACTCATTTTATTTATTGCACATTATTATTTTTCATTTTTGTTGCTTACGTCATTTCATTAGTCAAGAGACTTTGGATAATTTGAAAAAATTGAAATTTTAAGTAATTAATCAATTCACCACCCTCTTGATTAATCTAATTGGGACCTACATACTTTAAAATAAAGATTATGTTAACTATACCTCCATATATTCGGCAAAGACATCATTACTGTCAACTATAACACATTTTTTAGTATTGTCCCAACCAAATCCACTAGTATTCATCATATTAATAACCTCCTCTAGCTTAATTGACCACCTCTTCATTTTATTAACAATTTATTTGACATTGAGATTGATTTCTGGAATATGATTTTTCATCTTTTTTAAAGCTTCTTCATGAGCCCCATTCTTAAAAGTGTCATTTTCTCCTTTGTATCCTTTAACAACTAACTCCTCCAGCACTACCAATAACGTTTCTTCCTTAACTTGGCTCCAAGAATGCCTAGTTTTTTTATCCCTACTGTCCATGACTGTAAACTCATTCATAATGTAAGTAAAAAAGAAAATAAGTAAAATGTAAGTCATGCATACAAACAGTGGATAAAATATTTCAATTTACATCACAAAATAAAATTCAAAATTCAACAACCAAATGATTTCAATAATATATAACTAATGAAAAATCAATAGTGACAATGTTCCAACATACGTAATTAAAGAAAGTACAACAATTAAGTGACATTCTAGTTCCTATGACGTGCCCTCTATTCATCGCACATCTCTTGTGCTAAATTATTCCTCATATGAGTCCATTCCTCAGTAGCTTCTATCATTTTGATTGCATCAATTCCATTTTCTCCAATAGGAACTTCATCACCTTCTATTACAGCGTGCTCCAACGGGTCTAGTGGCATGTACATTCGAATGAAGTTGTGTAGTAGACAACAAGCTAGTATCATTTGACATTGTATTTTGATGGAATAAAACGATGGACTCCCTAGAATACCCCATCATTTCTTTAAAATTCCAAAACATCTCTCTACGACATTTCTTGCCCTTGCATGTCTATAGTTAAATAATTCCTCATGATTTTGAGGCCTACATTGACTTGTAGCCCACTCTTGAATGCGATAACGCCTACTTCTAAGAGGGGAAAAAAAGCCTGGTGCGTTGGAATATCCACCATCCATTAGATAATATGAACCTAAAAAGAAATGGAACCCTATAAATTTACATGAAAGTTTGTTATTGAAAAGATAAAATGCAAGACAATTTATTTTTTTAAAGTGCATACCAGGTGCAACTCTTAAACCATTAGATCGAATGACTGCATCACATAATACTCTAGAATCTGATGCAGACCTTTCCTAGCCTGCTAATATGTAGATAAATTTCATGTCACGATCACATACACCCATGACGTTCATTACAAGATGCCCTTTCCTTGTTCGATGCCTAGGTCTATTTACAACTGGTGTTGTCACTACAATGTAGGTACCATCTAATGCTCCTAGACAACCTTAATATGTTCCTCTCCCCCCCCCCCCCCCCCAAAAAAAAAAGGATAATGTATTATAAGTAATCATAACCATTGTGGACAAACTCAAGGAAAACAAAATCTATTACCTTAAACCATTTCCACTGTTCGTCATTGAAATCTTCTAGTACTGGATTAGGTTTTGCAAGTAACATATCTTTTAACCTTAAGACAGCAGCTGACACTTGATGGCAATTTCTACTAACAGTCTCACTTGATCTATGAAATCTCACTTGAATACTCATATTCTTTGTATGATGCGCAAGGATGTTAATGAAAATAACAACTTGTTCTTCAACCGTTGCTCTTCCATTAGAATGCATTCCCCCTTGTACCTTAAGGAGTTCACAAAGATGTGCAAAACTATTCCTGCACATCCTTAATTCTCATAAAAAATTTGTATCACTTCCATTAATAAGTGAATTAATCACCTCTCGACGCATTTCATATCTAGCTAATACTCGCTCATTCAATACTCCCCCCTCTACCCTTCTATTCAAAACAAAGTTCATATAATAAAAATCAGCAGCAGCTATTGCAAGCATATTGATATAGACTCTCCATCCAAGAAAGTAAATCAGAATTCCATGATGATCCATGATCTATCTGACATATTGAAGGAAAGAAATATGAGTATAACGATAAACAACAACATCCACATTAAAATACAACACTATTACCTGCACATAAACACAACAACCATGAATAAGTAATTCATTCTAAGGTTGTTTTAAGTGCCAACGATTAAGTAATAAACTTATAGCCATTGCATATGAATTAGCATTCTTTGAATCCACTAAAATCATATTCACTTTACTCCACAAATAGCCAATCCCACAAATCAAAAGGTAGTTAGGACAAATACACCACTACTACAAAGCTATGAATCCCCTCAAATACACAACTGCAAATGAAGTGAATATGCTAGCAAAGGGCCAAACAAGAGCACCTCCTGAAAATACTAGTAGAAATAGGACAAGACTAACATAATAAGGAAGGACAACCAATATTTCAAGCACATATACTCCCTTAACCGGAACTTGGAATCCAACCTAAATGGCATCAAGCAAAACTAAGATAAATCTAACACCAAGAACCTACCTACTTTCAGACCACAATGCAAGCCTACTAGATTAAGGAAATCATAAAAAATACTTAACGATAGAAATTAAATCTAGGAAAAATAACTATTCAAATATCATACATAGCAAATAAATACATTTGCCACTCTCTAACAACTACACTGTCAACAATAACAACATATATAAATGCACTCAAAGCCCCTACAAAACAAAATTGATAACAATAAAATCAAAGAAAATACTATCACCTAGAGAAACTGTTTTCCTTGTGGATCAAATGAGCACAGTGGGCATCAATATAACCTCTTTCAAATCTCAACAACCATGAATCGAATCTTTAGAAATTGATTATAAATGGCCCCTTTCAAATACATGTTTGGTGTTTGCAGTCGTGGTGTTTGTAGTTGTCAAACAAGTCAATGTTTTATTCTTATATTACCACTTATCTTTTCTGATGGAAAACCAAGAATTAATAGGAAAATGAAGGGTAGTTCTTGATGATATATCGAATAAGCTTATTGACCCTTGTTTTCTATGCTTGGAGTTATGGTCATGGATGGGTTGGTTCATGGTTGGAGAACACACGTGAGGAAGAAGAAGAAGAAATGTTCAATCTTTCTGATCCAAAAACAAGATCTACGCCATAAAGAAAAGGAAGAAGAAGAAAAAGAGAATGCGCATGAGGAAGACAACGGTAACATCAGCCATTGACAATGAATTATTTGAGAACTTTGCCCAACTCAAAGGCAACATTAGCCATTGGAAGCAAGCAACTTTCCTCTTTGATTGCACGCAAGCAACAAAAGCCATTTAGAGCAAGTAACACCAAACACCATTCCAACACACACACACGATCACAAGCCAAAATGCACACACTACACTAGCCCCTACACCATTCTAGCAAACACACACGAACCTGACGACGACAACCAGACGTAGAGCATGTGAGGAAGACAGAAAAGCAAGCAAGGGAGAAACAACGGAGAAACAACGGAAGGACATGAACTTGATGGCGACCTATGGCGTGAAGACGTCGACAATCGGATGGTGACCTGTAGCGTGAAGACGGCGATGTCCTAATGGCGATCGATTGCACAATGAAGCCCATAGCTGGAGTGGCGTAGATGGAAACTCGTACTGCTCTTGAAAGGGTTTGGGGAAGGAAACTCGTTTGTCTGATGCTAAGGAAAATAAATGGAAGGGCAGTTTGGGGATTTTGAAAAAAATAAATTTTTGTCAAGTACCATGAATTTTATACCGAATTACACATGGTACAAAATTTTGCACTTTTGTCTAATACCATATTCCTTTTTTGTCCAGTACTTTTTTCATTTTTGGCAACCAAACGCAGAACAAAAAAATTTGTCCAGTCCAGTACCATATTTTTGTGGCAACCAAATGCTACCTTTCTTCCAAACTTATATATTATAATATGTAATAGATTTACTTAAATTAATATTTTAGGTAAATTGCAAATACATCCTATATGCATGCTTCATGTATAGTTGGACTATATTTTTAAAATTGGATACTTGTACTCTTACATCTTAAAGATTATGTTTTTTAAATCCTATTTTACTATTTTATCTCTAGATAAAATAAATAAAAAATATTACAAACACTTTTTTTAATTATTTCTTAGGCAAAAATGGTTAAACAAGGGACCAAAAAGTCCCCTTTAAAAAAAAATATTTAAGGGTCTAAATGCTTATTTTTAAAGGTAATAATTGGATGCCTTATTAAATATATTCAATTGAATAATATATTGATTAATGATGCAAAGAATCCAATTCATGACCTCATTTTATGATACCATATTAAAACTGGCATCAACCAACTTTTTTGAAAACTTAAGCTTGACAATAACTATATTAATGATGGCGAAGAGAAAGAAATCTAGTGGTAACTCTTAATTAACATGTGATTTGTGTGGCAATTAAGAATGATAATGGGGTGGGGAAAAGAAAACAATATGTGCAATTTGTAGACTAATGAGTCAATTATGGTAGAGAAAAGCTCTTCACAGAGCAATAACAGTACAGCCATCTTACTTCGTGGTTCAACATGATGTGTTGCATATTCTCATTTTTCTTTAAAAATGTATTTTACATTGTCATTTAGGGTTTTAAACAATTTTTCAATAACAATGTGTCGTTATATGTCTTTAATGGTTTACTATTGCGCATTTTCTATATATCTATATCTATAGATAGATCTAATTATTGAAATAATTTCCATCGAGATATCTTGTATTTTTTTTTTATTTCTATTATGAAGGAGAAAAATGGTAATTATCGAGGTGATGCAGATGTTATTAGAAGTAAAACTTTTGGTGTACCCACGACCGTATTTAATTCAAGTTCAAATCTCTATTGGTATTGGATGATGCTTGTAAGTTTGTGGAATAAATCTATATTTGCCCATAATCTATAAAGTCCCGTGACGCCTCTCACCCCCAAAGTTTTGTAAGTTTTATAAAATTCTTCTCTTCTTTTTAAGGTTTTATAAGTTATGTATAAAATTTGTTAAGGATATTTGATTTTTATAAGGATATAACCAATGATACATTTGATCTATAGAATAAATAAGATATGAATAAAATTATAAATTTTATGAAATATAATAAAAAGTAATAAATATTTCTTATAATTTCATTTAATAATTATGTTTCGTATTCAGATTTGATTTGTTTATTGATTAAAAAGTTATAAATAAATTAGAAATATATAAGAAAAATGGTAATAATAAAATCAACATCAATAAATAAAAATGATATAATCTTAACAATTAAATATAAAACTATAATATAACAAGAGTTTAATAAAATAAAGTTATATAATCTATATACATATATTATATACATAAATATAGGTTATATGTTTGTTATATATGCTCTCTTGATATATATGTTATATAGTTTTATAATATATAGTTAAGTAAAGTATACATATGTTATTGTAATGTATGGGGCTAACACATATAACATATATATTCAAATTATGTATTTGTTATATATATATATATATTATTAGTTATTTTATTATTAAATGGGTTTACGGATTGAACTCATACCTATTTACAGGATTTGTTTAATGAATGAGATTGTAAATAGGTTTGTTAGTTAAATCCAAACTTGAATATAAATTTTACTGTATTTAAATGTGTTTGACTCATTTATATCTTATATCGATTTTTTTCATATATAAACCCATTTATAATTATATCGTATTGTATTCGAATTTGCAAGTCATATCCCAAATTACTAGCATAATACTAATATTATTAGTAACAATTTTAATAATAGAATAGTAGTTAGTAATATTAATACTAATACTAATAATAATAATATTAATAGTAATAGTAATGATTGTAATACTAACAGTAGTAATAATAGTAGTAGTAGTAGGAGCAATAATAATAATAATAATAATAAGCTTAGTAAATACAACCATGATTGTGCATTAGAAAAAATACTAATGGCATAATTTATAGGTTTTCACTTTCCAATCTCCACCATCTTTTCATTCATTGTATTTGGTTCACCGAAATGGAGTTGTTATTCTATCTTTATTATCTAAAATAGCTTTTTTTATTTTTTTTGGTTTTCAAAAGATTTTGTTATAAAAAAATGCTTATTTTATATAATATAGAATAAGTACGGGATTTCGATTCCTTCCTTTTACTAGAAAAATTGCTATTCCCCATTGAATGTAGTTTTTTATTTCAAAATGCTCTCATCATAACACTAAATAATACTAGAGAAATTATTATTTTATTCTAGTCTTATTTCATTCTAATAAACTAAACGTAGGTAATAAAGAAATTTTAATAATAGTAAAAAAAGGCAAAACTTTTGTAAATATGTTTTAATTTTAAATATGAATGTAATATTAGTATTAACATGACAAGTTTCCATTTACAATATAAAATGTGCAGTTTTGAAAATCTTTATGGCCTGTTTCTAAGATCAAAAGTGGTCTATAAAATAAAGGATAAGCGCAGTACAAGTTTTGAACCATTTGATCAATGTTTAATTTTAACTTAAACTCTTGGAATATTTAATTTACCGAAATATTATTTTAAGTTTGTGACTCTTTCTTTTCTTTTCCTCATTTTGCATTCTCATAAAAATTTAGATGTCGGCAAATAAATTCAATCATTAGTTGCCTGAAGTTAATTATTTGATTGAATAATAATAAAAAGATAAATTGACGCAGCCATTACTCAAATGAATCTGAACAGATAAGCCCTTTGTAATTATGGGTAAGATCCTAAAAAATAGAGCAATATCCAAATAGATCATTTAAACAAGTACTCTTTTTTTTTTTTTTATAATTTTTAAAAATATACATATCATTAATAAATTTATCACTAAAAATTTAAAATTATTACTTTTTATAGTTTTTTTAACTATAGTTTTAAAAACAGAAGTATATATATATATGTATATATATTTAAAAATCTTGAGAAAAGCGAATCATTAAGATATATATGCATATATAAACACTATCTCATAACTAAAAAGAATTCTGGATGTATAGAAAGGAAAGGACGAATCTTAGTAAGATCCATGGAGCTATGATAAAGTGAAAGTCGCGTAAGTTGATCCCCGGAGGGCAATCTTAATTCTTACCTATGTGGCCCCGCAGTTCATTTTAATTGCAAACCAGCCCCTCACCCAAAAAGAAAAGACCTTGGAGGATTACATATAAATAATTGTATAAGAACTCCTGATTTCTTAGCTTATATTGTGACGGTTCAGACAGTTTCCTTCGAGTTAAAACTGATTGTGACTAAAAATAGAAATATTTTAACATGTAGAAAACATAAACACATGTACGGATCCTACTTTTTATTATAATGATATCGATTTCATATGTATAAAAAAAGAAATAATAGAAGACGTAGGATCCGTACCAAGTGCTGCGTTCCAACACCGAAGACAAGAAGTTCTCCCAAATACCAAGCTACTAAGAAGGAAGTGGAATGTATTTTTGTATCTCTCTCTGCAATGTCACAAAAGGATTTGTTCCAACAGCATTTTAATACCATTTGAGGAAGTTTTCTATGAAAGGAAAATCTTGAAGTCAACATACTTGAATCTTAGGTAACAAGAACTCCTCGTGGATTTAATATTTCAATTGTTTCTTAGAAACAGTCCATGAAATGACCTGAGCAAAACCTTGCAACCCTGGAGTGTTTTCATATTTTGCGAGGTATTACACATCTGAATTTGTAACAGAAACTGAATCGAGAAAGAGGAGGATGGCACGTCAATTCTTCCAATCTCCAGGAACTTCTATCATCAAACAATTTCGCAATTTTCACTCAGCAATATTAGCATTTATCAATTTGATAGTTTTGTGACCATCACACCTTCAAGTTCACCTTTGATTTAATAGTGGAGCCAGTGATTCACATCTAAACAGTGGTCACCCAGCTACTTCCAGCCTCTTTCACGAGACCTCTCTTCCTCACATTGGTCCTCAGCTCATCCACAGAATCCCACCTACCAAAAGCCGCATAAAAGTTTGACAGCAAAATGTGATTTCCAGGATTTTCAGGCTCCAATTCCATGAGACACTTTGCTGCATACTCCCCCCTATCTATATCCTCATTAAGACTACAAGCATTCAATAATGCTGCCCATACTGCAGCAGAAGGCTTGCACTCTTTTACAACCCTTTCGTGAAATACACACCATGCATCATCCATACGACCTGCACGACCCAGACTATCAATAAAGCACGCATAATGTTGGGGACTAGCATCAAGACCATACTTCTCCTTAGCTAAACGAAAACATTCTCTACCTTGATCAACCAATCCTGAATGTCCACAAGCTGATAATACAGCAAGAAGGGTTACAGAATTCGGCAACACTTCATTTCCAAACTCCCCCATCATATTGAAAAGTGCAAAAGCTTCACTACCATAACCATTAATACCATATGCATCAATCATGGTTGTCCAGGTAACCACGTTTTTTTCACAAACGTCAAATACAGTCTTGGCATTTAAAATTCTTCCGCATTTTGCATACATGTCTAACAAGGCATTGCACAACTGAGTATCATAGGTGAACCCAAAACGTGTTGCCACACAATGTATCTGCTTCCCTATCCACAAATCCGAGTTCTCAGAACAAGCTGCAAGCGCACTAGTAAGAGCAATTGCATTAGGTTTCAATGAAGATATCACCAAGAAAGCCTCCTTGTATTTCCGATTATTAATGCACCCAGCAATCATTGAATTATGCAACACTTGATCGCCATTTCCTTGACTATGACAAGAATAAATTTTCAGTGCTTCCTCAACTTTCCCAAAACTTGAATAAAAATCTATTAAAGCTGTAGCCAGAACAACCAAATCCCGGCCCCTAAGGATCACCAAGCCATGAACTTGCTTCCCCTGCTTAAATGCCTTCAGTGAGATGCAAGCTTTAATCACGGAACACAAAGTAAACTCACTAAACTGAACATTTTCCCTCCTCATGGATTCAAAAACACATATCGCCTCCTTAGCTAATCCCTCCCTCAAAAAGCTAGACGAAAGAGCATTCCAAGCAACAACGTCCTTTGATTCGACTTCCTCAAACACTTTCAACGTGTTACCCAATTTTCCATTCTTGGAGTACATGTCCATGATAGCAGTTTTACTAATAGTTCCGCTATCCGAACCCATCTTGACCATCAATCCATGGACTTGCTCCCCACACCATGAATGTGACAAAGCCGAACATGCTGTCAATATGGGAGTGAAAGTGTAGGCGTCAAGGTCGTTACGTGATCGGTGCAAGCTGAGAAAGAGACTCCATGCATTGGAGAAGTTGTGGGCGCGAACTATTGATGCAAGAATTGAGTTGTATGAGGAAATGTCTCTTTTGGGCATTTCGCCGGACAAGTGGTGGACGTCCAGGTTTTGAGCATGGTGAAGAATTAAAATGGTCGAAAGAAGGTGTTTGCGGGTGGATTTGGGTGGGAAGCGTAATGGCTGTTTTGTAACGCATTTGAACATCAAAGTTTTGAAGCAGCTTGCGGGTAAGAATGTTTGATGTGTTCACAAGGCAGAGTTTGAGCTTAGCTATGTTTGCACGTATCCTTTTATCCTTCTTCTCCATCAAAACGCTAAATCCACCATTTAGCATATTTTTAGGTTTATTATTATTATTTTAGCCCAAGGTTTTGTTGATAACAATTGTCAAATTGCAACGCAAATTCAATATTAGACTTTAGATGCATAATTTGGTGACAAGAGTGTTGAATGAAATTATCAATAATATAATGTGTTGATTCTTTTTATTTGCATTGAAATTGCCGTAAATGAAAAAGGAGTTTGTTGGTTTACATGGTTATTGCATTTTAAGTAATGCTTACCATATTTGCTTGGTAAATGTACATACTCACTCTATTCCATAACAAACCAAACTTTGAAAAGTTTGTTTCAAGTTTGAACTAACTCGGCTTATAATTCATGAAGTAGATTCAATTCTACTTTATATTAATGTGAAAATCAATATCTTATTGGATTCTTCATATTATAATGTCTTTTGTCGATTTGTTGAATTTTGGATTTGTGTATTCTAGTTTTTTCTTTTTATGTGCATAGTGTTAGTCATGTTAGTTTTCTATTTATAAGATTGTAGAGGGCTTTACTTGTTATCCTAATCTAATGTATTGATGTGCGAAAAAAATGTTTCGTGTGTGAAAATGTTTGAGGTTATAGTGATTTGTTATGCCCATAGAAATATTGTGGATAAAGATGATGAGATATACCATTATAGATTTCCAATGACAATGGTTGGAGTTCCTTATAAATTAAAATATGAGCAGTTATTAGGTATTGTATACAAGCATCTTCGGATTGATATGATGACTAATCGGGTTGAGTTGATCCATAGGTACTCATAGGAGCTATTAGGAATCGTTTCTACACTATGCCTATGAATGATGATTATGATGTGAGGCAAATATTGATGTCTTCACAAGTGCGTGATGGGGTTGATGATATAGTGGAGTTGTATATGCACATATATGAAATCAAGTTGCTTACTGCATTTGAGATTAATTTAGGATAGGAGACTAATGTTAATGATCTAGTTTAAATCTAGGTACTTGAATCCCAATTTATTCTAATGACTCAAAAAGCAAGTAGTAATTATAGCCTTCCTAAAAGTAATATTATTAGTCTATGTGAAGCTAATAAGGAGATAGATAATGAGAATGAAATGGCTTGTGCATTTTGGTGCCATTAGATCTAGTGATGATAGTGAGGAAGGTGAAGATTGGTTTGAGACACTTGGTAAGCTACATAAGTCAAGCAAGAGGAATGGTTGGTGACTTTAGTTTTCAACAAATGTGAATGCTGTTGGTAATTCAGTATACCATGTTAGGTAACATGGTACATATTCAATCTACTCATTCACATTTGCTTACATCATTTGTAGTTTACATATTAACTATAAAGTTTGTTGTTGTATGTAGGCTGATTTTATTGATGGATTCCCTCTAATGCTACATGTTGATTTCATTTTTAAGGTATTGAAGGTAGGCAAGGTCATTCATCACTTCAAGGGTGTCACTCTAGACACTACTCCACTAGTAGGGCCTATTGTTGCTGATCATGATAGCTTGCACAAGGCTGGAGGCATGGATAAGGTAGAGGGCAAGGTTGAAGATGTGCCTAGTTAAAGATTAGAGATAATTGATTGCCCTAACATCACATCTTGCCTCACGTATCACTTACTTGCACAATGGTGTATTATGATTAGCTTGATCCATCTACACCATCAATGCTCCCATTTTAGACATCTTTAGTGGAGAGCTCAAGTACTTATACCCAACTCCACCTATTCTACAAAAAAGGTGACTTGGAAATTCATATGGTGACATGGGCAATGGGCTCACATAGATCAAACCCACTTTGATTCTTGTACACAACTCCTCTAAACAACTCACTAGGTATAGGATGGGATGGCACATGGATCATGCAGCTAGATAGGGATTGTATGATGCAACCTTAGCTTGATACTATGCTAGCTACTAAGGACTTGTGTACATTTAGGTAATGGAGGCAGAGACAACCATAAATGCTCCATTATCTTCTATGTTTTTATGATCATTCTGCACACACACACACATATATATATATATTTGTTTTTGTATATAGACTGATCAATTATAATTGCTTTTAGGTGTGTTCTATAGTTTTTTGTTTTTATCTTCATGTTATTTAGTATGGTCAACATTTGTTCAGAAAATCAAGGAGTTTGGAAATTGCTGAAGGATCATACTTGCTTGAGTTAATGTGATGGAGCAGTTTAGCATATGTGCAAGGATAGGCGTATGACTAAGTTGATGTTAAAGAGTTTAATTATAATTTTTAAGGTTTTTATTTATTTATTTATTTTTCTTTCTCTATTTAGTACAAAATAAATATATTACAAGAGTCCATACATACTAAATATAATATAAGAATATTGTATTTTTCTATTTCTATTCTCATTGTACTATGCTCTCCTTATATATATATATATATGTTTCCGTTTAGTAGCTTTTGTATTACATGTAGTAAGTCACACTGTATATCGGAATTCATATCAGGTATTATAAAATAAGGAAAAATTGGTATTACAGCAGTATTAAATAATATGTTCTTTGTTTACAATACCTGGCCATATAAAATTGAAAAAAAAATGACAATACGATGCTAATTGCTAACACTTCGTTTCTGTTCCATCTTCCAAATACCAAATATCAACTAGTAGAAACATTATGAGCCATTCTTTGGATATGTAACAACTTTAAAAAAGTATGTAAAGTTAAAGCAATTTTGATATTATTTCATATGTTTTTTTCCTAAAGTAAACTGCCTTATAAAGAAATATAAAAATAAATAAGAACTGATTTCTAATTGAAACTATAAGATATCGTAACTTATATATATATATATATATATGTATGTATATTTTCTTCAATTTATTCTTGAAATTATGAATTCATAATTTGTCGTCTTGATTTGGCTGACTTCTTGTCTCTATTGATTCTTTAAAAGTTCCTAATTTTCGAAAGCAGAACATATTTCTTTCCCATTTTCCATCAAAATGGAGCTTTGAAGTTTTAACTACATACAATTTGATTTCTATATTACAACAATGGAAGTGAATTAACTGCTGCTTCCTGATGAGAAAACAACCCTTCTTCCATCCATTCATATGTCGACCTACTAGCTATTGTTGCTCTTGAGAACTATTCTAGCATTGACATCCTAAGTGACTTGAGTAAAATTACAGAATAGGCTTGTACTGGAAAGATTGCGCTATCGCTCCTCGGAATTGAATTTATTCCAAGCTTCCTGGAAATTCATAGCCAAAGAAGGTTTTGTAAGTAAAAAAAAAAAAGAAACACAAGTTGATACATGCAAAAGATTCCAGAGAGCCCGACATAACTCTTTTCTATTTAGATAGAATGAAGAGAAGAAGAAAAGCTTGAACAAACTGATGTTTCGAAGTTAGCACAGCAGCTGGAAAAGCATTGACTTAAACATCAACCGTGGTGCATGTTGCCTTAAAGCACATTTAGGAAAATGGAGTAAGTGAAAAGCAGTTTCCACAGAATCACCAAAAGAGTATCTAAAAATAGGTGGAAACGTACCAATGAAGACGATGATCCGAAATAGAAGACATGAAAAGATGACACACAAGCAGAACTCTTTTGTTCTAAGCAAATGTATTCCTCTGCTGCTAGGCTCTCCAGTCAAGGATATGTTTGGCCACAAAGGCTCCGTATCATCAAAATGCCAACTAATTTTATAGTGGTAGAAAACAAATGCAAATCAAAGTACAACACATATAATGCACCATTGACTTTTTTTAAATTAGTGCAACCTGGAGCAGGATGAATGCTTTTTTACTGAAGAATTGGGAAGTTGAAAATTGTTTCCTAGACAAAAAAAGGGCCAACAAACATATAGCATTTTTAACTTTTCAATGATAGTAGGAGCACAAGAGCTGGCTTCACATTTGATATGGCCCTGCCAAATAAGGTTTACCAGAGAAGAAAGAGGAAAGGAAATGGAGGGGTGCCAGGGGAAAAGGAAAAAGGTGACAGGGCCAGTTTGGGAATAATTAGTAGAGAAGAGGCTGAGGTGGAATGAGGGAGCTGAGCTGGAGCAAGGGACACGTGAAGGATAGGAGGAGGGGAATCGTGGCTGACGTGGAAGGAAAATGGGAGGAGGGGACCAGTAAGAGAATCATAAATAGTTGGTTATAGGAAAAGGAGGGCGGCAGAAAATACACATCCAAGTTAGTTAGAGGAGAGAGGAGAGGGTAGACCGGCGGAACCAGCCATGCGGCTATCGGAGAGTTGTTTTTTTTCTTTTTCTTTTTTCCATAATACTTGTAAGATTCTGAATTCATTGTCAGAGACTTGGAAAAGATCAATATACAACATATTCTCATCGTTAGATATGTAACAATTTTGGTTCCGTTGCCGGGAAACACCACACACCACCAGAGCATTGGAACATATTGTGAAAAGCACGACATCCTCCGTTGAGGTATGACACGAATGGATAACCGAGTGAAACTGCTGGAAAGGAACGTCGAAGGATACACCTAAAGGTCACGAACGTGCAACAGCAGCTGGGAGCAGTAGAAGAAGAACAGAAGCACCTGGGGGGAGAACTAACCACCATACAGAGCAAGATGGATCGCATCCAGAAGCTAATTGAAGACTTATGGCTCCAGAAGGAGGCGGGTGGCCAATTTGGTAGTAGCTCGACCATGACCAAGGACCGGGGCAAACAAGTGGTGGGTCCACACCCCACAGACACCGGCTCAGGGATACCCACCGGAAGTGAGTTAAGAATGGAGGTGGACGATGAATTTCGCACCAACGCCTCACGACTCATACTTCCAAGAAGGTAGTGCTATCTGTCATGTGTATGAGAGGACGATGCAACCATTGGTTCCGGATGTTGCAATGAAGGGAGGTTGATCTGACCTGGCCATGCCTAAAGGAGGAGATCATGAAACGGTATGGAGGCTGGCTAGCATCAAACCTTTTCAAGAGTTTGTCGCAATTAAGGCAAGGAGGCACTGTTCAACAATATATTAAAGATTTTGAGTCCCTCATATCCCATGCTCCATCGATGCCGGAAATGCAACTACTGGGATATTTTCTGGAAGGATCGCGAGACCCAATCCAAACGCGGGTGGATACCTTTGCCCCAGTAACTTTGGAACGCGCCATGGATTTAGTAGTCAAGATCGAACGTGAATTCGACTGTGGCATCTTCCTTACTCTGGAGCAGGGAAATGGAGGTCGGACTAACCTTCGACCATCAGCACCACAGGCTCAACATCTCCATCGAGGGAATAGTAGCAGTACAAGAATCATTTCTTCTCCAGTGGCACCGCAAGTTACCAAGATGACTGTCAATGAGGAGGCACGAATGACTTCTAGAGAGGGAACTATTCTTTCGAGAAGGCACAACAATTCCATGGGAGGTGGGGTGGCCTCGAGCGCAAGGTAGGGAGGAGTCAAGGAAGGGATCGGAAGACTCCCTGGACAACGGCAATTATCCCATGCAGAATTCTTGGACAAGAAAGCGAAGGGGCTGTGTTTCAAGTGCGATCAGCCTTTTAACCCCGGTCATTGATCTCCTAATAAAACATTCCAGCTGTTGGTATTGGAAGAGGTGAGCCCTGGAGATGAGGAATGGGACAAGGGACAGTCCGCCGGTGATCAAACATCCCTGTCATTGTCATTGTTGGCAATGCAAGGTTTTAACGAACCTTGTACAATGAAAATGCAAGGTAAGTTGGATTCATTACCTATTGTGATTTTGGTAGACAGTGGTGCTAGTCACAATTTTGTATCCTTGGAATGGACCATGCGACAAGGATTGCTGCTATCCGATGATCGTTCCTTCAAAGTAACACTGGGAGATGGGAGATCAGTGGAGTCTCATGGGTTCTGTTCCAACTTGTAGCTTCAAGTGGGGCAGTACCGCACGAGCGTGGATTGTTATGTGATGGAATTAAAGGGGATAGATCTGATTCTGGGGAAAGCCTGGTTGAAAACCTTGGGAGAAGTAAAGGTGAATTGGGCCAAAATGACGATCAAGGTTACTCAAGGAATGGAGGAGTACCTGCTATGTGGAGATCCTACACTGTGCCGTTTCCCAACCTCCTACAAGTCATTACAGAAGCTGAGAGATGTGGATGTATGTAAATTACTGTGGGTGATGGTAGCAGCACCATGAGGAGAGGAAAACATTCCGAAGGCAAGTGTAGAGGAATTGTTGTCAAAATACAGGGGCGTCTTTGAATCCCCACAAGGTTTACCTCTCATACGCTCCATTAATCATCACATTCCACTGATAGAGGGAGGGGGACCCATATCCGTAAGGCCTTATAGGTACGCGTTTATGCAGAAGAACGAGATAGAAAAGCTGGTGCGAGATATGCTAGAGGCAGAAATTATCCGTCCAAGCAATAGCTCTTTTTCTAGCCCCATGATATTAGTAAAGAAGAAAGATGGATCATGGAGATTTTGTGTAGACTATAGGCCCTCAATGAGGTGACGATGGCTGATAAGTATCCCATACCCGTGATTGATGAGTTGTTGGACGAAGTGTATGGGGCAAGCGTATTCTCACGGATTGATCTTCAATCCAAGTACCACCAAATACGCATGGCTGAGGAAGACATTCACAAAACAGCCTTCCGCACCCATCAAGGTCATTACGAGTTCTTAGTTATGCCCTTCGGATTGACTAACGCCCCAGCCACTTTCCAGGCTATGACGAACGAAATCTTTCGGCCTTACTTAAGGCAATTTGTCTTGGTATTCTTTGACGAGATTTCGATATATAGTGGGAGCTGGGACTCACATGTGCAGCACTTGGAACAAGTTTTCTGTGTCCTAAGGCAACAGCGATTTTTTGCTAATCAGAAGTGCATATTTGGACAGGCCAAAGTGGAGTATTTGGGGCATATCATATCCAAGGAAGGGGTGGCGATGGACCCAGCCAAAATACGATCCATAGAGGAATGGCCCCAACCATCCTCCCTTAGAGGACTTCGCGGGTTTCTTGGATTATCGAGATACTATCGCAAGTTCATCAAGGACTAAGGAAAAATAGCTAGACCACTTATGGAAAAGAACGGATTCAGCTGGTCCGAGCAAGCCACCACCACATTCAAGGAATTAAAAAGAGCATTAGTAACGGCCCCGATGCTAGCCATGCCAGACTTCTCCAACACATTCATTGTGGAATGTGATGCATCAGGGAGGGGGCTGGGCGCGGTGCTACAATAGAACAACAGGCCAATTGCTTACTTTAGCAAGGCATTGGCAGACCGTACTTTAGCCAAATCCACCTACGAAAAGGAGCTGATGGCTTTGGTGCTTGCAATCCAGCATTGGCGGCCTTATCTGTTGGGCAAACGGTTTGTGGTTCGAACCGATCAGAAGAGTCTTAAACATCTGCTGCAGCAAAGGATCATGACCCCTGATCAACAGAATTGGCTTCCTAAGCTATTGGGATATGATTTTGAGGTGCAGTACCACAAGGGAGAGGAGAATAAGGTGGTTGATGCCCTTTCAAGGAAGTTTGATGAGGCTCATCTGATGCAAATATCTAGGCCAGTATGGATGGATCTGACTACAATTAGAAGGGAAGTCGAGGCTGATCCAATCCTAGCGGAGAAGATTCAATTGCTGACGAAAGGGGAGTCGGCAAGCAGGGGGTTCCATCTAGAGCAGAACATGCTATGCCACCACGGAAGACTAGTAGTACCGGCGAAGTCTAAGTGGCCCCTAGTGTTTCTACATGAGTTCCATTCTTCCCCCATTGGGGGGCATGCGGGGTTCCTCAAGACATATAGGAGGATAGCAGCAAATTTATTCTAGATAGGAATTAAGAAGGATGTAATGGACTTTATAGCAGCATGTGTGGTATGCCAACATAAAAAATATCAAGCGTTGGCACCAGCAGGGTTATTATGTCCACTTCCAATACCCACGGCCATTTGGGAAGATATTTCCATGGATTTTGTGGGAGGGTTGCCAAAGTCAAGAGGATTTAATGTAATTTTGGTGGTGGTTGACTGTCTTTCCAAATATAGACATTTCATTCCAGTCTAGCACCCTTACACGGCAAGGGGAATAGCTGAGGTGTTCGTTAGAGAAATTGTACGTCTACACGGCTACCCGAAGACGATTGTGAGTGACCGAGATCCTACTTTCTTGAGCAATTTCTGGACTGAGCTCTTTAAGTTACAGGGCACACTCTTACATTATAGCACAGCATACCATTCGGAAACGGATGGACAAACGGAGGTTTTGAATCGCTGTTTGAAAGGATACCTACGCTGCTTCGTGAGCCATCAACCAACACTGTGGAAAGTATGGCTTCCTTGGGTAGAATTCCACTATAACACAGCCTACCATACCTCCTCTAAAATGTCACCATTTGAAGTAGTGTATGGCCGACATCCTCCGGGCTTGCAGTCCTTTGTTGATAAGAAAATAAGAAACCCGGAGCTGCGGCAAGCATTGAGGGATCGAGACATCATTCTACAACAACCAAGGGACAATTTAGCTCATGCACAATCCATTTATTGCAGGAATGCCAATAAGCATAAGCGACAGGTGGAATTCCAAGTGGGAGAATGGGTATTCTTGAAGCGCTGTGTAGCCTTTAGGCCACAGCTTAAAAGTTCCACTTCCAAACTGACTCCAAGGTTCTTTGGCCCATTCAGAGTTGTAAAGCGCATTGGACAGGTGGCATACAAGTTGGATCTACCAGCTAAGTGTCGCATACATCCAGTTTTCCATGTCTCATTACTGAAGAAGGCTGTTGGAACTTTCTCTTCCACAGTAGAACTTCCACCGAATTCAACCGAGGACACCACAACACTGCTACATCTGCCCGTAGCCATCCTGGGAAGGCGTTTTAGGTACGAAGGATCTGTGGCCGTTCCCCAAGTCCTGGTGCAATGGCAGGACCAAGAGCCCGAGCATACTTCGTGGATGGATAACTTCGAATTCACATCCCTCTTCCTGATTTCGTCCTTGAGGACAAGGACAGTTTAGCGGGAGAGGCAATTGATATGGCCCTGCCAAATAAGGTTTACCAGAGAAGAAAGAGGAAAGGAAATGGAAGGGTGCTAGGGGAAAAGGAAAAAGGTGACAGGGCCAGTTTGGGAATAATTAGTAGAGAAGAGGCTGAGGTGGAATGAGGGAGCTGAGCTGGAGCAAGGGACACGTGAAGGATAAGAGGGGGGAATCGTGGCTGACGTGGAAGGAAAATGGGAGGAGGGGACCAGTAAAAGAATCATAAATAGTTGGTTATAGGAAAAGGAGGGCGGCAGAAAATACACATCCAAGTTAGTTAGAGGAGAGAGGAGAGGGTAGACCGGCGGAACCAACTGTGCAGCTATCGGAGAGAGTCGTCGTTTTTTTTCCTTTTTTTTTCCATAATACTTGTAAGATTCTGAATTCATTGTCAGAGACTTGGAAAAGATCAATATACAACATATTCTCATCATTAGATACATAACAACATTAGTCTCAAAACGTGTAGAAGCCAACAAAACCATGATGCTAAGAAAACTTTGACATTAAGCACAAAACTATGCTACACATGCCTGTTTAGGCAACATCACCAGTACCTTTTTACTTTAATTTTTTAGGTGGCTAATCAAAATCACCAATACGCACCTTAAGAAGGTCAAAAACCTTTTCACATATGTACTTCTGCTGAATACTTGCCCCTCGCTGTTGTAATTTATCAGGATGAACACAAAGGGTGGCTTTCCTGTAAGCTTTCTTCACTGCAGCAGAAGTTATGACTTCTGTTAGGGGAATAGGCTGCCAACCACTATCGGGCCCAAGGATCTACCAAGAAAGAAGAAACCCACGTTACATGCCCTTTCATCAATCAGGTTCCCTCATGAAAGTAGGATTGAACAAACGCAATGTCACAAAGTAGAGTAAGATACAGAGATCAATTATCCCAGTCAAAGTTTTACTGGTTTACTTATTTCATCATTTTCTGTTGCTATTTTCATACATGACCAGCTGCTACTTTTATCAGCCACCATTATAAATGTAAACTGCAAATCCATACAGCATCTTCAAAGAAAGTGCTCCAGATGAAATTTTGGAAATACAGCGGTCTCTAATTGCATGAGCTCTTCATTAGAAAATAGTAATGCTTTTTACAATAATGTCTATGAGTATTATGTTCAAGGTTCCAGCTTACAAGCCATGTGCAGGCTCAAGAAGTAAATTATTCTTGCACAAAACCTTCCAAAGCAACAACTTTTATTCGCATACGCAATATCTGTAGAAGATTCTAAATTAGAATGAAAGAACTAGCATTTCTTTCTAGAATGAACACTTCTTATAAACTACACATGGAAGATGAGAAATTAGTAATCATATAAGAACTCATTTCATTCTAAGGTAAATATAGCAGACAAACAAAAAACTAGATTAGTACAGTAACTCTACCACATACATATTGTAACGTTGAGAGCAAGGCCCGTAAATTTCCTTCTTTCCCATTGGACCACCTTTTGACATCGGCATCAAGAGTCTCAGCCAATCTCTGCAAGTACAAGTTGATCCACAACAAAATGACAAAGTGAAATGAAAATGTCAAGAGTTGAACTTTCTTTTGTTGAAGGTACTTACGCGCCTCTCTGCTTGCTCTCTCTGAGCAATTAGATCACGCATGTTCTTCTCTGCAAGAGCTTTCGCCTGAGAAGGCCAAAAAGATAGATCAGTCACCATCTGACATAATATTAGACCGCTTCAGTGTTGTGCAGAACAAACAAGTAAATATGATTACTGCACGCTCAGCTGTTCGTCGATGCCTTTCCAGCCTTGCTCTACACCTCTGTGCTGATTCACCTTCAACACCTTCCGATCTCTCATTAATATGAGAACCTTCAAAAAAAATAATCCACCAGAAAAGATAAACGATAGTGCATATTTAAGAAAATACAACAAACAAGTGCTTTCAGATACACAGGCAGTGTATGTTTCAGAAAACACGGTAAGCAAGTGCTCTCTGATGAAAACAGATTAATGGCAAAAGCACATCAAAATTTCATACCACTTGATACAAATGAGTATTGGAATCGTAAACTGTCAGAAGAGCCTGCATTCTGATACTGTCTGTCCTGTATGTCCTGTCACAACCATACAGCAGTTAGTACCACAAAAGCTTTAATTGGAAGGGAGTAACTCTACAAATATCTCGAATAACAGAATTTACTCACAGATGAGCTCGGTCTCATTCCACCGTATCTGGAAGAAGCTGCCTTCTCAGCAGCACGCTCACGAGCTTCTGCAGTTGCTCTCTCCACAGCTGCTCGCTCTGCCCTAACCCTGGCCTCCACGGATCCCTTATCACCAAATGACCTCTCCCTGGCCTCTGCACAAGCCTTCTCCAATCGTTCGCGTGCCTCTGCCATTGCTCTTTGCCGAGAATCAGCAGTAGCTTTCTCCATAGCAGCCCTTTCTGCTCTCTCACGAGCTTCAGCATATGACCTCTCTTGAGCTTCCAAGGTTGCCCGGTCAACAGCCATTCTATCCTTTTCTCTTTCTCTTTCCCTTTCCCTTTCTTCTTCTAACTTTCTAAGGCGTTCATTCTCCAATTCTTCTTGTCTTTTTAACTTCTCAGTTTTTTTATCTTCTGATTTAGTTGATCCCATTTTCTCCTGTCTCCCTTCTGCTGCAGTTACATTTTGCTGCTGGCTTGTTTGTCGAGGGTTGATGGCAGCTGGTTGAGATGTCTGCTTTTCCTTCCCTTTATCAAACTCCTCTTTCACAAGTCTAGCTGATGAAAATTTTTCCTTTTCATTTTGATTCAGGGGAACATGGGTCTGATTGATATTCTTTTCTATTTCCCCTACTTGAGTAGATTTTCTTTCCAGATGCTGAAAACAAGTTGGAGAGACTTTCCTAGTAGTATTGATATCTGTTTGTTCCTTGAAAACAGCAGTTTCTCCAGCTTTGGTATTCCTAGTAGTATCGATATCTGTTTGTTCCTTGAAAACAGCAGTTTCACCAGCTTTGGTATTCCTAATAGTATCGATATCTGTTTGTTCCTTGAAAACAGCAGTTTCACCGGCTATGGTATCCGAAGGGAGCGATTCTTGGGCACTTTCCACTTTTATCTGATTCTTTATGCTTTTTAACTCCCCTTCAGAAAGCCCAGACACTTGATTCTTGTTATCCCTTAAGTTCCCAGTTACAGCTTTTGCTGAATTCTTTACATCCAATTCAGCTCCAGAACAAACAGTTTCATTTCTTTCATTGACAAACACCCCTCCAATTGATTCCCATTTTCTAGAATTCTCTTCAGATATTCCAGCTCCAGAAGTATTATCATTATTGCCAGCACGCCCCTGGAAGTCATCCTTCTGAGATTGCTTATTAGCTTCATTCAGATCATTCAGTCTTCTTACATTACTGTCCTCATAGACATTGTCTCCAATCTCTTCCAACACCCTTTCTTCCTGCAACTCCCAATTAATTTCTTCCCATTCATCCCCCTTCACAAATGTCATATTACTTTCTTCAGTACTGTCACTGTTAAATGCACTGCTATTTTCTTCACACTTGATAGCCTCTTTCTGACTCTTCTCTTTCTTTTGACTCTCCTGAGACTTCTCAATCCTTTTCTCATTTACCTCTCCATTATAAGCTTCCCTTAGTGCATTCTCATTATTTTCCTGCATCTGAGATTCTTCAAATATCTTCTCAACTTCTTCTCTTTGATGAGCTTTATTTTGTTGGAGAGCCTCTTTTAGCACATGCTCCTTGATTTCCGGTAATCTCGTCTCCACCGCTTCATTAACATGAGTCTCCTTCATTTGTCTCTCCTTCTGCAAATAAGCCTCCCTTTCTCTTCTATCATTTTCTTCACATTCAGAAGCTTCTCTTAATCTTATTTGCTCTTCCAGCTCTGATACCTCCACAGATCTCTTCTCATTCTCCTTCCACTCAGTTACCCTTTCTGACCTTTTCCCATTTTCTTCTCTCTCAAAAGAATCAATCTTTTTGTTTTTCTTCTCTTGCTTCTCAACATTCACTTTTTGGCCATTTGTATTTTCTTCAGTCTCTAATATTTCTCTTTGTCTATCCTCATCTTCTGCTTGTTTGAAAGCTGCATCGAGTCTTCTTTCCTTCTCTTCCCAATTAAGGGCCTCATTGTCTCTCTCTTTCTTACCCTCTATACCACAATAGTCCTTCATATTAACCTTGTTGTGAGTTCTTTTATCCATATCATCAATATTCTGCCTAGCTTGTTTCTGCTCAGTGGCATGCTTAACTATAGTTTCAGCCTTATTTTTTGCCTCATTCACATCCTTCCTATCATCTTTGTGTGCTTTTACATGCCTAATCTCAAATCCATCTACTTCAATCTGAATATCGTCCAGGCTGTCAAGTTTTCCTGAATAATCATCTTTCTCTAGTTTCTCATGAATTCCCTTGGGTGAAGAAGCAACCTTAACTTTTTTTTCTGTTTCTTCTGGCACCAGAATCTTGTGAGCCATGTTATCTTGCTTTTGCCTAGAAGCCACTTTAACTGCTTTTGACCTTCCCTTATTTGTGCATTCAGAATTTTCCTTTTCTCCTATTTTCTCAGCACCATGAGAGGTAGTTGCTTTTTCTGTATAATCATATTCTTGCCTGTCAAATATTTCTCTACCCACCATTTCTTCTTTCCCAGCATGACTGTGATCTTTTCCATTTTGAAGGAAAACTTTTTCTTTCTTCCCAAGCTCAACAGGCCCTCTGAGTTTGTCAGCTTTGACCAATTCGAAAAATTGAGATGCTTCCTTCCATTCATCAGTTTCCTCATAGTCACCAAATAGTTGAGATGATGACAGATGTTTCCCTTGCACTTCCTCGGGAAGTCCTTTCAGATCTTTCAGCATCCTTTCTCCTCCTTCAATATCTGGATTACCCAATTTCGTCTTTGTTACTTTTCGAGCTTCCTCTGTACAGGGATTTCTCATACTGTGGCTTTCTGTTGGCCCTGGGCCCTGTCTTACCTCATTGTTTAGGCTCTTAGTCCCAGTGGCAATCTTATTCCCTTTCCCACCTATGTCTTTCAAGTCATTATTGAGAGCCTCCTTTGTTTGTGCTTGAAGGCCCTCCTTCTTTCTCTCCATCAGCTCTTTTGCACTCTTTAGTTTTGCTTGCGCTTTCTCCATAGCTTCTTTCATGGCAGCAGCAGAGGCAGATGCTGCAGCAGATGAACCTATATCCACCTCTACATCAAAGAAAGCTGGTGAGTTTTCATATATACTCTCTTTTGGAGGCTCCACTTTCCACTTTGAAGCCAATCCCCCAGCATCTCCACCATTGCCATCTAATTCAGGTGGCGGTCTTGAGGGAGGTGGTAGATGAGTTGGATCGGTTCTAAGATTGACTTCAGAAATTGTTACAAATGTCTCATTAGGAAAGGAATTGATTCTTCCATATTCTCGTTGAGGTCTCACATCAACTCCATACTCTTGCCTGTAAGCATCATAACTTGTGGGGTGTGATGTGGTCTTTCTAAGATGCTTTCCCTTGATTGTTTCGTGACCATAATCCATCTCAAGATTGTCATAATCAGGTCTTTGGGAAGCCAGGTTCTCCTTTCCACTCTTCTGGAAGGGATTGGACTGATCAACTATATAAGAAAATCCGCGTACAGCATGCATCGGAGCAGCAGTGAGCCTTGTCCCATTTGCTGTGTCTAAATTGTTTCCAGGGTTGGATTTATGGTAGTATATGTTGTATTCTATGTTCCCATCAAATGATTGACAAGAATCTCCATTTGATACACATTGATTACTTCCAGAACGATCTGATACTTCAGAAAGACATTCAGAAGATCCTGCAGGAGTCCTATGGACCAAAAAACAGCAAAAATAAATCCAACATCAAATTGATGTATCACCGAAGAACTCACCTCAACATCCTTGGTAATTGCAAAGTCCAAGTTCTAACAGAGATAGAATAAACACTACATGAAGCAAGAACAGTAATAGCAGGCACATTGATCATGTTAGGTCATCATCATCGGAGATTGTATGTATCATATGTACATTTTCACAGTTGAACAGATAAACCTGCCTTAGAACTGCTTCTATCAGCTATGATTCCAAGATTATGGTTCAGCAAAATTTCTTCTAAAGGAAATATTGTCAGGAAAATGGGAAAAGGCCTCTCAGCAGCCAATACATCAGAAGAGTAACATGATCACTGCAGCATCAGAATATTGAAAAGAGCCAAATACCACATTATGCATACAAGATATGAGAATCTACATTAATAGGTCCCATCAATCTCCATGCAACAAGTGACTTACAGGCTACATATTTCAACTCTACTATAAAGATGATAGAACTTTTTGGTTATGGTAAGTAAATGCACACCTGTAGAAATGAAAGAACCTTGACTGGCTAGAATATGGCAATTTCCGCAAGCAAAAGGAACAGAACTTGCATGCCAGTGGGACAAAAGACAGGAGAAAATATTAAAAAAAAAAAACACCACAAACATATTGAGAACCAGAATAGCACTAAATTCACATAGTACTTCTCAAACGCTGGGGAATCGATCAACAAATGCAAAACCTGACAACTATAACCAAAAGCAAGCTCATTTCATCATACTAAAACAAACAACATAGATATTTAGAATTAACAACTCAAAGAGCAAAATCCAAAACATCAAATGAAACTCCACTGCAACAGTATCAGAATAGCTATGTCACAGCAACTCCACAGATCCTGCGTATTTATTTTAATCAATAACAAATAAGGCACCATAAAGAAAACAAAAAGCGAGCTTAAACCATTACACTCAAAAATCCAGTCCCAGAAAACCAAAACGAGAAGCATACAAAACACCCCATTAACATATTTACACAAAAAGCATAATACATACCTGTACCACTTAGAACTCTAGTCTCTGTAAAACTAAAAACCTTGCAAATACATGAAGAAACAATAACAACTACACCCAATAAACATATATTGAAGACTAAAACAGTAAAAGACACACAACAAGAAATTAACATCTGATATTAAACTCCCAAAACAGCTGAGAAAATCCCCTTAAAAATTACACACGCACACAAAGTTACTGACAGAAAGGCAAAACAAACCCACTCCCCCCCCCCCCCCCCCCAAAAAAAAAAAAACAAAACAAAAAAGAAAATTAAAATAACCACACCTCATACTTCCTAACACTAAACGATAACAATTGAATTCACAGAAGAAAGAAAAACCAGCCTCATCACACTATAAATACACACAGATTAAAGAAAACAATAATAAACCTAATCAGATTACACTACAAAAATACAATTAGGGTGCATGCGAAATACTTAATCACACTAAGGCACTCATAACTAGATCAACAGAAGACTGCATACAAAAGCATCCTCACTAATCACCCTTTTAAAACAGGGGGGAAAAAAAGCCTCGCAAGATTATATTTAAAAAGAAAAAAATTTACATCATCAGGCCACCCTTCTTTACACTGATCACTAATAACCGAGTGGACAGAAAACCTAAAACCAAAACCCATCCACACTATTTCATTGTAAAATTATTTAAAATAATACAAGAAAATAAGATTAAACCAAAAAAAAACTCAGAACATGAATCGAAGAACCTACAAAAATTCAATCTTCACATTACTAACTTCAGTAAATTACACTCAAAACACACACCAAAATAAGTAAAAAAAACTAAATGGATAAAAGAAAAAACCAATAAAAACTCAATGTTCTCACAGCTTAATTCCAATTTGAGAACGGGTGCACCTATTTTGCGGTGCATCTTCCGTCAACTTATTAACACATAGAATTCCATCTCTGCACATAGATAAATGGGACAACACGGTTCCCATTTCTTACAAGTCAAAAAAAAAATGAAGATAAAACCAATAAAAACCCAACAAAATTCACGTTTTTAGCATTACCAAGCTTCTAAAATTCTAACCTCATACTTAAAAAAACAGCTAAAACCCAACAAAATTCACGTTTTTAGCATTCCCAAGCTTCTAAAATTCTAACTTCATACTTAAAAAAACCACTAAAACCCAACAAAATTCACACTTATAATACTGCCAAGCTTTAAGAAAAACCACCACCGGAAAGAAGTGGGAAAAAAAAGAAAAAGAAAAAGAAGTTTACATTTGGAACTAATAAAAGCTAAAAAATTCACACTTTCTTAACGTTACCATGCTTCTACGATATCTAACTCCAAACTAAACATCGACAACTCAATCTAGCTTGTTATTTCAAATGAAAACGGCAACAGTTGAACGGATGGGGAAAAGAAAAACTAAAAACCAACAAAAACCAAAATGAAACTAACATTTTTAGCATTACATTTACACCAAGCAGCTAAAAAAAAAAAAAAAAAAGGGAAGTAGCTTCCAATAAAAACCCACAAAAATTCACATTTCTACCTCCACCAACCTTCTAAAAAAACAAACTTTAAACTTGAACCCAAAAGGAAAAACCTCAAAAAAGTTAAAATTTTTACCATTTCCAAGCTTCCAGAGAAAAAATAAATAAATAATAAAAAATGAGTAACTGTAGATTCAAAACCCAAGTGAGAGGAAAATAAAAAAAAAAAAAAAAAAACCACACAGACATTTTAACACTAACGAGCTTCTTGAAAAAAGTAGCTTTAAACTTAAAACCAAAATAAAAAAACACTTAAGAACTATACCAAGCTTCATCAACTTCATCATCTTCATCACTGAAATTGGCACTACGATGAGACAATTCTCTCACCAACTCCTCGTACCCATTTGCAAAGTCCAACCCACTAAACCCTCCAAACACTTCCTTATAATCAAACCTCCCATTTCCAATATCCACTTCATCTTCTTGCATTGCAGGGAGATCCAGTACAGGTATCCCCGATGCGCGTGGCGCGTGGAATCCACCGAATATCTCACCATAATCCTCGACGCGCGGTGAGAGGAACGTGGGGACACCCATCTTTGGTGGACCCCCGAATACGTCATCGTAGATGGACTTGTGTATGGGACCGGAATTAGTAGCAGCTACATTGTGGGATGTTGGTTTCTTGGGGAGTTTAAGTTTGTTGTGTGAGAGATTTTCCATTTTGGAAAGCAAACCAGGGTTTTTGGTTTAAGGCTCGTTTTGTTCTTGTGGGTTTTTTTTTTTTTTTTGGGTGTTTGTGTTACTTTGCACGCACACAGAGACAGAGAGACACAGACGCAGACGGGGGAGGAGGGGAGGGAGGATGGAGAGGGAAAGGTGGGAAATAAAAAAAAAAAAAAGGAAAAAGAAAATAAATTAAAGGTGTAAAAGGAACGTGGGAAGAAAGCGAATAATTGAATATAGTGTAAGAAATGACGAAAATGGGGCTTGGGCTCATTGTTTGTAGGGATGGAGTAAAAAAAAAAAAAAACAGGGTGATTTTAAATTTTTGTAAAAGAAGCCCCCCCCCCCCCAAAAAAAAAACAAAGAAAAAAATTGAATACTTCCATGAGTTTAAGAATTGCAGCCGGAAAAAAAATTATATTAAAAAATTAAAATATATCAATATCAAAAACATTTAAAAAAAATATACTACTTAATACCCAGTTTTAAGATGACCTAAAATGGAGGATCGAAGTGTTGAAGTCAAAGCCAGCCTTGAAATCAACAGTCACTTACCTTTACACACAAGATTTTTCGCAAAAATCGATTGTTCATGTGCTAATTTTATTATAAAACTAATACTTCAATTATAATTTTAGGTCAACTTAATCATAATTAAATCTCCAATTTCAAGTGATTTTGGGTATACTTTAGAGATTTTTCTCAAATAATAATTTTTATTTCTTTTCCTCGACATTTTGCCTTTAAATTTATCAATATATTTGGAGAAAAAAAATTATATATTAGTAAAGTGGGAGGCACCGATTTTACCTTCTTACCATTTTTTAGAATTCATTTTACTTTTGACATAAATAACTGTATAGGATTGAAAAAATAAATAAAGTTATTTTACATATAACTTTGTATATGGCAAATGAGTAGATTATGAAACCCACTTTCCTTACTTTTCTCCCCTTATTTTAACATACTAATACTATTAACATCTCTTATTATATTATCTATATTTTGATGTTGTTATTGTTATAAGGTTAAACCTTACCTTCTTTCACATCACCCCGTGGTTCGGCTTTAACAATGTTACATTTACCGATTATTATTAAGACATTTAATATGTTTCATGATATAAGGCCTTAGTAAATCAAAACTATCAAAAGATAAAATTTAGTGATATAAATACTAATCTTCTGATAAAATATATCATATTCAATTCCTTCCGACAAGTAGCAAATTGTCATAAGTATGCCAAAAATAAAATATCATGAACAAAGCGATGAACCTTGGTTAGAGATCCATTAGTAGAGATTCACCTTATTAGGAAATCCCTTTAGGAAAAATATAATAGAATATTTCATGGTAAAAATGCTCAACATATTAGTAACATGGCTAATGATTGAGATGTAGACACATTTTTTTCAAACTTGAAAAAACTATAGTATTACCCCTATTGATAGGAATTTTGAATCATTATCTAAGGTTAGAGACCAAAGAGAAAACAGGCAGTGGAAGTCATGCTGATGTTGATTTCATTAGAAGTAGGATGGAGGACTTCCTTGGAATGTTAAAGTGCTTGTCATGTAATGAGTTCCATTAAATGTCATAGCATGCCATTTGAATTCCATGTTTACTATAAAAAACTTTTATTATTATTATTTTTTGATATATTGATTTATTTTATTTTATTTAATAATTTGTTCTTGTTAAGGTTAGATAGAATTATAGCTATACTTAAGTTCTTTCAATTGTAATTTATTGAGAACTTCTATTAAGCCCTTTATGAAGATGAGTTTCTAGATATTTATGCTCTTAAGTTATATTCCTTATCAATCTATTTCTTGTATTGTAGTGAGCACACCATACTTATCAATCTTTAAAGGGAAAATTATAAATAAGTGGATCTAACATTTTTGGTCAAGTTTAAATAGATGATCAAAACGGTTAAAATAGAGAATTAACGTTACCTTAAGTAATTCAAACCGAGGATCCCATTAAGGTACAATTATAGATAGTAATTGATTATTTATTTGAATCATTTAGCATGTTTACAAGATAGTAAAAAATTCTCTATTTAAATTACTTAACATAATATTGATTATTTATTTTAATCAATTAGTATAACATTGATAATTTATTTTAACCACTTGAAAGTTCGATATTTATTTAAACTTACTTGTAATTTTCTCCTTTTTTTTTGAAATTGTGGCATACAAACTTTAATTGAGATTCATTTTTCAAATTAGATTCTCTTTTTACGTATTATTTACTCACAAAGTATGCATCATATCAATCTATTTTTTAATCAAGCACGATTCGTTTTTACATTTGGTACATCATATCTAATCTTGATTTGTTTCATTTTATGATTCATTTAATTTGAAAATACCTCAAGAGCCCCACCTTTATAAGAAAACCTCTAAATCTGATTCAAAATCAACATTTGATCATGTTTAAGATCAATCTACAATTTTAGGTATGTCATAGTTAGTATTAGAGCTCTTAAAGAGAGCACTGTTATGGAGATTTTTCATGGTAAGTGTCAATTACCTCATTCATTGGTAAAGTAACATTGGTCAGGGATGTGGTTGAGATAAAAAATCTTTTGCCGTTATTGTTTGGTTATGATTGATTGTACGTGAAATTATATGTGGTGCTTAGTGTGGCATGAATGTATGTGTCCCAACCCCTTTTTCACGATTTAAGTTGCTTCCATTTTGCTTGCCGCTATTACTAGAATCGCTTTTGCTCTCTTTTCCTCTAGCTATTAAGATGTTTTAGTGGGCTAAGTTGTCTCTTGCCTACCTATGGATTTAACAACAATTTAAAAGGTTAACCTACGTGGAAATCCCCAAATCTACACTTATTTTTTAACTCCTCAAAGCATTGGTGGTTGCTTAGCTTAAACTCTTACTAGATTAGAGCTTTTGCTCCACTAACTTCCAGTCTAAATCAAGCATCTCATGATAGTCCCATGCAAAGTAATATATTTACTACTTTAGCGATTGGATAATTTGTTCTCGCATAATTAGCTTGATAACTTAACTTATGGGCGCAATGGAGAATGTGGAATTAATTGCTTTGTTGAGTTGGTGTGTTTGTTGATTTTTTAGAGGATTAATTTCAGAAGTTACTATTAATCTTGGTTGATTTTAGAATATTCTAAGAAAGAGGATCAATAAGTCAATTGATAATTTAGTAAAGCGGGAAATCCTATGGTGCTATCATGGCACTATGCCATTACTCCTCAATTATAGTAAAGACTCGAATTACCGTAAAAATAAGGCTCATTAAGAGCAATTCCCTTAAAATACTTTTAAAATTTTATGGTGCATGTTTATAATAGAAATTTTTACACTAATTCGAGGTGGTTTTTCATATAATCGAGAAATGATGGTATTGCAAAATTCCCTTAGAAAAATATGTGCATGGAATGAATAAGTTGCTTAATAACATGGAAGTCAAATGTAATAGATACATATAACTTAGAGAGCTATAATGGCATAGTTAGGTTTGATTAAAAAATTCCAACCACTCAATATAAGATCGTTAAGGTCACAAATTGATTTTTTTTTTAATTATTTTAACTTACATTAAACTTAGTGCTGGCATACGTTCTCTTTTCTAACTTCAAACAGTGTCCAGATATTCCACACCGGTATGTTTCACTATATCCAACCACAAAGTAAGATTAACAAATAGTGATCACAATTCACTCTGTCAGACTTCTAGCTTGCACTTGGTTATCTCTGAACTCGTAGCCTATTTATAATCTAGCTCGTACAACAACTATAAAAAATTATGAGAAATAAAGGAAAAATGGTCCTCGTAAAATTTAGTGCAAAAATAAAATTTTGAGTTAATGATTTTCGAAATCTCTCGTGTTGTGTTCAATTTTGTTCTGTTCTTTGTTCTCTGTCTTTTGTTGTATGCTCAAGATGTATTTTTAAATTTTTTTATCACAATGACTACAAAGGGTGAACTAAGACGTTGAATCTATTATAGATATCCTGTCAAAGGTCATCACTTAACTTTAAATTAAAAAATAATCGGTTCTATGTTGTTATTACATAATCAGAATAGTTTCAATGGCTTGTATCCTTTGAAAATAGAAATGGATTTCATTTGTTATTTGCAGTAGCTAGAAAAGGGTGTCCTAAAATAAGTAAAGCATTTATATCTTCATCATTATCTAAGATTACAAAGTCCACTAGGAAGATAGATGTTCCTACCTTAACCAACACATCTTCAATGATATCGATATGAATTTTAATAGATTTATCAGCTAATTGAATGCTCATTTATATTGGTTTAGGTTTCCCTAATCCTAACTTTTTAAATATATGATGCGGCATTAGATTTATACTAGCACCTAAATTAGCTAAAGCATCATTTATTAATAAAGTGCCAATGAAACATGGTAAAGTAAAACTCCCTAGATCTTTTAATTTCTCTAGCAACTTGTTTTGTAGGATAGCAGAGCATTCCTCATTAAGGGTGACTGTTGAGACTTCTTCTAGTTTCTTCTTGTTAAAAAGCAAGTCCTTCAAGAATTTTACATACTTAGGCATCTATGATAAAGCCTCAACAAATGGTAAGTTTATATAGAGTTGTTTGAAAAGTTCAAAAAACTTATTGTATTGGTCCTCTAAATGTTCCTTCTTAAGTCGAGCTGGGTAAGAAATTTTTGGAACATACTCTCTGATCTTTGGGGGTTGCTCCTTCTCTTCTCGTGTTTGAACTTCTCTCTCAGTTTGCACTACTTCCTCATTAACTAGGAAGATTGCTTTGACATGTTCCCTAGGGTTGGGCTTTGTATTTCTAGGTAGAGTTCCTTGAGGTTTTTCTGAAATCATTTTTGCAATCTGTCCTACTTAAGTTTCTAAATTCCGGTTCGAAGCGCCTTGATTCCTTAACAATGCTTCTGTTGTCATGCCCTAAAGGGGGCTTGGAAGTTTCCATTAAAAATTATCATGGCACGTATGCATCCGTTACATGATAATCGTTTTACAAGCTAGAAAATGTAAGACTCTAAATAATTAATTACATTTATGACTAATCATACTACGTATAATTATATAATAAAATATAACTATGAATTCTGTATTTCACAGTCAACCATGATCACAGAGAGTCGGTATCCCCTACTAACTAGTAAAATAAAATAAAATCCTAAGTTTCACAAATTTAAAATTTACATTAGGGTCCTAAAATAACATTTCATCTAAATAATCTATCTTTCGCCATTCTTACTTTATCATTTTTGGCTTCCAAAAACTCTCGACACTTCACATCTTATCCTATCTTGAGCCTTTATAATCTTTACCTGCAAAATGGTCCATGGAGGGGTGAGCATACTACGGCTCAATGAATTGGAGTGCAATACTTTCAATGCTACACATGCACAAGCAATTTCAAATCAAGTTATCAAATCATATGTTATGCATGAACAACCATATGAATGCAACATCTCGCGCGGTCTCCCGGTAACCGACGTGAAGTCTAGGGTTTACGCCCCTCTTGACCTTAGGTTGGAGATTTTGAAGCTACCATCAGTGCTCGAGTTTTACACATAATCTCATTACTCTTATCACTTGTTTATACCGTGTCTTAGCTTTAGTGATCTAGGCTTAGGTGCCTCTCTACACCGAGCATTTACACCCTCAAGAGACAGGTCAGACTCAGAACCATTAAGGCACAATAATCCCTTAATCACTTAGTTTGCACTTGGTGGAACATTGATCCTCTAATCACTTTTGGCACATCCTATAGTAGTGATGGCCTTCAATCTCATGTAGTGTCTCGTGTAAATGCATGTCAAATTTTAATTGAGTCCACTTGTTTAATTAATTGGTTTGGGGTGATCAAACAATATACGGTTGCAAACCAATTCCCATTTAAGGCAATAAGGTAAACTATCAAGCATTTAAAGAATACAATTCCTAGGACAAACAATAGGAACCAAATGAAATCTATTACACCTCATATTCACATTTACCACAACAAGAAGAGATCATGTGTTTCACATCACAGGTAAAGCAAGGAAAACCAAACCAAACGGATAGAAATAATCAAGCTATACACAAAAATTTTAGTTAAATAATAGTGCAATATAGTTCGAATCTCCTCGACCGTCAAATCAACCACTCGGGATTGATGATTACCATTCCCTGACACCTCCATGTAATTGCACTTTTCAAGTACTCGATTCTATACCTTCAAGGGTCGAGCAGGGTAATACCAAATGTACCCTTCTAAATCCTCAAATATCATATATATATATATAATAATGGTATATACATATTTATAGGTCTATAACTTGTTTTTAACTAAAGGATAATTTGTTAAATGTTTTTCCTCTATGTACTCAAGAGAAGTAAGGGGATATAACTATTTCATTGAAAAATAAGGGCTTTCATTTATGATTTGTATAATTAAAGGTATAAATGTAACCTACATAAATATTTTAGGAAAATCATTTCGTCCAAGAATATTTATATATGTATTCAAAATTAGATTCTTATACATGTACATAATGATACATATATATTTAGAAAGGTTAAGTTTACATGTATTAATTTAGTTTATGAAAACAAAGCTAAATTTGGATGTTAAATCTATAATGATAGTACTAGCAAAATAGGGTAAGGTGCTGTTGTCAAGATACTGTTATCTACCCTTAGCCCCTTTCTATTCTTTATTTTGTTATAATAGTATCTATCCGTAATTTATCTAATTACTAGTTTCTTCGTACGACTTCCCTTCCACTTCTTTGCCCCATTGTTTACTATGGAAATAATAAAATTTACAAAAATTACAGTCACAACCAAACAAGGCAAGACACACATACAACATACCAAGATTCAACACAACATATCAACTAATCACATCATTGTAGCATATCATAAAGTTTTCTACTCACCTGTTTAAGGTCGTCATAGTTCTAACCGAAATCTCGTGATTCCAGTGGGTAATCCCTTTACTTTCCTCTTGAAATTAGTATCCTTCTATAATGCTTCTTCAACCAAATCATAGAAAGCAGCATCTCCACTTGACTTTAGTAGTTTCCTGGCACTTGATATGTGTACTATGCTCATTATACGTTTCATGGCAAGACGTGAAGTTTCCACCTTAAGATACTTTGGGTAAACAAGATTCAAAATGTTGGTCACTTCTTTAACGTAATTCTGATACAGGGTTTCAGAAAGAACGACCTTCCTAGGAATCGTTGCTTTAACACCTCAAGTTGCTATGATCGACTGTCTACTTTCTTATGTAGAAGTCAAGCAATGGAATGTCTTTAACCTACCAAATTCGGAATTCCTTCTTCCACGTAGGTAAGATACCTTTGGGAAGGACAACTAAAGGTTTTGCATTAGGGTATTTGGCTAAGAATGATCTCCCTCAACCTCCTTTGAACATTCCATTGTGAAATTCATTTCATTTCAAATATCCCCCAAGCCATCATCTTGGACGTTACTCGAATCATGCTCTTTGCCATCTACACCAACATAAACACCTCTTTTCCTCGTTTAATTTCACACAGAGATACACTTACCTCCATCACGCAATTCCCTCTTCCTCCTCAGCCTCACCTTTACATGAAGCATCTTTGAACCTTTCGTTTATCAATTTGTTTCTAATATCTTCTAACGAACTACTTGTAGGACAACTTATAGGATTAGTAGTCACTAAAGGTTTTGTATCACCTTCTTTCTTCTCTTCTTTGTTGACATCTCCACCTACAGGGTTTCTTACCCCCTCCCCTCTCCCCCTCTACTAGTCTTCATCCTCCCTCACGCTTCCATCACTATGCATACATCGGCCGTCCTTTACACACATACATGCCTACCTCTATCATAATAACGCCATAGATACATGCACACATAAGTTTCACCTATGCATATACACAAGATCAATATCCTCTTGCCTTTATTTTCTGGCTCTTCTCCTCTTTTCCTCACCCTTTTCCCATTTTAAATTCTCGCTTTCTCCTTCTTCGAACCTTTCCTTTTCCTTTCTCCTTATTCTTCTCTTCCTTTTGGCTCCCTTACCCATAACTTCTCTCCTTGTTTCCTTATTAGACCTTCTTTACCCTTCAAACTTCTCCGCTGTCTTACTTCTTCTTCTTCTTCTTCCCATTTCTTTTCACTCTCCTCTAGGCCACCTTTAGGAATGTACATATTTCAAATCTTTCCATTTAACTCTCTAAGTTTTTCCTTCTTCCTAGACACCTTCCATTCTCCTTTTCTTCTCCTTCATTTCCCAACCCAATTCTTTTCCCTTTTTCTACTTCTTATCTCCTACACATCGAATCCTACATACATACCGTATACACATACACACCACACACCCACACCAACACACTCCTACCATACACACTCTACTCCCTCCTTGGCTTTCTTCCCTTTACTACTCACCCCCTTTCATGCTCGCCTGGAGTACTTGGATGTCACTACTTGTTGCGGTTCTCTTCACTTGGACGTTGCCACTTGTCTCCTCGTCGGCCAAGGAAAATGAGGAAGCAAAAACTTCTGATGGAGCTCTCCATTGCTAGTGAGAAGGCTCGAACCTTATCTTGCAGCGCCAACCTCAGCCCATGTAGCAGCTATGTAGCAGTTCAACAAGGAGAGCGACACCTTATCCAAAATCAACAAAAAGAAGCTTGGCAACTCTTGACCCCAAAAGCATTGATGTCGCATGACTTCCATCACCTCTAAGGCCTTTATGCTAAGGGCTCTCCATACACTCCTTTTCTTTTTCTTAGTCTGACGAGGAAGAACTCTGCCCATTATGCAACAAAGACTTGTATTCAAAAGATGTATATTTGTTAGCATTTGCAAGTGATGATTCCTAATGTTAGTCAATTACAAACTCAATTTTCTCCTTCCATGTTAATGCATCCTCTATGTTGAATGATGCCATTGTAATACATTTGTTCTTCTCTATCTTGTTATAGATGTACAACATATAAACCGCATTTCTATGCACAGTCAAGCTTCCATCCTCCACTCTACAATTACCATTCATCAACAAGCTCTTGATTTGCACCTGTTTACCCTTAGGCTTCTTTTTATAAAAAAAAAAAAAAGTAAATTGCAGTCTAATACAAAGTAATGCATGTGAAGGTTTGATCGACCGATCATCCTTCTACATATATATTGGAGCATTAACCCTTAATACACTACCCTCGAGTTTGACATCTTTAATCACAACCTAAATAACAACAACAACGACATAATACAAAATTCCACTTTCTCTCTCTCTCTCTCTTAGGGAATCATACAAACCTAAGTGAGTTGACATTATTCTTCATTGTAGAGAGAGAGAGACATAGGGTTGGTGGTTTGTTTCATGTTTAGTTCAGGTGTGTGTGTAGTATAGAGAGGAAGAAAAGACAACAAGAGAGAGAGGCAAGGAATGACGATTACTCTGTTTCTATGTTAGAAAGCAGGGGTAAAGGGAAAAGAAAATGAGGAAGGAAAAGGAGTAAGAGTAAAGGTTACTGGGGATGATGCAAAGAGTGGAGACTGAAGAAGAAATCAATTTGCTAATTGGTAGATGCGAGGGGGTCCTGAGTAGCAAAGTCTCATTGGTGAGAGAGGGAATTATCAAAGGAGTCGGTCCTTGCATCACAGTGGAAGAAAAAAGATTGAGAATCGAAGGGTTTGGAAAGTGGGCTTGTGTGGTGCGATTGAAGAAGCCGTATGTTCTTTTTCCATTTTCTTGGTTATGTCATGAAAGTGAGAGAGATTAAGAGAGAGACAAGGACTGAGAATAGGAGTTCATCGGTGACCAGGGAAGAGACGGTGAGAAAAAGAAAGGGAAGAAGGTGGAAGGAAAAGAAGAAAGAAGAAAAGGGGGAAGGACGATAGGGTAGTGTGCTGATGTGATGGAGCAGGCGAGGAGAGGACATTCGAAAAAGAAAGAAAAGAAAGAAAAAGAAAAAAAGAAAGAAAAAAGGAAAGAAAAAAAAAAGAAAGGAAGAAAAAAAATCAGATAAGGATAAGAAAATTTTTATCTATTTACGAGTTTATTTAGTATGCACATTTATATTTTATTAAGTTATTTAAATGATGATATTCTTATACAAAATTTAAAATATTTTGAGTATAATTATTTACATAAAAAAATTATATTTAACTAGTATAAACTTAAAACTTTAATTCTTACTTTTCATTTATTATAATTACTTAATGGATCATGTTCCTTTCTTATTATTATTTATTATTATTATTAATTTTATTTTATTATATATATATATATATATATATTGTGGGTGTTTCATCTTTAGCTTGGAAGTGTGTTTCAGTTGTTTGAATAAACTTTGTCATTAAATCTTCTGAATTTGACTTCTGTTCCAGCAGGTGATGTGCCTGTTGAAATCCAGGTGGGCCATTCCTTGGTTGATTTTCTCATGAGAGATTGGGATGATTTCTCCAACCTTATTTTGAGTAGTTTCCGCTTCTCAATTGTTGATTTAAAAATTGAAAAACAGAAATCCTTGATATGCATACTTTACTTCGTTAGATCTGAATCAACATTATTATAATTATAAATTCCCGAGATATGGTAACCAACTTTGTGGAGCATTTTGAATGCATTACCCAAATACATTCACTTTGGAGTTGAGCCTTCAAGTTGATTAAATCTTCAAATACAAACTTATCTTATAACATGTTGTTAGTTTCTTAATGCAACAGGATTACTCTTTGATTCACTTTATGTGTTACTCTCTAAGTTACCTTTTGATTTTTGACTAAAGGCTTTGCGGCTTTGTGAGTCATACAATAAGTCTACTTTCTGAGTTACCTTCTAACTGAAAGTTTGAGAAGAATTAAATTGAATTACATTTGTATTTTTCAGCTGCACACTTAATAACATGATTAGTAAACTCTTAGTTTTTTGTTATCATAACAAATGTTATTAAGAGAACTCAACATTTAGCTATTTCTATAAATTGCTCAAGAAAAATTAAGGAAAATTGTTTTTTAATTCTTATGATTTTGTTTTCAAGGAATAATTACGTAAAGTTAGGGGAAAAAGAAAAGAAAGTCAAGATCAAATGAGTGACATAACCCTAACCTAGCTTTTAGTTGAATAAATTCCAAAAAAGGGATTTTTATTTTCCTTTAAAAAAATCAACTAATCTAATTAGGGGTGAGCAAATACAAGGTAAGTAGGGTATAAGACACTACTCTATTTTACCTTGGAACTATCCATACATTGTAATCATGTGAAACTTATAAATTTTATCTTTTTACTTATAAATTTCAAGTTTACATGATACTAAAAAAGTAATCGATATGTAATATTACAAGTTCTTTATATACAAAAATTTGGAACTTGTAGCAAAACCAATGGAATAAAAAATAATAATGTTTTTCTTTTTTCATTATTTTTCGTTTATGTGATTTTACTACTTAGTAAAAAGGAAAGAATAATGAGAATAAATAAATAAATAATAGAAAGTTGGAAAGAAACATGGGGAAGAACAAGGGAAAGCATAAAAAAAATGTAAAATGTGAGAGGTAGCATTAGTTTAACAGTTTAGGTTATTAACTAATGGACCTATGCTCCTTCATTTTTCTTCTTTCCAATACATTTGTTGGTAAAAAAAAAAATAATATTATTATTCATTATTTATTAATATTATTTAATAATTCTTTATAAAGTGGTTACATGATACCTTAGAGCTTGTACCATATATACTTTAGAGTACAAGTAAAGTATAGGTTTTAAAGTGAGTATAGGATAGAAAGGCCTCATACCCCTTAACATTATTTAATAATTCTTTATGGGGTAGATACATGATACCTTGGAGCTTGTACCATATATACCTTAGAGTATAGATTCTAAGGTGGATACGAGATAAGAAAATCCCATACATGGACCATACTCTATGGAAGTAGGTTTGAGAAAATTCATAATCAAAACCTACTTTGTGATTCTTAATACCTACCAAAAACCCACTCAAAACATACCCGATTGAGTGAAGATTGGGTTGGTTCATTGTAGAACAAGGTTACCCCTAAATCTAATTAAAAGGTATGCTATACAAAAAAAAGAAAGAAAAAAGTTGGTTAAAACATGAAAATGTTAACAAAAAGGAAATTCAATAAAAAGTTCTTATTTTTCTATCATGGGGAATTTTAAAACAATTTTTTTTGTAACTATTCCAGAGGACATCTATGTACCTATTATTGGGATTAGACTATTGTAGTTTGTTTTTTCAAAAGCTCTTTTCAAGTGGGTTGGTTCTTTTAAAATTTCAAAAATATTTCAACTTTCATGTTTTTAATTTTTTTTAATTTTTCATTTTTTGGTTTTGTGAAAAATTTAAGGAAAACCTTAATTTTTGTGAAAAAACCTTGATTTTGTAAAAAATCTAAAAACCCCACCTTTAGGACAACATCAATTTTTTTTAAAAAAAAAAACCATAATGTTGAAAAGGTTAATTTTGTGAAAATAAATTCAAGCAAGCACTAAAATTGTGTAAAAAAACAATCCAACTCAAGTAAACACATATTTTCAAGCAAGATCATTCATTTAACATATAATATGCAAAAACCTATTAGAACATGCAATCATGCAAAATTATGCTAAAATCAATAAAAAATTTCCTAATGGCAAGAAATTATGCAAATTATATATCAAATTGCAATTAATTATTGAAATTCACTAAAACCTTAAAAAAAAGTGCATACTTTACTAAAATGCTTAAAGCCTTAAAAAACACAATTTTCATCAAAATTAATCATAAATCATGCAAGAACATCAATACAAGCAAAAACATGAAAAAATCATCAAAATTGACAAAACATGTAATCATTTTAAAAAACTTTATTTTTTAGGTATTATATAAAAAAAAGTTGGTTAAAACACTTAACACACTTTACAAGAAAAACTCATAAATGGAAGGCTTATAGTGGTGCTCGATGACCAAAGGTACATTGCCAAAAGCTTCTAGGTTCGTGCTCAGTTGTATTGACAAAGTAGTTGGGCAAAAGGAGCATTAGGCAACATCACTACACAAGGTGGTAGCAAATCTATTAGGTAGCGCAATGATGGTGGTGTATCTCAATTGGTTGTGCTTTGATGGATATTGGTGGTGATGGGTGTGTAAGCAAGGTCTCTCTAGGATACTTGTCAAAAGCCCTCAATTAATTCTTCAATTAAGTACATGTAAAGACTCCAATTTGATGCTTCCAATTTGTTTAAAGAACCTTAACCATAACATACTTAAAACACAAATTACTAACACAATTGAACACTTTTCATAAAATTAAAATTGGGGCTTTTGCTCTTGGAGCATTAGGAAATCTATATTAGGTTCAACAAATTTAAGGTGAAATTGAGAGAACCCATGACTTAGGAATTCTCAAATTCTCTAGAATTTGTGAGATTTAGACTAAATTGAGCATGAATCCAAGGCCTTTATTTATTGTATGTAGATTTGCTTAAGGAATTTGAACCTATGATCACTTGGAACCATGCCTATGCCTAAACCACTAAGCCATCAACTCATTTCAACATTTATGGCACACATTTTTTAGTTAGTTTATGGACTTTAGCTTGGACTAGCATTTTGGGTTGAGATTGGGCTCAAGCCCCTTTTTTTTCAAAAAAATCAATTTTGCTCTATGGGCAATAAATTTGTGTACATATGTAAATAGACATCTTAAAATGAAGTACTTTTAGTGCCTCTATTCATTCCTTATCCAATTTACATAAAATATATCTTTTGCTTAAAATAATCAATTAAAGGTTAATTCAAACATCATTTAAAGCAAAATTTTGCTGACTTTTGCAAGAGAGCAAATTGAATCAAGCCTAGAAAAATGAATTTTTAAGTAAACTAGCGATTTTTTTATTGAAAATTCATAAGTCATGTATGTGAACTTTGACTCCAAAAATCATTTTTGACCTAGGAAAACTATTTTCCATTTTCCAACTTGAAAATGATGTTACACCCTCAAAAGAAATGTTTTTTTTTTTGCCCCATTTTCATAATTTCTCGATTTACTTTGTTTATTTCTATTTTTTGTAGATTTTATTAATTTTTCTTTTTTTTTTGTTTTTACTTAAAAAGTTATCATAGAATAAAGATAAAAATTAAATAGGACAAAAAATGGGGTATCAACAAATACCAAATATGATAAAGCCACTATCTTTGGTTTCCACATTAATAATGCAAATACTAGAGGTGTTAGTGGTTATAGTTGAGGTTGAACTTGAAAAATGTGATTATAAACTTAAGAGTATCACAATAGAGGTAGAGATCGAAAGTGACAGGTCTAATGATGTAAAGACTCTAAAGAAAAATGATTGTTGAGATCGAATGTGGAAAATAAGATGTTGAAAGGCATTAAGATAAATGGTTGAGAACCAAAGATAAAGATTATAGGCTCTTTATTTGATGAATATAAACTATTATGTACTAGAAAAACCAGTTGTTGAGATTATGGATGCTAGATTTAGGATTGAGAGCAAGCTCTAAGTTATTAAAGAAAATCCTTTGTTGGTTGAGTTAAAAAGAGAAGATCAATTGCCAATATTGATTAAGTTATGTGTTATACTAATTTCATTTCCTAGAGATTATCTAATATTGATAAGTTATGTTGATAGGGGTGCATGATGTGTGGTTGAAACTTAGATTGTGTATGAAGGCAAGTAATTAGTTGCATACTTGTGTTGAAAATATAGGTTTGCATTTGTGAGCTATAGGATGGCCTTTAATCCAAGTGACTCAATGAAGCAATTCAACTATAAGATTTTAGGGTAAATCTTTACAACCTTGAAGATATGATGGGAATTATGGTTTAAATTATCATCTAAAGGTGAGGAACAAAGAGAAGCTGTCATGCTCCAAAAGCGATATAACCTTAATGGTCCCATTGTGTATACTAGTCTATGATAGGGGTTGATGAATTAGCATCTATCATTAAATTGATATACATAAGGCAACAACAACATAACCACTCCAAAGTATTATTAGTTTATCAATAAACTATGATACAGATAAACATAGTATATAATTGAACATATTTACATATATTCACATACTATTTACAAAAGTGAAACTAGTTTGATTACAAGCATTAAACCTTAATTAGTTTAGGTCACCCAAAAGAGACCCAACTGATTCAAAAATCAAATGATCAAAAGAAAAGTCCATCAACCATTATTCGTCACTCCTAAGCCCTATTTACAATCATATAAACACTTGTGGATCTGCAAGTTGTGGTATATCTACTTAGGACCTATAAGGAAATCTATAGAAGAGTGAGCAAACCACAATTCAATAAGGGGTAAGAGGAAAGAAGCATATATAAGCTATACAAAGTAAATAGGGTTTTCAAGCAATTATTAATTGAAATGCATGAAGAAACAAATATTATTCACATAATGTTTTCGATCCATCGTAAGAGTGAAGAAATTACGCTAGCATCGATTTAGGTTGAGGAATTTGAAACAAATGCAACAACTTGTGACCAAACCTAAGCTTGTGCAATGGAAGGTTATCTCCTAGCCACAGCCACTATCTTTAGACCCACAAACTAGAGCTTGCCTCCTTTCGAGACCCTATTGAATTAGTTGTTGTCTTCAAACCTATGGCTAGCCCCTACACTTATTGCGATCTCCTTGACAAGTATCAAAAGACCCTTATCATTTATGCTTATTTAGATATATTTTTTATGTATTTCTTGTGATTTATTGAAGAAAAGATACTTATTTTATGAAAAAATTCATTTCAGGGTTTAAAGAGCACATTGGAATATTTCATGAGGATTAAGAGAGAAATCAATACAAATTAAACAAGTTTGGATCAAATTTGCAAAGGAATAGATTTTTCTTTTTTAGCCACTACATTCAGCATGATCATGCTGAATGAAAAAGGCTGACTATAGCAAGCATCAGAGGCTAAAGCATACAAATTCTATTTTTCAGCCCCACCCCAAACACGACCATGTAGCAGGTCGTATTGACCTACGATCATTAAAAAACTATAAATGGCATAGTTATTTCATATTAGGGTTAATTGGAAAGTTTAGTTTTAGAGTTTTTAAACAGTTTTAGATCAGTTTTTTTTTTTAAACCTGAGGAGAGAAAAATATAAAGAACTTTAAGGGAGAAATTGCTTATACATCATTGGAGATCACAAGACATAAATTACAGGGGTTTTATCTCTACATCATGATTTGTTTTATTTTCTTTAGATCTTTTGTGCTTATTGTAAACTTCATGGAAGAACGAATTTCTCATACCCTGTACTTTGTGAAACCTTAAATCATGTGAATTGAAATGCTATTTAACTGATGAAAAATTCATGTCTGTCTTTATATCTATTCATGTGATTGATTTGTGCATGAATTAATTGTATGCTTGATTCTTATTAGATAGAAAGAGGTTTTATCTAATAGGATAGATCTTCATGAATAGAGAAATTGCGTGTTTTACCTAGAGGTAAGGAAATTCTGATTTTCTGCCACAAGAATTTAATTCTTGTTGTAAGGATCATGAACTTCATGCAATCTTATGTAGCATTAGTGAGGAAAAGGTCTCTACTATCTCATGTATGGTTAGGAATTAATTGACACAAGGGAATAATTGATTTAATTGATAAGATCTTGCGGTGTAAAGCATAGATAATTCATTAATTAATCCATTATCATAAGAATTTGAAGGTTTAAGGTGGATCAAGGTGAGGGTATGTCTTGTGATTTAATTCATCTTTTGAAAGCATACATAATTGATCTTAGGTTGCTAGATTTGTTGTTTAGTATTTGAATAATAAATCTCACTTCAAAATTTAGGCTAAATAGTAGAAAAACAGTAATACTAGTACTTGTTTTTAAGATCCTTATAGATGACACCTTAAAACCTATGCTTCATTAGATAGGTATACTTACCTAGCTTAGATCGTAGATTTAATTGGGTTTATAAGTTTAGAATTTTGATACGACCTGTAAGTACGCACCAAGTTTTTGGCACAATTGCCAGTGATCTAGCAAAGCAATATTAGGAAAAGCTTTAGTATCTACAACTTTAGTCATTTTTCTTATTTTCTTCTCCTTCCCTTGTTTTTGAATAATTCTAATCTATGATTGTTTGTTTTTGTTGGTGCATGATAAGGAGTCTTTTTACAAATAATCTTGATTTAGATCTTGAGATCAAGAGGACAATCCGTAGGATTCGAAAGAACATGTTTGCTAGTTCTTTTGGGCAATTGACAATCAAGGAAGAGGCTCTTGATATTAAAGCCAAGATGGAAGCAAAGGTAGAAATATTTGGAGAATTCCTAGATAATAGATCAAAATCGTCTGAATGTAGTGAAGAGGAAATAAAAAATCATGGCTAAGAAACATCACAAAACCAATTCGGAGTATGCTAGGCCTACACTTGATGGCACTGATCCAACAATTGTGAAGCCTCTAATTGGAGCTAACAATTTTGAGATAAAATGTGTTGTGATTCAACTCTTACAGTAATATTGTCAATTTGGTAGATTACCAGATGAAGATCCACATGCATATATTCAAAGTTTCTTAGAAATTTGTGAGACTTTTAAAAATAATGGAGTTGCGGATGTTGTAAAAAGATTGTGATTGTTCCTTTTTTCATTAAGAGGGAAAGTTAAGACTTGGTTGACATCCTTAGGTGTTGCAGCTATTACTACTTAGGAAGACATGGTAAAGCAAATTTTGGACAATTATTTTCTTTCGTGCAAGACTACCAATTTAAGTAATAAAACTCCTTCCTTTGTTTAAAATGATGTTGAAAATTTATATAATGCTTGGAAAAGGCAGAAAGAGTTGTTAAGACGATATCCACATCATCAATTACCACCATTGATGCAAGTTCAAACCTTTTACAATAAGCTCAACACAGCCACTAGACAATTAGTTGACACTGCAGCTGGTGGTATTTTGAATTCTAAAACATTGAAGGAGTCCTTGAAGCTTTTTGAAGACATAGCTAAGAACAATTATCAATGGGGGAACAATCGATGCAAACAAAAAGCAACTAGATTGTATGAGGTGGATTTCATGACCACTATTGTTGGTAAGATAGATGTACTAAGTAAACGAATTGTTAGTATCAAGAATGCATCAACACCAATGATCCAATTTAGAGAATCATTTGAAGATTATAGCAGCTTCTTTGAACATCAAGAACTATTTGGGCAATCAAAATAGACAACAAAACAATCCTTATAGCTATATATATAATCCGAGTTGGTAGAATTGCTCTAATTTTAGCTGCGAAAATACAAACACTTAGAGAGCTAACTATCCAGCTCCAGGATTTCAAAGACCACAATTTCCACCACCTTAACCAATGCCTCAACTCTTAGCTTTATCACCACTAGAAAACAAGGCAAGTTTGGAAGATCTTATGACTCAATTCATTCAAAGCTTTTAGGAAAGACATTGGAATCATGAAGCTTCTATATATAACCTTGAGAAACAAATTGACCAATTGGCTGAGATGTTGTTTGAAAGAAAATCAAGTTCTTTTCCTAGTAATACCGAGCCTAATCCAAACAACCTTGAGAAACAAATTGATCAATTGGCTGAGATGTTGTCTGAGAGACAATCGAGTTCTTTTCCTAGTAATACTGAGCCTAATCCAAAGGAACAAGCAAAAGCTATTACTTTGAGAAGTGGGAAGGAGGTGCAATATGAGAAGCCAAAAGAAAAAGACAAAGAAGAAAGTCAAAGGCTTATGGTAGAAGAAGTGATCCTTGAAAAGTTAGGGCCTACAAAGTAATCATGATCTCTAGCTATAAAGGAGTATAAACCATGGATTCTATACCTATCATGCCTTAATCAAACTAAGGATAAAGAGCAATTTGGTAAATTTCTTGATTTTTTTTAAATAATTGCACATTAACTTTCCCTTTGTTGAAGCACTTTCACAAATTCCAAAATATGCCAAGTTGTTTATCCATTATTTAAAACAAGCTTCTTCTAAAGTTGAAGGATCGGGATAGTTTCACAATTCCTTGTGTAGTTAATGATATTATTGTTGATAAAGCTTTAGCTAACTTAGGAGTGAGTATCAATTTAATACCCCATTATTTTTTCAAGAATTTGGGACTTACTGAACCTAAGCTTACTCGTATGAGTCTACAATCTATTGACCGTTTTGTGAAAATTCCTAAGGGGATTATTGAAGATGTTTTAGTGAAAGTTGGGAATTTCATTTATTTTGTTGATTTTGTGATCTTAGATATGGATGAGGATAGGGATGTACCTTTAACTTTAGGAAGACCTTTTCTTGCAACAACTAAGGCATAAGGCAAGCTTACTTTGAGGATAGGAAATGAAGAATTGGTGGTGAAAATTGGTCCAGCTTTGAAGTATCTAATGAGTGTGGATGATTCATGTTATGCCGTTAATGTTGTTGATTTTTTGGTAGATGAGCATTTTGAAGAGATATTTTATAAGAATGTGTTATAATTGAGCTTAGTTCATGGAGAAGGAAAGGATGTGACAAGTTCAAAGGTTGAATCATTATTATCACAACTTGATTCAACTAAGAAAATTAATCCTCAAGTTGGTTTTGAAGAATTGAAGGAGGGAAGTGAAGCAATGCTTAAAACTTCTATTGAAGACTCACCGGTTTTAGAATTGAAACAACTTTTAGATTATTTCAAGTATGCCTTTCTAGCTAGAAAATTTTAACGTTACTAGTCATTATTGCTTCGAATTTGTCTTTTAAACAAAAACATAAACTTTTGAAGGTTTTCGTACATAAATGAGCCATTGATTGGAAAATTTCTAATATTAAAGGTATCAATCCATCCTTTTGCACACATAAATTTTTTTTTGAAGATGGATTTATACCTATTGTGCAACGCTATAAGAGGTTAAATCCGAATATGAAGGAGGTGGTTAAGAGGAGGTGTTTATGCTTTTAGATGCAGGGTTAATCTATCCAATTTCAGATAGTTTTTAGGTTAGTCCAACTTAAGTTATACCAGGAAAGGGGGAATGATTGTGGTCCCTAATGAAAAGAATGAGTTGATTCCTATGCGAACCGTCACAGGATGGGTTTGTATTGATTATAGGAGGCTAAATGATGCAACTAGAAAGGATCATTTCCCTTTACCTTTTGTTGATCAAATGCTTGGGAAACTTGCCAGCTATATGTTCTATTGTTATTTAGATGGAAAGTGTAGTTATTTTGAAATTCCCATAAGCATAGAAGATTAGGAGAAAACAACATTCACATGTCCTTATGGCACCTATGCTTATAGGAGGATGCTTTTTAGGCTTTGCAATGCACTTGCTACATTCCAACGGTGTAAGCTTACAATTTTTTATGATTTGGTTGAAAAGATAATTGAAGTCTTCATGAATTACTTCTCTATGTTTGGGAATTCATTTGATGATTGGCAGATCTAGTGAAAGTTTTGACCCATTGTGAAGAGATAAACCTAGTGCTCAACTAGGAAAAATGTCACTTTATGTATAAGGAAGGAATTATTCTTGAGAATAAAGTTTCTCACAAGGGGATTGAAGTTGACAAGGCCAAGATATATGTGATTGCAAGACTTCTACCTCCAACTTCTATTAAAGCCGTTTGAAGTTTCTTAGGGTATGTCGGGTTTTATAGACAATTCATAAAAGATTTCTCAAAAAGTGCCCATTCAATGACAAGACTTTTGGAAAAGGATGTGCTATTTGTTTTCAATCAAGATTATTTGCAAGCTTTTGACATTTTGAAGGAAAAATTGACAAATGCTCCTATCATGATAGCTTTAGAATGGAGTTTGCCATTTGAATTAATGTGTAATGCAAGTGACTTCGCTATAAGAGCAATTATAGGTTAAAGAAAAGAGAAGCATTTTCAGCTAATTACTATGCTAGCAAGACACTCAATAGTGTTCAAGAAAATTATACAACAAAGAAAGAATTTTTTGTAGTATTGCTTTTGACAAATTTAGACCTTACCTTATTTTGTCTGAAGTTGTCATTTATACAGATCATTTAAATCTCAAGTTCTTATTATCCAAAAACTGATGCCAAGCTAAGACTTATTCGTTGGATTTTACTTTTGCAAGAATTTGATTTGGAAAATTGTAATAAAAAAGGAGCAAAAAATTTAGTAGCTGATCATTTATCTTGATTGGAAAATCCTTTCTTGGAGGAGCTTAAAGAGGAAGATATTGATGATTCTTTTTTGAAGAAAAATTATTTGCAGTATGTGAACTTTTACATGTTGAGACTCCTTGATTTGTTAATTTTGCAAATTTCCTTATTGCAAAGATCTATCCAAATGACTTAGATTTTCATGCTAAGAAGATGTTCTTTAATGAACTCAAATATTATTATTGGGAAGATCCTTTTCTCTTTTGTGTTTGTGCAAATCAGATGATAAGGAGATCTATTTCATATGTTAAAGGCTAAAAATTTTTGCATGATTGTCATTCGGGCCTAATAGGTGGTCATTATAGTGCAAACTAAATTGCTCATAAGGTTTTGGAGGCTGGTTTCTATTGGCCTACCATATTCAAGGATGCTCAATGCTTTATAGCATCATGTGACAATTGTTAAAGAGTAGGTAACATATTAAGGAGGGATGAGATGACTCAGAATTATATTTTAGAGTGTAAAGTATTTGTTTTACAAGGTATTGATTTTGTTGGGCCACTTCTAAATTCTTATGGGAACAAATACATATTAGTGGCAGTTGATTATGTGTCTAAATTGGTTGAGGCATAAGCTTTGCCCACCAATGACGCTAGGGTAGTGTGTAGGCTTCCAAAGAAGCTCTTTTCCCAATTTGGAACTCCAAAAGCTATCATTAGTGATAGGGGAACCCACTTTTGTAATTTGCAATTAGGAAAGGTTTTGAAGCGATATGAGGTAACCCATAAAGTTGCAACTACTTACTATTCTTAAATAAGTGGACAAGTTGAAGTGTCAAATCGTGAGTTGAAGCGTTAAACTATGATTTAAAGCGAATTCTTGAAAAGATAATGAATCATCATCATAGAAATTGGGCTGATAAGTTGGATGATGCTTTGTAAACGTACCGAATTGCCTTCAAAACACCACTTAAGACTACTCCCTATTAGTTGGTGTATGGAGAAGCATGCCATCTTTTAGTAGAAGTTAAACATAAAGTGTATTGGGCCATAAGACAGATGGATGTTGATTTAGATGCTTCTAGAATCAAAAGAAAGTTGCAACTCAATGAACTTGATGAATGGCGGATGTTGGCTCATGAGAATATGAGAATTCACAAAGAGAGGATGAAAAAGTATCATGATTCTCACATTCGTCATCCTAAGAAATTTTAAGAAGGAGATCAAGTGCTCTTATTCAATTCATGATTGAAGCTTTTTCTTAGAAAAATTAAGATCTAGATGGTCTGAACCTTTCATTATCAAGAGAATTTTTCCATATGGAGCAGTTGAACTTGAACACCTTGATCATGATAATTTCAAGATTAATAGATAGAGATTGAAGTTGTATTTAGGAGGAGGAATGGAGTATGAAAATCAAGAGGAGTTTAAACTCCAATCACTAGCTTTGTGAGCTAAAAAATTTGAAGGATGTTAAGTTAATAATGTTAAAAAAGTGCATGTCATGGGAGGCAACCCATGTCTAACTTTGGTGAGTTGAATTCCTATTGTTTTTCTTTGTTTTTCACTATCTTAAGTCTATTTTTTTTTTGGTCAAAATTTCAGGTGTTAGGACTTTTTTGTTTATTTGTGAGATAATGTGAGTTCAATTCTAAGTGTGGGGAGAAGCATATTTCAGTATGATTTAATCTTAAAAGAGAGTGAGGTAAGTTTTCATCCATTTTTCAAGAATTTTATGCATATTACATGTTGGATTAATGAGGGAAACTTTAAATTTTTCTGCTAAAAATTGGGTACTTTGAAACATTTCGAGACTGAAAAGAAAAATTTTGTGATTTGGAGTTACCCCAACATTGAGCATGGCTAGATAAAAGGAGGGACTTACGTTTAAGGGGTATTCTGTTTGCAACACGACCCTCCTACTCACCTATATAACAGGGTGGGTTGATTCCTTTGTTTATTTTGATCTTAGCACGATCTTTCTTACCCGCTCGAGTAGCAAGGAGGGCTGATTTCTGCACACATTTTATTCACAACATAGTCACTCCTGCTTACTCATGTAGCAAGGGCGGGTGTAGTAGGGCAAGCTGACCTCTATCAGCAACATTTACTCTCTTCTCCAATTACGCACTCTCTCACCCTTACACACTTTCTTTTCCCTTCGACAAGCACATTTTCTTGGGTTGCCATGTTTTTGTTCTCTTCATTATCCTAATTAAGTAAGTTTTTTACTCTTGTCTCTTTAGTTTTCTATTTGTGACCTTTTCTTTTCACACTTCAATGGGTTTTTCATATGTGAGTGGATTTATGGCAATGCATGTTTATTTTCTTACTGATTTGTGTTTCTATGATTGTAGTTTCATGTTTACCCCTTAATTTTTGTTGAATCATTTTCGACAATCTCTTACTATTGCTAATTACATGCTTACTTAAGGTTCATGCGAAAAATTGTATTGGTTTTAAAAATTGGGGCTTTTGCTTTATTCATGCAATTCCATGCTTATCATGTCTTGTAATACGCATGGTTTGTGAAATTGGTGGCTATCATGTTCAAATATTGATTTAAGGTTCATGATGGATCAATTTTTAGCGATTTCAGATTTTAACTTGTTATGAAATCAGTGCCTTGGAATAGTTTATTATGCTTGAAAATGTTGTTAGACATTTGTTCTCGATCTTCATCATGCCTTAATTTCCACGCCTGTGCACAAATTTAAATTTGTTGTTCCTTTTACTTCCATCCCCACCCCTCTACATGACCATGCTGCTTAGGTTGTGAAAAATGTATTTTGTCATCATGTTGGATTTAATGAGGTTTCATGTTTGTTTCTTATTTCTAAACTTTCTCTATCTTCTATTATGGTTGCAATTGAGTATCACTTCCATCTTATTTTGAGCATGTATTACTTTGATGTTGTTCTTGTATTATTGTTTTTCTTTTCCCTCACTTATGTTAAATTTTCTTTATCCAAAATGAAATATAAGCATTCCTATGTGAAAAGAGGAAAACATTCTATTGACCCACAGACCTCTCAATCATCTGCCACTTGTCGAGGGACTCAAGAGCCCTTACCTCCTTTACTCCTTGGGATAGAGTGAGTTTTCTTTGATCCTGGTAATATTTCTTCTAAGAAATGGAGTCGTGATAGAAAAGCATGCTTAGAGAAAATGGAAATCCATAAGAATTGATATTTAGATTGGCAACTTCTTAGAGATTTTAGTTTAGAGGAATAGGTTTGCAAGGATATAGCAATTGGTCATTGGGCTTGAGATTAGAGAACCAGCATATTGTGATATTACACTTGAATTCCTCTCAACAATGGAAATAAAGGAGTATTCCTAAACTCACAAGGTTGATAGTACTCCAACCTTCCAAATTTATGGACAAGCTTATAGATTTCATTTGTCAAAGTTTGGCCTCTTTTTGGTTTGTATTTGGCTGAAGAGATCGAGACTCTTGAATATTTATCTATGCCCAATGATTGGCCAGAAGGAAGAGTACTAACAACTTTTGGAAGTTGTTATGTTTTGATTAGGTTGCCAAGTAGTATCCATCAAAATCTAAAGCTACTTCCATGATAGATATTACTTTAAAAGTAGTCAATCACTTATTAGCTCACACCATTGGTGGTAAAAGTAGTAGTCATGGTGTGGTTAATTCTTTTAAACTTTTACATTTGTATAGTATAGACACAAAATACTCAATTAATGTAGGTGTAGAAGTAGCTTATTTCCTCAAGCATTAGGCAATGGATCCACTTATGAAGGGAATTTATTATGAGGGCTATATCACTGAGCTGCTTAAGGAAATGAATTTGTTTAGGCAACCACCAGAGGTTACTCCATGTGTTAAAGTTGAGAGGATTACTAATGGTCCTTTTCATGGATACAACTTGATTAGAATATCTAGTAGCCCTACCCTTTACTTCCACTTCCCAGTTCAAGAATTCTAATGCTGGTGCTTCTAGCTCTTCTGCCCCATCTTTGAGGGATTATGAGTTTTCTAGAATGAAGAAAGTTTCATGCTGAGAGAAAGAAAAATAAAAGGTTTAGATGAGTTGTGTGGGGGGCTTTACAGTCTCTTTCTAGGTTTTTTTTACCTCTACCACAAAATCTCCCCACATATGGTCCCAATGATTTTATCATTATAAATGATTTAGAAGATAGAGATGAAGAGGATAATGCTAAAGAAGAAGAAGAAGAGGATAAAGTTTCTAATGATGGGGATGCTTGATTTTTATTGATTTTAATTGTTTGTTATTTACTTTAATCTTTTGGTTTGTAATTTTAAGCTCTTGACTTATGAGAAGATTTTCATCTTTGTCGGTAACCTATATACTTAATTGTTGGACTTGAGATAAGCTAATTTCTTGCTCGCCTTCTGTTTGCTATTTTTTGTTTTGATTTGTTTGCAGGTTGGAACTTCTATAAAGTTCATAACCATACCGATGCTACTGTTGATTTTTGCAATCCAAAATTCTCCTTTCTTGTTTCGGTTTAGGAAAACTCCTGTTGCAATCTCTACATAAATCGGGGAAGTTATTGGTGTCTTTTTTCTTATAATTCTTTCTTACCCCTTTTCTTTACTTGTGCTTGATTGGGATGACACTAGGGATAATGTCTCATTTAAGTGTGGGGAAGGGAAATTATAGAGAAAGAAAATATTTGAGTCTTATTTGAGTTTAATGATGCACATGATGCACTTGTTAATCAAAATTCCTCCATTTATGAGTTTACAAATGAGCTTTTAAAGTTGATATATTTTAACGCTTAGAATCTTGAAATTATGCTCATATTTTGGTAAGGCTAGCATTCAAAAGATAAAGAATAGTGATTTTTTGTATCTTACTCACCTATTTTGAACTTAGTATACTTAGTCAAAGCTTTAAGAAGAAAATCTAAGTGAGGCAAATTTACTTATCATTTAATGATGGAATTTAGAGTTGTGAAAGATGTCAAAGTCTTTAGTGTAAAGTTAAATGGTTGTGTTTCTAAGCTAATTAGTGGTATATTAGCTTTTCAACCACTTTGAGAGTTTTTCTAACCTTTTGTAAAAAGGATATATGAAGTCTATCACTTGGTGATTCTTCTCAAACTATCTTAAAAAAAAAAAAAACTGACCCAAAAAGAAGCAAGTTAAAACCCATCCAAAGGAAAAGAAAAAATGGAGGAAAAAACCTACCCCTCTAAAGGCCAAAACAAAAAAAAAAAAAAAACGAAGAGATTTAAAAAGAAGAAAAATCCAGGAGAATAATGAATGCCATGTACTTTCACTTTAGGTTGTTGTGCTTAGAGAGGTATTTGAATGGTTTATATGCTTGCTAGTAAGTGGTCAGATGTGACTATGCCACTTTTGCTTTGTTTGAATTTGTCTTTCCTTTGTAACTTTAGAAGCGATTATTAAATGGTGAGATTAATATTTTGACTTATTTAGATTAGTCTTAAAAATTTGACTGTAGTATGCTAAGTACAAGTACAAATATGGTAAGTTTGAGCAATATACACTAAATAGTTACTTTAGATTGATTGAAATGAAGAACGCTATGCTTGATTTGATATTTTCTTATAAGTATAATTGATGATAGATCTTTTTTCCTTATTTTGTTTGCTTGAGGATAAGAAAATGATTAAATGTGAGAAAGTTTAATGATTGTCAAAAGACCGTTATTATTTGTGCTTATTTGGATATATTTGTTATGTATTTCTTATGATTTGTTGAAGAAATGATACTTATTTTGTGAAAAAATTCATTTCAAGGTTTAAAGAGCTCATTTGGAATATTTCATGAGCATCAAAGAGAAATAAATGCAAATTAAACAAGTTTGGGGTCAAATTTGCAAAGGAACAAATTTTTCTTTTTTAGCTCTTGCATTCAACATGGCAGGGCTAACTACAACAAGCATTAAAGGTGAAAGCAAATGGATTCTGTTTTTTTAGCCTCACCCTGAGCATGGCCATGCAGTAGGTCGTGTTGACCTACAATCATCAAAAATACGAAGAACTTTAAGGGAGAAATTGCTTATACATTATTAGAGATCACAAGACATCAATTATAAGGGTTTTATCTCTACATCATTATTTCTTTTATTTTCTCTAGATTTTTTATGCTTATTATAAACTCCATGGAGGAGTAAATTTCTCATACCTTGTACTTTGTAAAACTCTAAACAATGTGAATTGAATCGCTTTTGATTGATGAAAAATTCATGTCTTTGTATCTATTCATGTAATTTCATTGTCTTGTGATTGATTTGTGCAAGAATTAATTGCATATTTGATTTTTATTAGATAGAAAAAGGTTTTATCTAATGCAATAGATCTTCATGAATAAAGAAATTGTGTGTTTCACCTAGAGGTAGGAAAATTCTGATTTTTTGTTATAAGAATTTAAGTCTTGTTGTAACGATTATGAATTTCATGCAATCTTATGTAGTGTTAGTGAGGGAGAGGTCTCCACTATTTCATGTATGGTTAGGCATTAATTGACTCGAAAGAGTAATTGATTTAATTGATAAGATCATATAGTGCAAAGCATGAATAATTTATTAATCAATCCATTATCATAAGAATTTTAAGGTTTAGGATGGATCAATGTGAGGGGTATGTTTTGTGATTGAATTCATCTTTTAAAAGCTTACATAATTGATCTTAGGGTTGCTAGATTAGTTATTTAGTATTTAAATTATAAATCTCACTTCAAAATTTAGGCTAAATAGTAAAAAAACAGCAATAATAGTACTTATTTTCAAAATCCTTATAGACAACACCCTAAAATCCATGCTACATTAGATAAGTACAATTGCCTAGCTCATATAGTAAATTTTCTTGGGTTTATAAATTTAGAATTTGATATAATCAGTAAGCACCCATCACTTATCTTCTATCACTTAGTTTGATTGAGAATAGGGGAATACCATTTTGGCTATCTCATCGATAGTCCTAGTATTTGGTTGGAGAATCCTAATCACCCCTTAATGGATAGCAATGCATGTCCATTTAGAATTTTAGTTCAAGTTAGTTTAGGGGTGATCAATCAATTTGCAAACCATTTTAGCAAAAGTTAATTCACTTCAACACAACACAACATGTAGCTTGGCTACCACATTCGCACTTTAGTATCCAATCACAAGCTTGACATGCTCACATTCAATCTACTTTATGATCACAAACAAGTATATACTTTAGTCTCCAAAATGCAATAAAGCATTTATCTCACTTATGTGGAATTGTTGCTCACTCGAATTGATAAAATAAATTAGGCTCTAGGAGCTTAGGAATCCTATATGTATCAATTCTTGTTTCAATTTTTTGTATGAGTTATGAAAACATTTGGATCTTATTTATTTTATTTAACTAGTATGTGTCTATATTTGTATATGTAAGTGTACGTATACTATATCATCACTATTATGTATGTATGTATGCAATAGGCCATATATATATATATATATATATAATACATATTATTACACAAACCTTATTATATATATATATACATATGACTTTTGTGACCTAATTATAGGTATATTTATGGCCTCTTACATAATGTACCTATATACATACATACATACAAAATAAAAATATTATTTATAATATTACCATTTCGATTGTATTGAAATGTAGATTTCATTTGTATTTTGGTTATGGATGAGTCATCAAAAGCAATGTCTTCCATAATAGTATATAAAAATATGCATTTTAGTCTATGGTTATCCAAATTTAGTGAAATTAGTATTGCTAAGATTGTATGAACACAATAATACATATTATGGGTTCCATTTATAAAAGCATATTGAAAAAAGTGTCTTTTATCTAAATACATAAATTAGCTCATTTATAGATATAATAATATTATATTCTTATTCTATCATATGAATACTATATTTTCCACAAATAGTGATAAAATGTAGTAACAAATAGAATATGAGTATCTATCTCATCTTTAGCATGTACAATTTACAACATGGGCTTAAGGTATCACAAAACTTACTAAAATTGTATCCTATCAAGTCTGATTAACAAAAGTCATATCTTGATATGTCAATTTTTACCAAAATATCTAAACTGATATTACTAGAAATAAGTTATGCTTAGTAAATTAGGCATTTTTCATAGAAAGTTCATACTAAATAGCATACAACATCAAATAATTCCACACAAATAACTATAAACTCAAAAAAAAAAAAAAAGAATCTATAATGCTATTCAGTTAATTTAAAAAGGGTTATTATATATATGTATATAAGTAAAATTATGTATTTACCCTTAGATTTAGAATTAACTAAGCAAATAATTGTGTCTACATATAAAATGAATATTAAACACACATCATGTCCTTACAGTCTCATAAGAATCATAAAATCACAAATTCATCAATTAATTTGTTGAAAATCTATTTATTTTATAAAATGGAAGTTTTAGTATTTAACATGCTAATCATCAAAAACCCTTTATATCATATACATGTAGACTAGATATAATAAGAAGTCTATAATAAATTATTCAACCTGAAACAACGTTGTTTAGGTAATTTAAAATGATATATAAAATTCGGATCAACAGTACTTTTTTAAAAAGCAATATATAAGATATACACATTTTAATAAAATTAAAATATTACATAAATCTACTCATAAAATAAGCCCATTATACATTTTTTTTTCATAAATTTCTGGATTGTTTTAATAGTTTTAATCAAAATTACAAAATCAAACAAAAATGCGAACTCACCGGTTGCCGGAACTCCGGTGATTAGAGGCGGTGGAGGGTTGTCGTTCAGGCTGGACGAGTGGAGGACTGGTGGTGACAAGCGGGGTTGAGAGCAGTTCCTCGTTTGGCTGGTGAACGCACGTGGTCCTTTTATGGAAGATTAAGGTGGTTATTATTTTGTTTTCTTCTTCTTCTTTTTTTTTGTTTTCCCCTTTTTTATTTGCTTTATTAATAATAATCTTGTTTTATTAGTTGTCCTTTGTCACTACTTGCCACGTCCACACCATCTTATCTTGATGATTTTTGTTTCCATTTGTTTGCTATTTTATTAACTTAAAGCATATTTTATCATATTTATTTTATATTTTAGGTTATATTAATATCTATATATATAGATATATTTTATCCTTAGGCATATTTGAGGGACACATATATAGAGAAATCCACTAAAATAATACGATGTTTGAAAAATAATCGCGAAATAGAATATCTAGCAAAATAATTCTTAAAATAGGTGGCAAAAATGTGGACTCAAAACATGCTTTCAATTGAGTTAAAATTTGCTCAATTGAAGGTGCAGATTTAATTTGCGCTTTTAAGCAAATTACTTGATAGGTTGTACTGTGCATGAACAATTAATTCCACTATTCAATAATTTCATCTAATATCCATGGTCTAATTATTGTCAACATGTGTGCTGTAAACCTATAATCTGCAAACTTAAAAAATAAAAATATGCATGCAAACCTATAAAAGCATCCTACAAACCTATTTTTATAGAGTCATAAGCACTACAATACATCAATGTAATAACACAAATGTTGTGAATCTATGAAAATGAGAGGATTTAAATGAGTTGGCTGAAATTTCCCATTTCCTCAACCAAAAAATTTGATTAATTTATGTTTTGGTACGTATTTTTACCAATAATTGATTTTTTTTTTCATATTGTATTAGTTTTCACCATCTCATAAAACTTTTTCCGTAATATTTTATTTTTTTAAAAAAATACTAATGCTTATTATTAGTTTATAGTGTATTAGCATTATTTATGTAAATATTGTAATACATAGCCTATAATAGTTAATTTTTCTATTACTATGAGAAGAAGATCAATATTATGCTAACAAAAAATTTCATATTAATTTTAAATGTAAAATTTTGGTTTATTATTTATATTGTTATAAAAAAATATTTGTAATTGAATAATTCTTAAAAAAAAAGTTTTTTCTTTTAAACTAATCTTTCTTTTTGCTCTTATGTAAAATTTCTATTTTTTTTCTTACGAAATTTTTATAAAAAATTAAAAATTAAAAAGATTTTTTTTGTTACATGGCAAGAAAATGATCATTATTGTGCATTGTCAAAGTTAAACTACTAATATTAGCTATTTTTGTCGATTAGCTAATTATTTATCTATATAGCAGATAGAATAACAATAGGTGACTATGTCACATTGCTAGTCTATGCATTGGGAAATATTGTAAGTGGTAACTTAGGGCTAGAATATGATAGAGATCTAGTTAAGAAGTTGAAAATAAAGAAGAATGTGAATTACATCAAATTCTTTTATAGAATATGTTGAAATATTGGAGTCAATCCTATTGAAGTAGGGGTTAAGATAATTTAAAAGCATCATATTTTTCATGGGGGCAATATATCTTACACCTTGATGGCAAATATAAACGATGATGACGTTGAAAATCTAATTGAAATGGTTGAATTCTTTGGAGAGCATTGCATATAATAGTTATATGTTAGAATTTTTGAAGAATTGGGGAATCCCTTTGGATAGCAAACATTCCAAGAAAATAGGCAAACACATTCCTCATCTAATAGGGAAAAATGCCTCTTGAGTCGTCGATGTTTAAAGCATATGTTCTAACTCCTATAGAAGAGGTACCATTAAATGATGAAGATGAAGTAAACAGAGCATTTACTCCGGTGTTACAACGACCAGTCACATGTGATCTCTGTACGGTACATTTGGGGGTGGAAATTATAATGGACACCAATGTGGGAATGGGTGTTAAGAATGAAAGTTCCAATTATGAGGAAAATTTAGAGGAGGAAGAGGAGGAAAATGAAAACGAAGGAGACGATATGGTTAAAGAGGATTGTCCAATCGCACTAGGGCATTCCACACAAGCAATATATTAGCCAACGTAGGCTAAGCCACCTTATGTGGCAAGTAGAGATCCCGTTCTCTTCTACAATGTTGGCAGTGATGATGGTTACATCTATTTTGAGTAGGAGCAAAATGTGATGTGCATTAGTTCGAGTAACAGTGACGAGTAGGACATGAGATTAAGGATAAAGGTAGATGTTATTTAAGTTGTTAAGGCTTACCATAAGAAAAACCATTGTAACTTCATTGTTGTAAAATCTAATATGTCGTTTTGCTTAGTTCATTATTTCAAAAGAGAAGACGATTGTAAGTGGCGGTTTTGGGCCTGTAAGAAGAAGTTAGAGGAGTTGTTTGTAGTTACCAAATTTGAGAGTTCACACACATGCATCAACCCAATAATAAGTCAAGATCAACTACAGTTGGATTGCAACCTTTTTACAAGCCAATTTGTTAATCTTGTTAAAGACAACCCTGATATAAAGATTGCCAAGCCCGCTTCTGTTGTTGAGCAAGAATTTGGTTACAAGATAGCCAAGAGATGGGTTTAGAACGGCAAGAAACGAGATATTGAGCATGTGTATCGGAATTGGGAGATTTTTTATAATGAGCTTCATAAGCTTCTAAATGCGATAAACAAACACCAATCCCGGAACATGAGTTGATTGGGGCTAGAGAAGATCGAATACTCTTGGGGTGTCCACTCTTAAGTGGGTTTTCTAGGCGTTCGAGCCTTATATTATAGCGTGGAGATTACTTAGACCTATTATTACCATTGATGGCACTTTTCTATGTGAGAAGTACACACATAAGTTGTTGATTACTTGAGGCATTGATGGCCATAACCACATACTTCTGCTGGCATTTACTCTTGTGGATGATGAGTCGATTGAAACATAGGGCTAGTTTTTGAGAAAACTGAAGGAACATGTCATTGGCAATCGTGAAGTTCGTGAAACCATTTGCCTTATTTCAAATAAACACCCTAGCACTAAGTCAGTGTTTGAAGAGCAAGTCAATGGATGGTGCCCTCCATTCACAGTATGGGGATTTTGTATATGACACATTGTAAGCAACTTCAATGAAGCACACAAAAATATGCAACGTAAGAAGTTGGTCACCTATGCGGGGATAAAGGCATAAGTTTGAAGACTGAACTTTTCATGGACTAGGTGAGGACAATTAAGCTTGATGCCTTAGTGTAGTTTGATGATGTGTTGGTAGAGAAGTGGACGCTAGTCCATGATGGTTGCTATCACTTTGGGTATATGACCTCGAACATTGTGGAAAGCTATAATTATGTCTTGAAAGGGGTTTAGGGGATATCGGTGCTTGCTTTAGTTAAGAAGACTTTTTTTACAATTTCATGGGTTACTTCGTCAACAAGCATTTGAAGATTGTTAATAATATGGTAAAGAATAGAGTCTTCACCAAATATGCCACCAAAATGTAAGATAGATGGAGTTTACGAGCTAGCAACAATAGAGCCATTGATTACAATATGTAGGAAAGAATTTTTGAAGTACTCACTAATAGTTGTCGTATAGCAAGTGGGTTAAGGGAAGGGGTAGGGATGTACACTATTGACTTTGCCCATTGCATATGCACTTGCCAAAAATGACAAATATATCAAATCTCATTCTTGCATGCATATGTAGTAGCTGCCTTCATTAGGCTTAATATGTTGGTAGCTATACCGGATTAGTATAAGTGGACCCACTAAGAGCTTACATATAGGACCCGCTTCCTACCCATAGGCGATGAGCTCGATTGGGAGCCAGTAAACTTCTCATTACTCAATCCAAAAGGAAAGCTTAAAGGGGAAACTAAGGTGAAAAAGATATTGCATGAAGATAGATGTTAGGGAGCATCTAGATAGGATCACATGTGGACTTTATTGAGGGGAAGGCCATAATAGAAGAATGTGCTCACGTCGACATGATAATAGTAAACGTTGGATCATTAGGTGCATGATTAATTAACTCCTAACTTAGCCTTGCACATTTATGATGTCAGATTGTTGCCTGTATAATGCTAACTTTCTTTGTTTTCGTTGTGCAAATTAGATAAACCATGGACCATTTCATTCATCAATTTTAATGAAGTAAGAAGGACACCATTCATTGATATTTGCTATTCATGTAGAATATTATTTGAAAATTTGTAATTTATTAACATTTTTAACAAATTATTTTTTTTCTATTTTATATTTACGGTTTTACATTTTATTTAATAATTGTTTTTAAATTTTTTATAATTGTCAATTTTTTTCAATGATAAATTTTCCTCAAATTAATTTTTTATTTTAAAAAACATTAAAATTTTAAATAAAAATAACAAACAAAATAATTTTCATAAATTTAAAAATTATAAAAATTGATATAAATTTATTTAAAAAATTTAGGAAATGTATTTAAAGCGCATTTTAGATTCACGACATCACTACCTATTTTATGAATTATTTTACCAATCACCCTATATCGTGATTTTTTTAAATAACATTATTTTAATTGATTTCCCCACGTATATGTACTTTAATCCTCTCATAATACATTAGATATTTATTGCAATGAATGACACATCGACAATTGAAATAAACAACAATTTTACCATCTTCTTCCATAAATTTAGAAATGAGTCCCCCTTCAACCAAGTATCCTCTTCTTCATAACTTTAGTGTTGTCTCAAATAGATAATGCAATTGAAGAGAAGGCTTTTCGACTTATTGCATAACCACTAGAGTGAAAATCGAAATAATTTTCGATAGATTGCTTAGTGTTGATAAGCTATTTTAGATTTAGGCCCCTTATGTCCAATCCAACTTGCTTAAGCCTTAAATTAAGCTGTAGAGGTTGAATTTGAAACCCCTCCCCATTCTAATTGTGCTCATGCAATAGAAAGCACTATTAACAGAGCTTGAACTAAATGCTAGCGAATTCTATCAATCTATTTGGTTAGATTAAGCTACCAGAAGCAAAAGTCTAATTGATTAAGCACCTATGGGCCCAAGCTACAAGGTCAGGTCGGATCGGTTCAACTAGACCCCCAAATAAGGAATGCTCAACACATAAATAAGGATCATGATCAAATATACGCATCCTACTAAACCTAGAGTAGATCTTGATATCATTACTCTCCTTCTTAAAATGGCTTAGTCTCATCCTCTATAAATAGGGGATGAGGCTATTCGGTAAAAGATTTGAATCTCTCTTCAATCTCACACGTATTTTTTCTCTCCCATCGTTATGTTAACTTAGGCATCAAAGTGGCTTCATCGAAACACCCTCTAGTGCCCCCATAGCCTTCTTTTTCTATTTTGCAAGTGACTACAACTACCTCTCCAATCTCTAGCACAACACTTATGACCTGTTTACTTTCTAAAATGAAATAAACCTAGAATAAAAAAGTTATGCCTTAGAAATAACTATTACCAGAAATAGGTTAGAAATTTTTATTACAATGTTTGCTTCATGTAATTTTTTAGGAATACTCATTTAAGTGTTTTCATTACCTTATCAATTGCATATTAAGTTGGGAATATGAACAAAATTACCAATTTATGCCTATTTAGTCATTAATTGTAGTATTAATAAAGGTATAATAAATATAATATTTGAATTTTTTATTCCTACTGTAGAGGGAATAAAAAATTTCACCTTTTCTTAGGTAATATATATTCCCAAAGGAATTAGAATAGAAAATTCCCGAGAATTAAAATTCCGTCTTAATTTTTTTTCAAGTAAATAAGGTAATAGATAGTTGAGATGAAATAATTATTCTGTTCTTTTTCTATTACCTCTAAGTAAACAGGCCGTTAGGATCTAAGTCTTCCACAAAATTAGAACTAACTATTCAAATAAGCTTCACACTACTCCTGCAAAATTCCAAATGAACTTCTTAAGTACCCTTCAGATGATGCAAATTCTATTTGATTACCCAATGATGATGCTTCTCTAGGTTCATCAACTTACAACACCAACTCATGTGTTATGGATAGGTAATTATAGTTCATAGCATACACAATACTATCGGTTGCATTTAAACATGATTATACATACATACATACATGCAAACCTTGTAAATACTTAAGTGACTTGTGGTCGGTATAGATCACAAATTCTCATGTTGCTAAAAAGTGAGTATTCACACTACGAAGTGGAAGTCCTTGTCGTATATTGAGTAATTAAGTGTGGCACCACTAAGCTTTTTGCTAAATTAGGCGATCGATCATCGTTCCTACATTACCACAACTCTTATTCCAATACTTGATGCATTACACTCTAACTCAAACACTTTCTTAAAATTAGGTAAATTAAGCATTGGGGCAGTGGTAAGCTTTTCTTTGATCTCTTCAAAACTTTTCTCAGTTCATTCCATCTACCTAAATTATTCTCTCTTCTTGATCAGTTCAGTTAGTGGGGTTACAATAGTGCTAAAGTTTTAAATGAAACATCTGTAGAATGATGCTAGCCTATGAAAACTTTTGACCTTAGTCGTACTTTATGGGGTTGGCCAATTGACTATGGCTTTAACCTTTTCTTCAGTTATTCTAACTCCATCTCCCAACATAACAAAACCTAAGAATATCACCTTAGATTAACAAAATGTCCATTTCTTTAGATTACCATATAAATTTTCAATTTTTGGCAATTCAAAGACAACTCTAAGATAGCCAATATGGTCAAATAAGTCTTGATTATAGACAAGGATATCAAAGTAAAACACCACACACCTGCCTAGTAAATCTCACAACACATGATTCATAAGTCTTATAAGGGTGCTTAGTGCATTGGTTAGCCCAAATAGCATGATAGTCCACTCACACAGTCTGTGACATGTCTTGAAGACTATCTTTCATTTATAGCCTAGCCTCATCCAAATCTGATGGTACCTTCTCTTTAGATTGATTTTAGAGAACATCCGAGCTTTGTGCAACTCATCCAACATGTTATCAAGCCATAGGATCATATATCAATACTTGATAGTGATCATGTTGATGGCTTGACTATTGATGCACATTCGCCATGTCCCATCCTTCTTTGGTAACACTAATGTTGAACTACACAAAGGCTTGTGCTTTCCTTAACATACCCCTTAACAATTAGCTTGTCTAGTTAACGTTTGAGCTCTTTAGCTTCCTTTAGGTTCATGTGATATGTTGGTTAGTTCGGTAACAATGCTGTAGGCTATAGATCAATGTTATGTTTAATTCCTTTGAAGGGAGGTAGACCACTTGGTAACTCCTTGGGAAATAAATATTGGAATTCTTGTAACAGACTCTTCACTTCTTTTGGTAACTCATTCATAATGGTAACTTCTAATAACTGATTAACTATAAGTAGGGTATAAGGGTTCATATGACCTTAAGCTCTGCTTCAACTCTTCTTGACTCATAAATAAAGTTTGTCTCCAAGCTTATGTAATTTGTACTTGAGCCTCCTATACTTCTCTAGGCATCATTGGATGTAGAACGACCCTTTTACCATCCTTTTAGAATGCATAAGTATTGCGGGACTCGTCGTGGAGCATGCATTAGTCTAACATCTAGGGTCGACCCAATAGGATATAGGAAGCACATATGGGCAGTATGTCATAGAAGACCTCATCTTTTATCTATCCTTAATTTGTACTTATTGTGTGACATGCAAAGCACCCTTCTCATGTAACCAATACAATTTGTAAGGTTGGGGATGTGATGGGAATCTTCTCGGCGATCTTGGTGGATAGGGAACTTGATTTGGGTGATGATCCAAATCACTTCTATTCATACTTGTTTTCTTTATCTAATAAATGTTTGAATGATAATCTAACAGGTATAATGACATTTCTTCACGGGATGCCAAATGAATCTCACTGTTAGTCAATTAGGGACATCATTGGATTCTCATCCAATGGCCTGCTGTGATCAACATTGCCTCGATGCATCGACTCTTTGAAGATTATTAATTTTTGTACTTGTAATTATTTCTTTGGACTATTTATTTTATAAGTTTTTGGGATATTTTTATTTGGTTGTAATGGTGCTTTAGGACCGACCACCCTAAAGTGGCATAGTTATAATTTTGTAGACATTTTTACCTTAAAGAGAGCAAGTATAAATACTTGCTAACGAGAGTTTTGAAGGGACATTATCTTTGACATCAAATTATACATTTTGTGGCCGTGAGACATACCCTCTTACAAGCTTCTACACTTATCAAGTTCAAGTGTGGAATTGTGGCGAGTTGGCTTAAGAATCCTTGTAAGTTATATCAAGGTCATTTTTAAGTTGCATCCAATTATATCTAGTGAGTAATATCTATTTTATGACTGGATTAGTTCTTATTGTTTTGTTTCGTGCAATTAAGGTTCCTTATTCAATATTTGGCTCACGCCATTTTATAATTGAAAATTGGAATCACTTGTGTTGTTTATTGGATTGGTTTTGTCTCATTTAGTACACACCATTTGGAGTTGTTTGTTCCCTATTTGCACGCTATTTTGGAGTATTTTTCATCAACTTATCACGCCATATTTGTGGAGTTATTTAGTTGATTCACCAATTGGAATGTGTACATTGTGCTTTAGATTTTAGGCACATCAGGATGCTTAGTGGTCTGAAACTTAAGTTAGTTGATCAATGGCGATGTGGCTACATTGATACAACTTCCCCCATTAATGATCATAGCACATAGATAACCATCAATGTACAACATAAATTCTTTGGATATCAACTCTATCAAAACAACTAACCTTAATATATTCATGCCACACATCTTGTGGTCTTAACAACAATCTCTCCTAACTCAAGTAGTTCTCCTTCCATTCATTACATATTTTGTCAACAAGCCTCATAGAATTCCATTAAACATCAAATTCCTATGATGAAATAATAATCATTGATAAACCCCTATCACCTTAGAAGAAGCCAAATCTCTCACAAAATGAAGTAAAATTCAATTGTTTAACAATAGAACCCTATATTGGCCCATAGAAATCTAATCTTCTAAAGTGCCCACAGAGCTTTATGCTATTATACACCGTTATCTCCGTAACACCAACACCAAGTGTAATGAGAATACCATTCCAACATAGATAATCATTAGTATTTTATGATGTCATAGTTTTAAGTGGTATCAGAGCTTAGATTAAAGATAACTAGGGAAAACTAGGAAAAAAAATCTGTACACGTTGAGATAGCAAGCTTGGGTAGATTATGAATTATGCATGATCTTGAAATTGATTTTCTTTCATTTTATTCTATTCCGTAGATAACGGTTTATTATTATGTTGATGTTGATCGCTTATTTTAGAGTTGTACTTTTATTAATTTGAGCTACTAGGTTACTTATGTCATTAAGTTGTTCTTTTTCTTTAGTGTAGCTAGGAGGAAAAAAATACAAGCTCATTTACTAACTCTAGAAACAGTGTGCTAGAGAACTAGCCACCATGGGCGTAGCCCCTGCTCAAGTAGTTAAGGGAGATATAACATAGTTAGTGGGCTTGGTGAATACTTAGTTGGGGTAATTATGTAGCAATAGCAGTTTTAGGAAAATGTCTAGACTCTTCAAGATATTGTTGAGGAAGAGAGTAATGGTATGGAAGGTAGTGGTGGAGGTAGGGAGAGACAAACTAGATCACCTAACTTAGACAAATTCTTAAGATTCATAAGATCCTTCGATGCTTCCATTGCCAATCCACTTAATGCTGAGAGGTAGATCTGGGAGTTTAAGAAAATCTTAGCTGTTTTTTGAGGTCTTAAAGGTAAGGAAAGTTGATTATGTTGCATATTTGTTGATAGATAGTGCTTCCAATTGGTGTAAGGGGGCCCATCTATTGATTATAGGGCCTATTACCTTAGGGGTTTTCAATTATGTTTTCTTTATGAAATGTGTTCTTAGTAGTTTCAGACAAAAGATGATATTTGAACTTTTTAGTGTAAGGCAAGGTTGAAGAACTATGAAGGAGTATGGGGTTGAGTTAAATAAGTTGCTAAAGTTCACTTCAAAGGCATTAAAGGTGGATGAAGAATCAAAAGTCAAAAGTTTAAAAAAGCACTAGAGTTGAAACTACAACATATGGAGAGAGCTTAAGTTGATCACATGTGCTATAGTCGTTAACAAGGCCATGCTATTAGATTAGAGTCATAAGTAAATTAAGGAGCACGAGACTTGTAGGTTTCAAATGGTTTTTGGTGAAAGCTAGCACTAAGGGTTGTGATCTAGGATAGGGGCAAGAAAACAATGGTGATTCAATTTAGGCTAGCGGTACATATGATTCCATCCCTTCTAATCAAGGTGGTGATGCCTAGCATGGACTAATGATACACTAGATACTTTGGGTCACATGGAGTTAAAGATTATAAGTGGCCTCCTAATACGTGTTTTTCATGTGAGACGACAAGTCATACTAGCAAGGATTATGTAGATAGGGTGAATCCTCCAATTTTTAGTTATACTTGCAAGCAGAGGGGCTATAGAGCAATTAAATTACAAAGAGGTAGGGGGTCTATGTATGTCTAAAGTTAAGTTAGTGAGAGGCCCTATACTATAGCTCAAACTAGTAGATCATAGATAAGAGGACAACAACAAAGGTCCAGGAACTTGCCTACAATTTACAATATTAGTACACCATTGACAAAGACACTATTGCAGGTACACTTTCTATCTTATTGCATAGTGCCTATATTTTATTTGATACTAGTGCATCACATTCCTGCATATTTGAGTCATTTACAATGCTTGCAACATGTGTTATACCTTTTGATGCTAATTTAATTGTGGATACACCTATGGGGAATGAATCAATTTGGGATCAAGTATGCAAATATGTCAAGGTAGAGATAGAAGGCATGTTAATGTTAGCAAATTTTCTAGTTATGAGTACGACAAAATTTGATGTCATATTGGGAGTCAACTGGTCAATAAAATACCATGCCACCGTTGACTTCTATAATATGGTGATTTGATTTAACATTAATTAAGTGAAGAGCTTTTCAACTATAAAATAGAAGTCTAGAGATTGATGAGTCTTCCTAAATTTGTGCTATAAGGTAAAATAGTAAGAGTGACTATTACTTTTATGATAATAGAAGCAAGCAAGCACCTGATATATATCAAGCATCGATAGTTTGTGAATATTTAGATCTTTTTCCATAAGATTTTCTTAAGTTACCATAAAATAGGGAGATTGGATTTGGTATAGACTTAATACCAATACAACACCCATTTCCAAGTACCTATACAGAATAGCATCAACAAAATTGGTTAAAATGAAGAATAAATTCCATGAGTTGCTAGACATAGGCCTTTCAAGGCCTAATGTGTCAACTTAGGGAGCTCTAATGTTGTTTGTGAATAAAAGGATGGGAGCATGAGACTTTGTATAAATTACCACAAAATAAGTTATGTGACTAGAAAGAATAAGTACCCATCATCAAGGAAAGATGATTTGTTTGATCAATTAAAAAGACCTAAGATTTTTCACATAATAAATATGAGTTTTGATACTATTAGTTGGAGATTAAGTAGGAGGACAACCTTAAGATAGCTTTTAGATCACACTATGGACATTGTGAACTCTTTATAATGCCATTAGATCACTAATGCATCTAGACCTTCTATGGACTTAATGAGCATAGTTTTTAGGGACTATTTAGACAAATTTTTAGTAATTTTTATTAATGATATTCTAATTTATTTTATATATAAGGAGGAATAACAAGAAACACTTGAGGCTAATTTCAAAAAGGTTGAAGACATAATGCTTATATGTAAAATTAAAAAAAAAAAATGTAAGTTATGGCTAGAATGAGTAGCATTCCTAGATTATGTTCAAACATAGTCATGAGTGTAAAAACATTTTTTAGTACCAAAGGAGAAGCAAATAGATCTTGTTTTGGGCCTATCTAGTAGTTGTGAAGAGTAATTTACTTTCAATGATACATTTATTACGGGGTGAAGATGTGTTTTAATGCAAAATAATAGAGTAATTGTCTACACTTCTAAACAATGAAACTTTATGAAAGGAATTACCCTAATTATGATTAAGAATTAGAAATGATTTTTATATTTCGATTGTGGAACACTATCTCTATGGAGAAAAGCACAATAAAAGTCTCAAATGTATATTTACTGAAGTTTTGATCACATGTAATCTACTGCTTTTCCTTTATAACAAGATAATGGTCCTATTGAAAACAGTTGATTAGATCAGAGAAAGAAGACCTAAGAGTCACAAATGTTAGTGTCACACTGTCCAATGACACATCTATACATGGGAAAAGGGGAAAAAATATTCAAGGTTTGTCTCTTGTGTGCAAAATGCCACACAAGCAAAATACAATTTGGGCACAAGAATGACAATACAAGTAGCATATTGTAGTGAAAGGAACAATAATATGCCCCAAAACCAGCGCCAACGCCAACACTACCTTTTATAGTGTCTTTCCACTTGGGTTGGATGCATTTAGACAGGAATGGCATGTGGATCTTTTTGATACCTTTGTCATATCAATCAGTCCTACCCTCTTTCTCTACTCTTAATATTTCCACTCAATGTCCTAGTAGAGTTCGTGGATAAGATGAGCTAAACCTATAATTGAGTTAAAGTCTCAATTGTGTTTTTGAGTTTGAATTTGAACGCAATCAAGTTTAGTATTTTAAGATTATATTTGACTGGAGGTAAGCTTAGTAAGCTTAGATTCAATTGAATTGAATCAAATTCATTTAGATTTATTTTATTTAAAAAATATAATATTTTTAGCTTAAATAATATTGACATGTAAACTTAATTTTAACCTATTTAAACTTGATTTGGGTCTCGAACTTGAATAAAACATAATGAACTAGTTTAACAATTAAACTCTTTAAAATATGTGTAAAGAAACAAAATTATAGAAAAACCCTCCCCTCAAAAAAAAAAAAAAAAAGGTATACAAAAGCAAACCCCTTTGAGAAAAAAAATTTCAAATTCATCTCTCACTATCTGCAATAATACATGGGTAGGAAAACCATTTAATACATATTCAATCTATCTCTAAGCTTAATATTTGCATCATCAAGGAGGGCCCTCGTCATAACTGATGTCATAATCAAGTCTACATTATTTTAGATTGACAAAATCTAGCCAGTTAATGAGTTCCATGAGAGTGGACCACTAAACAACTGTGTGATGGAATACAATAGTCCTGCATTAACTATCGACGATTAACATAACACATCTTGGTCCTTTTCCTTTCTTGTCCACTCTATTTATTTATTTATTTATTTTTTCCACTTGTAGGATAGGCAATAAGATAATGGTTTTAATGCATGTTTCACTTACACTAAATGAATATTGGTTCCCCTCCCAAAATGTACATACAATACTTTAAAATAGTGCTCTTTCAGTTCAATATATTCAGCAAGTTTCAAAATACTTATTATTAATAAAAAGTTTTTGGAATAATGTAAAAAACACGGCTTGAATTTTAGATTTTTTTTCTTCTTAATTTTACACTTAAAATTGAGGTTGTTAAATACTATACTCAATTGATTTTTTTTTTTTTAAATATCAAACATAAAATTTTAAATTACTAAACGTTATACTTGTTCTAACTTTTTTACTTGCTAAGTTTAACTTCATGATGTTGTAGAAAAGGCTTTATTAGTTTAAGAATGCAAGTTTCAATTGTGAGAGATGCGGTAGTACACTTAATAAGTAGAAGTTTAATTGAATATAATGAAAACCTTTTGTTAATGTGGATAAAATCAAATTATTTTCCGCTCGAGTTAGCTTTTGGAACAAAATTACTTAAATGACAACGGTTTCAAAAAATTTTAAAAAGCAAACAATCCTACAGCAGTTGCGAGAATATAATTGTATCGACAATCTATTATTTTTACCTTTTAAATATTCATCTACTAAGTGTCAATGGGCTTCAAAATTAATTATTTTGAACGTGGATGATAGAATTCCATAAATAATAAAAGGATAAAGTAAAAGGCAAGTAGATACATGATGGATAGGTTATGAGATTTTGCCGGTATTTTATCCTATATGGTATAGGTTTCTAAATTTTAGAACCAAAATTTATCAATTCCTTAGAAACAACTTATATGCTATACCTAATAAAACCTACATAGTATACTAGTGCCCTATTCTATATGGTTTAGGTTTCTAAATTTTAGAACCAAAATTTATCAATTCCTTAAAAACATCTTATACATTGTACCTAATAAAACCTATAGAGTATAGAGTATTTTGTGAAACTTATAACTTTTATCTTTCTTTCTATAAACTTTAAATTTATGCCATATTAAAAAAATAATCCATATATAATATTATGAGCAAGGTTATCAAATTCATGATTCTACTTATAATCGCCAAAGGGTCTTTAGAATTAAAACGTAAAAACGTAAGTTTCTATAATCTATATAAAATAGCTTTGAAAAATTATAAATATGTTTACTATAGTAATAAAAAAAATTGAAATATAAGATGAAATAAAAAAATTTAATATAAATTTTAATTATAATTTATAATAAAAATTATAGACTTATAATACAAATAAATTAGTATAAGTTATTAAGCTAATATATAAAACTACAAATATAAATAACAATACTAATATGAAATGAATTACAACATAAATTATAATAATAAAATACAATGCTAAAAAAAAATCACTCAACCCTTTATTATTATCAAAAGTTAAAAGTATTGCCAGCTCTTTCTTCACTATCATCATCATCATCGTTGTCATATTTATTATCAATACCAATATCAGTGTTGGTACTACCTGTCAACATTACCTTATATTATAATTCCAATTCTTTTAAAAAACTATTAATATTTATATCTTGTAAAAGTTAAGTTGCATTTTTCAATTTTTAATCTTTTTAACTAAAGTATGCAGAATTAGTAAACTTGGTTAAAAATATAACATTTTATCGATTTTAAGTATAGACTCATGATTCTATCATGAGTTTATATGAAAATGATATACTCGAGTCAACTTGAAAAGGTCTCATAAAATTGTAAACTCGTAGAATTGCATGGGTAGGATCGCGATTTTAACAACTATGATTACAAGTTTTTTATATGCAAAACTTATAAAACCTATAGTGAAACCTATGAAATTAAAAGGGTAACTTTTTGTCTCTTCATTATTTTAATTTTATATGATTTTATTACTTAGCAAATAGGAAAGAACATGAAGAACGGGTAGAAAATATAAGGCTGGATAGGAAAATGGGGAAGGACAAGTGAAAAAAAATGGAAAATGTAAAGTGAGAGGGTGTCATTAGTTTAATTATTTAGATTGTTAACTTATGAGCTTGAGTTCTTTTATTTTTTATTTTTTACTAAACTATTTATTGGCCGAAAAAATATAATATTATTATTTATTAATATTATTTAATATTTTTTTATAAAGTAGGTATAAGATATCTTAAAATTTATTTTGTATACCTTAGAGTATAGGTATACAAAGTATAGATTATAAGGTAGGAAGACTTCATATCTATACCCTAAGCAAGTTCTGAAAAAAATTGTATTTAGAACTTATCTGATTGAGTAGGATATGCGTGGATACTCTATTAAATAGGGTTACTCGCTCCCCTTTCTTGATTTTCAGTGTTTTTTTTTTAATTTTGTATATAAATTTTGAAATTACTAATATCATAATCAATTAAATTTTATTTGCTACTTTTTTTACACCAAAAAATTGAGTTTTACTCGTCACATTTTATGCCTAAAATTTGAAGTTATTAAATATCATATTCAATTGAATTTTATTAATTAATTTTGCTATATTCGCCACCTTCATTAATATGTCATTATAAAGATTCATTGGATTACAAAATACAAATTAAAACAATAAGGGACAAAATAATAATTTTAATTAGCCAAAAGTTTGATTACATATGGTATTTAATAACTTTAAATTTTATGTCTAAAATTAAAAAATTGAAATAATATCAAAATTATTATTTGATCTTTTAATTTTAGACATAAAATTCAAAGTTATAGAATATTATACTTCATTGAAATTTGTTTATCAAACTTACTACCACACCTTTAATAGTTTGTAATTGTACTTTTCGATCAGTGGACATTTGTTATTCCATGTTTCCAAAGATGATAGACGTTATACCTAAGAGTTAAGTGATCACTGAGGTGCCATGGGATAATAGGGAATGTGGGTTTTAGAAGGGATTTTAGCTAGTTTTTGTGAGCTGCTAACTGAATATGACTCATTAATAGCATAACGTGATTAGGATTTACCACTTGATATGACACACACGCAACAATTTTAGGGTTACTCACTACAACCTTTGCTAAAGGGATTGATAAGAGTAGATAATTTGAGAGATCAAGAACTTAAAAACATGGAAGAAGGCTCAATAGTATTCAGATGCTCTTATGGCTTACATAAGTGGGACTGCTTAACATTACTACATAAGGAAAATCTAGAATAGTACATAGAAAATATTCTTCTTAAACTATTACAATAAAGGTAAAAATGTAAAGAGACAAAAAAGAATATTTAGAAAACAAGAGCATTTGTTAGATGTTAGGGGCATGTGTTATTTGGACACTGCCTGCAATCTTGGCAAAAGGAGACAAAACCGCATTGGGGTAGATTAAAACTCTTGCTGAGTTGACAAGGGAGGGGTCTAAGATGAACTAGTTAAAGAGTAGTACGTTGAGGCTCCAGGCAAACCAGAGGACAATTAAGTAGATTAGTTCGAGTTGTTTGATAATGTATCATCTCTTTGTTTCAGACAATGGTCGAGGATTAGCAACAACTCGATGGATGATGGAAGTCAAACTTATGAAGGAAGATTACTTCATCCCCAATTGGTCGATTGGCGAATAGCTTTCGTGTTGGTAGGGATGTAAGCGGGATGGGTATTGTCGGGTTCCCGACCCACCCGTCCTACTAAAAACCCTATAGGGTTTGAGACGAGTAATGTGATAAATGTTAAACCTATTGAGAACCCAAATCGGTTATATATATATATATTATAATTTAGTTAATTGTTATAATTTAGTCAATTACATTATATTAAATTATACAGATGATTTCTCAATCTACTTACATAATTTAGTTAATTGGTGTCTCTTGTCCCTTGGTCGTGTTAAGGTTAGATCTCATTCTCACTCTCCCAATGTAGTTTAGAGTTTTTTTTTTTCCTAACTTAAGCTTACATTGGTAGCCTTGAATTTTAACACGAGAAATCCATAAGAGCAATGGTTGAAATAGCAAACAGGAAGCCATGATTTTTCAAATACGTTAATTACTGGACATAGAGAAGGATTATGCTTGTAGTTTCTGTTATATGTGATGTCTTGGTTGTAGTTTGCAAAGTATTCAATAAAATGACACAATGATTCTTATGTTCATTAGACATAAATGGTTGTTGGTTTAAGTTAGAGAACTGATAAGACTGTTGGTGATTCCATTAGACATATATGCGATGTCTTGGTTGTAGGTTGCAACACTACCTAAATGGAGATTGGTGATTTCTATTTCATGCTACGCAAGTTGCTTTTGTGTATGGAAATGAAAAATCTTAATTTCTGCCTTGATATAAACTCGTAAATTGGATGTTTTACAGAATTGTATCTCGTTTTGAAGTCACACGTAATTATAACTTAAGTATGTTAGAAATGTTAACTACATTTTATTTATTTGTGTTATTTATTAAGTTGTATGGCTAGTTCAGTAATTTTTATCTTATTATAATTAAAAATGTTTTTATGTCAGCAACTTTATTTACCAACATGTAGATTTTTGAATAATATTAAAATACATATGATTAGATATGTTGAAACTGCAAATATTATTTATTTCCAAGAACATTAGCTATATTTTACAAAAATGATCATAATAAATAAGTAAAGATTTTAAACTAATATTATAATACTTTTTTTTTAAATTCTAATTGGTTTGAGACGGGTTTCGGGTTGCTTATTAGAACCCTGTAGGGTTTGAAACGGGTAGCAGGTATTTTATAAAAAAACCTTATGAGGTTTGAGAATCTCCATAGGATAACGAGATTGCTTAACCCGACCTAAACTTGTCCCGCTAACATTCCTATGAGTTGGGCTTTGAAGTCCTTATGACTTGACCCGAATAATAGAAACAGTGGTTGGATTCTTATCAATGGAGGTAGTAGATTTGATAGAAAAAACTTTGATTGAGTATAAAATTTAGTAATCTCAAACTTTAATTTAAATTTTTTGATAAGTAGAAGTTCAATTGGCTTACATTTAGTAGTTTTAAATTTCTTGTATAAAACTAGAAAACATAAAAAATTCCTATAATGTTTTTGTAAAACCTCTGATTATAATTTTGATTTGGTAAAAAATATACCAAGATCTCTCACTTTTTTCTTTTTTTTTTTTCAAATTAAAACACCAACATACCAGCAATAGTCGAACTGACTATTAATTTGGAGAATAACACTGTTAGCTTTATTGCAACCAAGTCCAATTAGTTAATTACTTATACATACAAAATGGAAGTTCGCTGTACGAAAGAACCTTCCCTGTTCTCTTTGTGATAATTAGGCTTCCAAGTTCCATGTTGCTTCCATTAAAATCCATCCTCCTTCTATCACAAGCTTTTATAAATATAAAGTTGGAAGTAACAGAAAGTCCGAATAATTTTTTTTTTCAAAATTATTGTTTTTCATGATATGAACAAAATTAAGTATTTACCTGAATATAAGGACTTCTTATTAATAAATGGAACTTTTTATATTATAAATTTTTAAAGTGTATCCTTATGTCTCCACATATAACTTTTGATAATGTGTACATACGCTTCTAAATTGCTACTAATACCCAAAAATCTATTGCTATTATGGTCCTTTTAATGATGATTTTTGGATTCTAGCAACAGTTAGTAGTTATACATATTGTCAAAAGTTATATTTTTAAAATTTAAGAGATTTGATTAAATCAGATTAATAATTAAAAAAATTTTATTTGCAGTTATCCCCTTTCAATGAGTATAGTTAAACTATTATAACAGTACCGTACATTGATTAGATAAGTGCTAGTGCTCTAATTTAAGCTCAAAATTCCAAAATGCTTATTGCTGTAATCAATCAATTATAATGAATAAAATAATCCGGTTTTGAGACAACAATCATGAATGCAAGCCATGCTTGCCTACCCTTGGAAACTTCACTAAAAAGGATGTCAATATTATATAAAGGAGGAGGAGATTGAGTTAGAAGCTTGTTCATTTATTACAACCATCATTACCCCATCTTCGTCAAAAAGGAAAAAAAACCAAATAAATAAATAAGAAAAGGGGGGTCAAAAGCATTAAATTAAGTCCTTGGTATGATATCCCAAAGCTCAATTTAGCTTAACGAAGACAACTCTTTTCTTTTTAATTACTTTGAAGTTTGTCCCCTCTCCATGGAAGCTTATCACACCAAATGCAAGACAAAAAGAAAGCTGTTAGTTTGCATCTTTGGCACAAAACACAGGGGCAGTTGCATTTTACTCTTATCGAGACCCATGTTAACACACACATGAACTTCAATATTATTAGATTACATATATATTAGCAGACAATGCACTCTTATTACATATACTTTAATAACTTTAATCTTTTATTTGACTTTTCAAATAAAATGTAACTATATGTATTTAACCACCCGCCACAAAATGAAGTTGGTTTAGTGAGTCAGGATAGATAATATAATGTAGCCATCTCCCATAAAAATAGAAAAGGTCATTCTTTGCAGTACTTAATTTTTGAAACTATATACTTAATAATATAATTATTATACATTTAAAATTAAAAACAAAATTAGAAGGACATCTTTAAATATAGAAATATAAAGGCTTTTGCAAAATTTTAAGAAATTATACTTACCTCTTCATATATTAATGACATTCTTTTATTGTAAACTTAGTAGTGCAACACTTAGATTACCAGGTTGTCATCCAAAATCTTGGAAATATATTCAAAATTAGAAAATGCATTTTTAGTCCTTAACATTTGACGAATCTTCTATTGAAGTTTCTAACCTATATTTTTTTTCTTTCTCTCTCTTTCTTTCTATTTGAGTCATCAATTTTTGCAAACATTAACAAATTAGGACTTTTTGTAATATTGCTAATTTTTCTATTAGTGTATAACACATAGCATGCTCTAATTCATCCACGTGATTAAATTAAATAAATAATATTATAAAAATAAATAAGTTATGAAAATAAAACATAAAAAAAGAAAATAAAACTATGATAAAATAAATAAAAGATTAAGCTACTTCCAAGACCTAGGTGTGGTCGGTGACCACCTAAGAAGAAGAGGGGCTCTTGCAACCTTCCATAAATGTGGTAGTCCCTAGCCTTAGGATGGCCAGAACGACCACAGCTTGACAAATAGGTTATAATCCACATATGAAAATGGATCCTTTAACCTACTAGCAGTTCTTTAAGGGCCCAGCACCTCTAATTTGAAGAAAAGAAGAAAAAGCTAAAAACTGACCTACTTTCCTATGCGAGTTGTGACCAACTTGTAATGTTATGGTTGTTCTAACCACTTTTTGGTCTTAGGGGTAAGGCTAGGTAAATAACCTTATTACATTAGTTATTCACCTGTACCTTATTTAACTGAGTAATTTTTGAGTAGTTATTGAGAGTTGTATGATAGATTCAAGTGATGATTTTTTGAAACTTACTTCCATAGGATAAGGTATGGGCATAATGTCTTCATTCCCTATACTCACCCTGAAACTTATACTTTAAGGCATAAAAAGTACAGTTTCTAGGGTACTTGTTATACCATATAAAATTTATTAAATAATATAATATATATTAATGGTTGAAATAACCTTATATATAGAGATAGATAAATACATATATTATTCTAGTCAAGAAAAAGAATAAAAATAATAGTATATTTATATTAAAAAGAAACATCCCCAACTTGATATAAATCCTAAACCTAAAGTTTACTATCTCTCTTTAGATGATAATTTTTGTTCCAATTTGTTATAGGTTCCGCAAGTTTTGTTTAATATCACATTAACTTGAAATAATAGAGATATAAAAAATCACTTTTTTGATATCATAGGTTTCATTATATGTTTTGCTACAGGTTTAACCCTTTTTTTTTTACAAGTGCTATAGGTTTTGCATATGAAAGAACTTGTAATTTACATATAAATTTGAAATTTATGGAAAGATAGGAAAAATTTACATGGCTAAGTTTTCCTTTGAAGAACCATTGTAGAGTAAGTACCATGTGCAATGAAAATACTTTGTTGTAGCATGTCACTAAAACTTTTATGAAAATCGTTGGGCTTAAAAGAGTTTAATTGACATGGCATACAACACATAGATGGAGTTTAGACTATTGGTGAAATTGAATGTCTGGTCAAGATGGATTTGCAATCTAAACTTGTTTTTCGAGAACGATGTTTGACTAAAGGGGTTATTTTTAGCTTTGACTCTATAGTTTAAGGACGAATTTTTTCTAAGGGAGTGGTGATATGAATCTTGACTCAAACTTATTATGCAAGCATTTGGGATTGAAGGAAGGCTAATGGTTAGTCAGGATTTAAGGTGTTGTTAATTGCATCCTCACTATTCCCTCAACACCCCCACCTCCCTAAGAAAAAGAAAAAGAAAGAAAAGAAAAAAACAGTTTCATTACCACCTTGGTCAACCTCCCCCTTTGGTCAAATGCCCTTATCAACAGGTCAACCACCTTTGTGACCGAGATTGCCAACATTTACATCTATTTTTTCTTTCTTTTATTTCAATTAGTTTTCCATTATGTTATTTAAATTTGATAATTTTTTTAATCATTTTTTTCTTTCTTTCTTTTTTCTTTTTTTTCTTTTTTTGTGGCCATACATATTGCAATTATCAAGGAAGGGAGTATTGAACCTAGTCTATCCTGTTAACAAACCAATATTCATGTTATTAAGTTATGACATTATTAGCTCTCTTAGTAATTTGTTAGGAATATTTTATTAGCTATTAGGTTCTATTTTTATGTATTGTCTAATTATTAGGGTATATTTTCTTTTAAATTGTTTCATTTTATGTTATAAGCTCTTAGGGTTTGTTATGAGATTATAAATAAGCATATTATGTAATTCAAAATTAGAGACAATTGATTAATAACTTTGAGTTTTGTAAACCTATGTGGTTGTTATGAATTGAGTGAAATTGTTTTTTTTTTTTCCTTTATTCATTGAGTTTTTATTAGTCTAATTACAAACTATGGCAATCCCTTTGATTGAACTATTGTGTAGCACATAGATTTCTTTTAACACCTATGAGTTTCACATATTTTCTAAGACCCTTACTATATATATGTTGACTTTATTCAATGTGTTACAACCATGATAATTTCTATTATTCAAGATTAGATTAAGAAAGTAATAGTTTATTGCATTGTTTAACTTGGCTAAAATATGCAATAAGAAATAAACTTGTAGTAAAATAAAATGACCAAAACATCCTCTTTCCAAATCTAAACCATAACCATCTTTCCTAACACCAAGCTTTAGCCACTATTTCAAATTCCAAACCCTAGCCATTATACTAACTTAACCTAGCTTTCACTAAACCTAATGTGGTGGTTAGCATGCAAAATAGGTGGTTCAGTCTATGGAAAATGTGTGAACCTATGTGGTTAGTCAATGGTAAGCATAAAAGCCATGTGGATTGTGATTATGGGTCGCATATGTACCTAAGTGGTTAGTGATTGTGGATCTTGTGCAAACTAAGTGGCTCTTCATCGTGGTTTATGTACAAACTAGATGGTGTATGACTATAACTTGTGGATATAGTTCATGTACTTAGTTTACAAAGTGGTATTAGGTGTGCTTTGTGGTATGATTTGGTTTGGTGACTTGAGTTCAAGGTTTGATTGTTTTTATTTCTCTAGAACGATGGTAGTAATAGTTTGACAATGATAATCGATTTGGTCATGGTGAGGTTAGGGCATTGCTACTATGAAAAGGGCCTATGAGTAGATCACAAATAGCCATTCATAAGATCTTGTTGAAAAATGAATATTCATTATTTGAAGAGATTTTCTACCTTAGTAAATAGTCATTTGTTCTAAGTATACATTATAATGGATGCTTGATAAGTAATAGAGGAGAAAATGAATGGCCATTCCCCTCTAATACATGTGAAGCGAACATGTTGTTACCGCTTCTACAACAAGCACTAACAATATGGTTTTTATGTACCTTTGCATATTGCTAGGAGTTGTTATTCTCTTGTGGTATAAATTTCATATTTTCTTGGATATAGACATGCTTACTATTGCTATTAACCATAAAATCCAATGTTTTGATGAGTTTATATGTTTAAGGGATAATGTCAAATTCAGTACTTAACTTTGACCTTTTTTATAATTAAGTATCCAAACTTTAAAACAATCAATTTAATACCTTATTAAACTTTTTGTGCTCATCGTTACTACATAGTGTAACTTTGTCAAGCTCTATTGATTACATGGATGCATTGACCAACTGCCATCGGACATGTGTAATTTAAGCTTAAACGTTGATGACTCGACACTATGTAGGCTTTCTAAGTGAACTTTCAAAAAAAAAAAAAAAGTAAAGAAAAACAAGTTAAAAGTCTTTTAAGCGTGTGCAAAAACAAAACCCAATCCTAAAATTCTCTCTATCTTAAACCACAAATTTGAAATCTCCTCAAACATTCGAAACCCAAAATCTAGGTTTTCGTCCACACCTTAATAGAAAATAATAGGAAGGAGAAGACATAAAGTCCTTGAAGATGGAAAAATCTTCTAACATGTCTATGGTGTCAATGTATTAGTCATCCTCCAATAGCATTAGATTTATCTTCTGCAAATGTGGTTTGAAGGCGAGGCATTCAGTTGCAAAGATAGAGATGAACCATGGGTAGAAGTTTTATGGATGTTTGAGATTCAACAAGGTAATCTTTGTTTGATTTCAACAAGCAAACCTAAAAGATATGAAGTGTTGTATGACACTTTAAGAAGCAAGGAATGTGCCTTTTCACTCTTTCCCATCCATTGATTAGTTGCTTCGAATGCTATGGGAGTTCTTGTCACGCCCTACTCTGAGGGCTCCTCGTGACAACCCGCTACAATTGCTTAACCCCCCGTTAAGCAACCACGAAGCGTCTCATCTTCAGTATTGTGTCCATTAATCACAATAATAACATTCCCTACTCACGAAGCAATCAATTACAATATTATCACTAGGCCTCAAATGGGTCCCATTACACCACCACAAGTATACCCAAGATCCTATTGGATCACTTAAATACATTTACATCAATTACAAAATCCATTCTAATGATGTCTACCTCACTCTAGACCTCACATTCTTCCCGCAACCATGCCTCTAGTTAAGCAGCCCATACTCACCTTAGTTCGTCAATTCATCAGGAAGTTTAGGTAGTCTCGACTTGCAAGGCAAAATCTATAGGAGGGTAAGCTAAAGCTTAGTGAGATAGGATGCAATCTCTAAGTGCTGCAACAATACAGCAATTTCAAGCAAGTTATCAAACAAATGCTATGCATGAACAATCACATGAATGCAGCATCTCACGTGGTCTTCTGGTAATCGACGTGAAGTTTAGGGCGCCCTCCTTGACTTTGGGTTGGGGATTCCGAAGCCACCATCAGAGCCCGGGTCTTACACACAATTTAATTACTTTTATCACTTTATTATACTGTATCTTAGCTTTAGTGATCTAGGCTTAGGTACCTCTTATACACCCAGCATTTACACCCTCAAGAGATAGGCTGGACTCGGAACTGTCAAGGCGCAAAAATTCCCTAATCACTTAGTTTGCACTTGGCGGAACGGTGATCCTCTAACCACCTCTAGCGCGTCCTGTAGCTGTGATGGCCTTGAACAATACAATGTTCATGCAATGCATGTCAGGTTTTAGTTAGCTTTAAAAATTAGTTGAGGTTTTAAGGTGATCATCTAATGTTACGCACATATTCAAGCGTCAATCCTATCAGCATCCTATACCCTCCATTCAGAACACATGCAATCATTTCACATAGCAAGGCACATTCATAAAATCAAACAAAAAGTTATTCAACAAGGAACTTCTACTATGATTATAGTTACATGTCTTGTCCTTAGATATATACACATATACTTATGATGTACAAGGTTTAAGTTAGACCCCATCTACTTCTTATTGTTCCACAGTACGATGCAAGGACATATGGTTGTGGTCTACAGTTGACTATGAGTGTCTCCTTTTTTCCCAATCCTGCATTCCCTATATGTCTATGGCTCATATCCCTTCCAATATCTTATACCTCTATCTCACTTATGCTCGGCATGTATAGCCATGACGATAAGGACTTAGACTATTAGCAACTAAACTCCTCCTTCCAAATTCCCAAACCCACGAGCTCACAAGAAAACCAACATCTATATCCTTTCAACTCTCACCTCTATTTCATCTTATATATCACATTTTTAAGTCGAACTTTTAATCTTATTCTCATCGTACCACATCTGCACATGTACATATATATATATACGTTTACAAACTCCGCATTTATAATTGATAACAAGACAAACAATGATACATTCAATCACGCCGCTGCAAGGAAGGAAGGACACGAGAAAAATATATATACATGTACATATATATCATCTAGCAAGATGCCATATAGCATTAGATTCCTGATTTCTCCGTTCTCGGCCAGCCAGCTGAATCAAGCCATTTCACCTATACTTATATATATAATTCCATACTACAGCTGGAGTGAAGGAACGCCCCTGCTATCCCCTGTTCTTACAATGATCGCGCACACAACAATAATAAAAAAGAAAAAAAACAAAGAGCAAGGATGGCCAGCAATTGGAAGAAGAAGGAACGCTACGCACTCTCTACGCAATTATATATATATATATATATATATGGTTTAGATGATTCTACCTAGTATTTTTTTAATTATTACAACTAATTTTTGATAAAATGCTAATTTTTATATTTATTTATTTTTTATATATAACTTTTAAAAACTAACTTCATTTTATAAAAAATTAGTCTAGTTGAATTGTACTCACCTCAATGAGCACCCACGGTGGTGGTCTTGAATTATTGATTAAAGGTCGTATGTGTAAAATATGATTTTTTTGGGTTCGCTTTTCCCGTTGTTCTCCCCTTTCGTTTTCTCGTCCTATCCTCGTCTCTATGTCCTTTCTTTCCTCCCTTTTTTCTTTTCTTTGTTTTTCTTATTTGTTTTTCTATGTGGCGTGGGTCCTCCACAGCCAACCTTTACATATATATATATATATAGTCTCATTATCATTATTATTATTAACTAATACTTTATTATAATTAGGTTTCGAAATTTATAATGTATTTTTGTATGCGTGACATTATTGATAAAATTTAAGATTTTAGCATTTTATTACTAAATTTTACGTTTAAGCTAATTTGATTATTTCGAACATGAATATTTATTCGGAATTCTTATTTGACAATCCTAAATCTATAATTTTAATTTATTTTATCTTTTAATTAATAATTTCTTATATTTACTCTTTGTGTGATTATTGTTTTTATTATAGTTTCATACGGGGTGTGTTTTATAATCTTTTAATTATTCTAGCATTATACGTGACTAAAATTTTGTGAATTTTAAGTTTTAGGCTTTTTTTTATGTGGTTGACTAGAAAAGGACTTTGAGGGCTTTTAATTAAAAAAGAAGGTTTTTTTTTTTCTTGGGTTTGATGCTATGTTGTTGGTAGCAGAAAAGAATGACCGGTGCTGCTATGATCGGACTGATATCAAATTGCAAAATGTTTCAATGTTTGATAGGAACCTATGGATCTTGGATTTAGTGGTCTGCAAAGCCGTTTTATGCTATTACATTCTTCTTTTACTAGAATTTCTTCTATATTGATTAATTATGTTACTTTAAAGCTTTTTATATTGGTGTAATAAGGGGATGAGAATGTAAAGTCGCTAAGGAATTTTATTGTTTTTGGTTGGAATTATTGACTAAACTTTCCATTGATGTAAATACATTGGCTATCTAAGGCTTCAATTTTTCTTGTTACTAATTTCCTCTAATTACTTTTTTTTTTTTGGAAAGTCTACTTACATTGAGTCATCAACATTTTAGCTCAAATTATATGTGTCAGATGGTAGTTGGTTAGTGCATTCATGTAATTTAATAGAACTTAACGAAGTTAAGCTAGGTAGTAATAGTGAACATAAAAAGTTTGATCAAGTATTAAATTGACTAGTTCAAAAGTTTAGATATTTGATTGTAAAAAAAAAAAAAGGCCAAAATTGAGGTATTGAATTTAACGTTAATGCTATATTTAATTTCATCATGTTATGGATTCTACTAGTATTATTTAAGGAATTTTTAGTTAACACAAGGCTATTATGTCCATTACATTATCGGTTGACTAATATTTTTCTATAGAAGACAAAATTCATACTTATAAAGGGGAAGAAATAACATAGGTTATCAATGTAAAGGAGGAAAAAAGAGAGAGAGAAAAAAAAGAGACTCTAAAGTTGGGTAGAAAATTTAATTTACCCTATTCAAGTAAATCGTTGTTATATTAGGTAGTCGTTGTAACTTAACCTATCTTTTTATAATCCCCCAATGATGCAACTTGTTCCTTCTTGTGAATGATACGAAGAGAGAGATTGCAGCAAAAAGACAAGAGTGAAAGAGCTTAAAATCTTTTTAGAGGTTTCGGGAAGTTGTGTGTGAGTTTCCGTCGTTAGCCTTTGGACTTTCGACCGCCCATGTGACCAATGACAAGGTTTCGATTAGATCGTATAGTTTGCATGGATGGATATGGATTGGTTCCTTCTTCTATAATTAGCTTCGAACTCAAAAAGAAAGTTGAATTATTGGCTCACTTAATGGACCCCACCCGTGGAGCCTATCACAAATACCAATAAACAAAAAGAAGAAGCTCCATGACCCCATGTGTTTGCCACTTTATTTTAAGTCCCATCCTCGATAACTCATCATTTTTGGACTAATATAGTCTCCTAATAAGATCCAAACTATGGTATTTGACACTCTTTATAGGTTCTTTTTTGTTATTAAAATAAGGGGATTTCATTCCTTGCGATGAATGACTTGTTGGTCATTATCTTATAATATCATTTGAGAAAGTTTTGCTCTTCAAGCTCCTTTAGGTTTTACTTTATATGTATAAGTTAAATTCTTAAATCTTACGCTTTGCTGTCTGAATTTTTTGGCAGTTACCCAATTGCGAGTTCTTTTTGGCAACATTCGATTGCAAGTTAAGTTTTGCAATTTCATTATTATAGACAGTAGAAGAAGAAACGATGTTAAAAAATCATTAGTGGATTTTAGATGTTTTATTTTTATTTGTTTAAATTTATATCCAAAAAGTATCATATTTAATATCTTTAAACTTTAAAGGAGAAAATCAATAAATAAAATTTTAATTGAGTATAACATTTGACAACTTTAAATTTTAAATAAACACTTAATAGTATTTCAAAATCCAAATGATGATTTTAACATTACATACAAAAACTTATAAATCAAGACTAAATAACCATTAATAAAATTGCATACAATAGATTATTCTCTCTCAGCATATCCTACGTAATATGTTAATAATGGTGCGCACGAGGTTTGAAATGAGGATCAAAACCATCAAAGTCAAAGGTTTTTTAACGTTTTAATACGTAAACCCATTGAAAATTTTAGTTGGCATGCATGGTGGGGGAGCACATATAGAGTGGATATTCGAACAGACGACGACTAAATTAAATTAAACACACCAAGATCATAGTTTCTAATTTTTATTTTATTTTTTCTAATACAATGTCATTGCTGTACTAGGTAGGGCTGGATACATTATACATGTCAGTTGGTGATCTCATAGGAAATTGGAACCTTGTGGTGATATGATAGGAAATGTATTTGGTGATGAGTGGTTGAGGTGGGAAAGATCTAATCTGGTTCTAAAATTGGGAATTTGGTCATATGATGTTTTCCATTTTGCCTGAAGTCACGCTCAATAAATGAATGTCTCTTTGTCACCATTACTATCAAACTAAATTGAGGACAAGACACAAGGGTTGGCCACTAATTATATATATTCTATGCATCTCTGACATCATATGAAATTCTGCGCCATGCATGAATATTATTAGGAATTAGGTCATGTGTGTCCTGGAGACATTTATTGTCGATCTGATTTTTTTTTTTTTTTTGGAGCAAGTAAACTTATAATTCTTCATGCGTTTAAGTATGTTAATGAAATAGAAAAAGGTGTCGAAGCATTCATCTGGCCTCTCGGATAAGTGTATCAGGATCCCAAGATTATTATAGTAATATGGATTAACCCTTTTATTATCTTCTAAAACCTTCAAGCCAATGTAGTTATAACCTGAAACCAGCACTAATGGTATTCAATATTTTTTGAGAGAGAACATAAATTTCATTTGTTGAATTATATAGAATGTAAATGCATATCATATGAAAAACAATATGTGATTTCAATCTGAAACAAATATTAGAAAATGTTTCCCACAATTATAGTATGAAACTCCGGACTTTAGTTAGTAAAAATCTCATATAGAGCTGATAAACAAAATAAAAAAAATAATCACTGTAAAAGAGAAAAAGAAAACGAGATTCCGAGACGCTTCTTATTTGTTAATGAAAAGGCTTTAATTGTGAACTCTCATATCTAAATTATGACAGCCTCTTCCTATAGTAGTGACACGGCAAAAGAAGGATGGCACGAGATGATTTGAAGGTTGGTGGTCAAACAATAATGGTCACCATCCCATATTAAAGACAAGAGAGAGTCCCGAGTTTAGGGTTTCATCCTATAGCCTTTAATGGTATTTAATATACATAATCAAATCCTCCTATAGTTTGGCAGTTGAAGACTTTTTTCTAGGAGGTTTTGGAAAGTAATGGGGGTAATGAATTGTTGTCTCGTCAAAATCAAAATTTGTAAAGTATTATAAGTAATTTTGTGGATAACGTTTAATATAAATGACCATTTAAAAAAAAATTAAAAATGAAGTCTTCAAGTAAAAAGAAAATCAATATTAGTATTTTTAAAAACATTCCCATATATATACCAACTGAAAAAATAAATTCAGGAGTATATCTATTAAAAATGGTAATTGAAGTGTTGATTTTAATTGAAATTTCAACTATAATTAACTATTAGGTACTGATTTTAATTGACCAGTATATTCTTGAGATTATTTTCTTGCTACATTTGCAAAGTTACTTTTAAAAATACTAATATTTACTTCCTTCTTCATCTATGCCACTATTAATGAAATGGTGTGGTACATATATACGTTTTGTTTCATTACTTTTTGAACTATCTTACACAAGTTCAAATAAATTCTTCAAAGGATATTGATCTCCTCATAAATAATAACATGTGATTAAAAGACACTGATAGAAGCACCATCTAATATCGGACAAAACTTTATCCATATTCGTAATAGTTCCTTTCAATTTGATTACTTATTTCTATGCAATTTTGTGAGAAATTCAATTGCTGATCCACTAAATGTGTAATCTACGTTAATTTATTCCACTCCATTTCTACATAAATGATATAGCATAGCTTTTTATAAGTAAAATATAGAGAATGTGACGAGTTATAAATATAGTAAATAGCTTTATTATTATCATTATTACCTCCTTCATGCAGCAAAAACGTAGACATTACTTTTACAATCACATGTAGCTTCAAGCACCTTTATTTTTTCTTACATGTATTGTGAGCATTTTCGTTTAGTATAAAGTATAAACTTTTTGAGTAAATTGCAAGTACAATTTTAATGTTTATTTCATATGCATTTAGTTTATATCTTTATAATTGAATATTTAAATATCAAATTATTAAGAAGAGTACTTCTAAAACTTATTTTATTATTTTGTTATTTACAATATCAAAAAAAAAAATTACGTAAAACCAAAATAGCAAGAAAACTCCTTTTTTCTTTTTCTTTTTTTTTTGGAATATTTTTTATACTTAATGTTTTACTATTTTTTTTTCTTTTCTTATGTTTTCAAGGGATTCATCCGACTCATTTTGTATTGGATTTTTTTTCCCCAACCATATACAAGGTTTTACCTTTTACCTTTTAAGTCTGAACCGTCCCTTAAGTCTCCGGCAATCGTGGGGGAAATTGTGCTGAAAAAAGAAAAAGAAAAAGGAAAGCATAAGATGAGGGCATAAGTAGAGTTGGTGGACAGTTGGCCACTCAAATCTTCTTCTATTTACAGTCAAGTTTGCTATGATTTTATGGCGAAAATAGTATAATACCTGTACATGTGTAGGTCTCAGCAATTATTGAATCTTAAGGAGCTCAAAAGAATGTCAAAACACATGATTTTGTCATATTTTTAATATTCTTTTTAATACCGTGTAGCATTATTGGCATGGCATGCCAATAAGTTAAACTATGATGGTTGAATTTATGTCCTAAAATAAAAACATTCAAAGGTAAAAAATAAAAAATAAAAAAAAATCACATGAGTATCAACTATGGAAGCATTCCATAGCAATTGTTATGAACTATTATTATTTATTACTTAACAGTTAGATTCTCGATGGTGGTAAAAATATTGTTTTATTAATTATTGGGTAGATAATAGATAGGTACTTATAGCTATTTTATCTCAATTCTCAATATTATTTACATTTAAGTTCAAAATGGGTATATCACGAATACTCATTATTGTAACTAAACACCCTTTTAAGTGTGTTTGCTTTATCATGAGCAGTATTTAAATTTGGTAATAATTATAAGTTAAAAATCATATTCCTTAAAAATATTGGAATTCCATATCGCAGCAGAGTTGATTGTTAGGATTCCAATTCATCACTTTCTTTCCCCCCCCCTAATTTTGAAAAATATGACTTCTCTCTCTCCTTCTCCTTTTCTTTTACATCTCGTTCTTAGTATGTGTTTCTTTCTGTCTTGGTCTCTCACTTATAATAATAATTCTAAGATATATATCAAGTCAACCAATAAGTTAATAAGATTTCATTTCCATTCTTTGAAAAATGATCAAATAATGGATCATTGATCTAATTCTGATGATTTGAATTAGTAGGAACTGGATTATAAAAAGTTAGATCTTGAGAATAGAAACCACAGAAGAACTAAAAGTTAATGATGGGCTTACACTTTTATACGGCCCCACACATCTCATTTATCATCATTGGTAAACCAAACATGAAGCGTTGAATTTAAATTTGCCTAAAAAGAAGCAGGTCCATCTGCATGGACTGTTTCATTCGCTAACAGCCCATGTCCACTGCATTCAGGCCCATCATTGTAAAGATTATCCTTTTTGCTTGGTTAAGGTTTTAGTACCAAATAGCATGGTGTCATGCCCAAATCAATATAAATATCTAATACCATAATCTGGTTTGTAAAGTGATTGTTGTAGATTGTAAAACAAAATCTCGAATATAATAGAAGAGGATTGTGTTATACTATGCTATACGACTTTGTGGTAGTTTCTTGTCTGTGCTGTTCATTGTTATGGTAAACAAATCTCAAAGACATTCTCAACCGACGCATGTTTATTATAAGGTGGTTCATACATCTGGAATGCAAAAATTACAGATGAAGTACTTTTGTCGATTTATCAGAGAACAGTAGGTACATAACTACCAAATGGAAATTAGTTTAGAGGATTCATATGTACTTGACGCTTGTGCTGAGAGGCCACAGCTAATAGACGCATCATAAATATCCATCCCTTTTTAAGATGGCAGCTGAAGATGGGCAAATCCGAATTTGCCCATCATTGCCTCAGGCTCTCTACAATATAGGATGCGTACAGATCCCTACAAGGAAGAAGTAAATGTAAGTCGAGACCCTTGTCACAAGTGCAAAGATGACACAGGCAACGAAAGAGTAAGTCCTGCCGTTACAATCCTATTAAGTCTTAGGAAAACTCACATGGAGTACTTGATTGCATTGATGGCAGCTTCAGCTGGAAGGAATTGCTCAACATCGACCTTCTTGTTTTCATTCTTCTTATCTGTCATTTACCATGGAGTAGAGGATGTACTTCAACTTTAGATATATCACCAAACAATTTTGCTTCTTTATTTGGTAATGCCCAGGACTGCTGAATTTTCATTATATGGTCATTAAATACCGTGTCAAATAGAAGAAATGTTACATTCAACCAATGAAGAATGCATATTCCAACATATAACTACTATCCTTCTCAATATTTTAGCAAGGTGAATCTTCCATAATGAATTTCCAGCACATTTGAGGATGGAAGGTGACCTAGCAGGTATAAGTTTGATGAGCAGCATGTCATCGTGCTGACATGGAATATTGGGACTATATAAAAAATTCCTAGTCTCCTTATCGGTCCATTTATTTTTCTTTATCACCTAAAAATTGAATGCAAGATATATTTTCAATGCGTTTATGAGACTTCAGCTATCACTAATATGGTTGTTTGCCCAGTAGCTAACAATAATTTTTTATGCAAGGAATTGAGTACAAATGCTTCTATGGAAGGATACAGTCCTCAAAAAAGCGTCGAATCTCAGCAAGACGGTGAGGAGGAATTTCCTTGATGTCCCTGTAGTGGCGAAATTCAGGGTCATCAGCACAAACTGCAATTATTTTGTCATCCTTCTCGCCCTGCAAAATGACATGCTCTATTGAAAATTGATCTTACAGAAAGTAAATGTCTAAAACAGATTAGCCTAGCCCATGGAGCTAGCTAAACCCATATGGCTAACATCTTTGTCCAACATTAGAGTCTCTACGTCTTTTCTTTATTTGCTAATGACTTGTGAGTAAGGATATGCATTTTCCAAACTATCAGCATTGATGTACCTTCAGTTTCCAGCCTAGAAGTGGAAGGATAATGGTGGAACATAAATTTTGTGCCGTAGATTTAACATTGCATGCACATATGATTACAAGAATGCAGTGAAATAATCCAGCCGAAGTAAATTCAGTCAGTAAAACCACACAAATCCCACTGTTTGGCTTCCAGAAACAGAGTGATATATCATATATATTCTCCTAACTCATAATGACGGTTGTAAGGCCTTCCAACGGTATATTAGGTCTTGATCTTTTACCTGATCAATCATGGGCATCAGGCCAATAGCACGAGCACGAAGGAAGGAACCAGGTAGCACAGGCTCCTGATCAGAAAAATATAAATGAAGAAATACATTAGACAGGAAATTGAAGAAGATTTATAATGATTATAGGGATTAAGAAGGCAGTACCTGCATCAGTATCAGAACATCCATAGGGTCACTGTCTTCACAAATGGTGCGCGGTATGAAACCGTAGTTGTGGGGGTAGACAACTGACGAGTAGAGGACTCTGTCAACCTACCATTTTTATACCTTGAACAATCAGTTATTGCCTCAAAATTACGTTTCACTTCCGACAATAGGCTAAAGATAAGTAGTTCATGCATAAACAAACTGTGATATTATTATTATTATTATTTTTGAATGGTTTGAAGGCAGCACCGCTCCAACTAAAGACTAAAGCTTCTAGTCACCATTCTCAAGTCCATATGCCGAAGCTTTTCATCATTTGTTGATACCTAGGGACTGCAACAATGAAAAGTACATATAGAGCTGATGCATCAAGAGTGATTAATTACAACTTATACATATGGACTCTGGCACCAAGTACCAGGTATATAAAGCAGGCAACAGCAAGGCAGATGGAATGCACTTAGTTGGAAAATTCAATTTTTTAAAGATGAATTAACTGAGACCATCAGTCACCTGGTGTAATAATGCTTAGTAGCTCATTCTTTTGGAAGAGATTTGATGATCAAATACAGTTAATACTTATTTGATGCTGAAAAGAGTCATTGTAAAAGAGCAACTTTGGTTCAGCAGACGCATTTTGCAGATTTCAACAATAGAAAATATACATGACAAACCAACAACATTTTCACTCAAATGATGACATTATATTACAAGCCAGGAAGATCATATCTTTTTTTTCAAAATTGAAAATTATTTTTCTCAACTCTCCATCACTTTTCATATGATCATCAACAAGTCATCTGCCACTGTCCCTCCCTATTGCATCTCGACACCTTCCACTACTAGCTGCTAGGATTTAGCACTATCACTGTTAGATACCACTATTATATCCATCCCTCTTGACTCCTAGATAACACATCAATATGAACCGTTAATAAGAAAAAGAAAAAAGTGGCCTACAAAACAAACACACCCTAAGATCCTCATTTTTCTTTTGCATGAAGCATCTTCTAATTTCATTAGTGTCTTTTAATGGTTTTTGGGGCAACTTAGCATCAGTGGCAGTTTGACGTAGTGATGTAGCTGTGGTAGATGATAAGCTGCAGGCGTGTAAAGTTTTGTAGCAAACAAAGGTCTCTGGTGGGAGCACTGCCTTGGTAACTTGTTCACACAATCTTACGGTTCAAACAAAAATGAGCCCGAAGGAGGGTTGGATTTGCACCTTTATAAGTCCACTTGTCTTGTCAAGTTCATACTTAACCTTGCTCCCCTTGCCAATCTCAACAACCTACAAAGTATAAACCCTGTTCTTTTATATATTACACTACATATACTTCTTCCACTGTATTGGAAGTCTAGAAATTTGCTTGGTAAAAAACCAGGCAGCATTGAATGTCGGCTAAAAGGAATGTGGAACAATGAGGTTATTTCTTAGGGAAAAAACTTACGCAATTGAAAACAGCTGGAGCACCTGGTCCTGTAAGTAAGAGACCATTGGCACAAAATGTAAGTGCGTGATATTTTAGTTTTAGATGCAACTATTGGGCTCAGTTGTCAAGGAGAAATGACATAAAAATGCACTATGCATGTCACAAATATGTACCAATCTCAAGGTCATGCCATGGGTGTGCAGCCACAGATCTTCTTGTCATAGAAGATAGGATTCTTTCATTCAGGGCCACGGGCCACATTCCTGAACCTGTCCCACCGACTTCTCCATCGTTAGCCATATTAAATCTGAAACCAGAAAACAGCTTTTGAACATGAAGACTTGCATAATGTGTGCACCACAACATGTGTGTTAAGGTTAGCACCACAACTAATTTATCTAAAAGCTTAAGCTTATAGGTTTATTGCGGGTTTTAGATCTATCGCTTGATATAAAACACTTATTACTCAGCAACTGGAATCTACTTCACAAATCTGAAATCATAATATCAATCGTACTCTTTCCCCAATTGCAGCTATATATATATCCACCTTCCGCAGGTAGAAAAAGACAGCTAACATCATGAAGGAAAGGTCTATGCAGTTCATTAGAATCCCATCCTCAAAATATAGATTAATTAGAAATTGAATTTCTTGGATATCTCATGTTTCGATCCCTCACAAATAATAAAAAATTAGGTTCCAAAGAATATAAATAATATTCAACAAAATCCACCAATCATAGCCTAACGCCTCGTTAGACTATAATATAATCTCATCAAATCCAATTTCTTCTTTTCTTTAGTACAAACTTAAGGAGGACTGAGGATAGGATCCATAAGACCAAGTCTCCGATTTTATCGGAACTCGATTCCTCAACTAAATCCCTCTTGTTATTAGGATTCCAGGAAATCGAAGAAGTAAAAAAGTTTTCTTATGCTCAAGTTGGCATCCTCTCATCTAAAATGAAACAAATTACATGGAATTAACCTTCTCATAACAGTTAGTTTTGCATCTACAACAATCACTATTATCATTAATGCACAAAAAAGAAAAAAGAAAAAAAAAATCATCGGGAAATTGCTTAAATAAATCACTCTGCATGGTGCAAAAATACAAATGGAAGGAAATTGAAACAAATCCTAGAACCCAATAAAAAGTACCATTTTTCTTTTGTTATTTTTTTTTTTATGGCCAGCCTAATAAAAGTACTTGCTATCCACGCACATGAACATGCATAAAACACTTAATAAACGTGTTTTATAAACCCGGAAGTAAAATGACATATGACTAAAAATTAACAAGAAGAAAGGCTTACAGAAAATATATATGTTATGCCTGCGGATGTAGCTTGAAACTCAAGCTGGTGGTAGGTACGTATATGAAAGAGAGGCCACTGGAGGGGTATTTACGGTGCCACTGTTATTCAGCCAAGAGAATATGTATGTACAATTGTTAACATTGTATATAGAATAGTTACATTCTTCAATATGTGAAAAACTCTAAAGGAAAATATAAGAATAATCGAATCAGCAAATGTTAAGAAATAAAAAAAAAAAAAGAAGAAGCAAGCTTTGAAAGGGTATGACTTGAAAGTGAGCATTCAGCTAAGCAGACAAAATCTAGGAGTAAGAAATTATACCAACTTTGTCGAGCAAAAAAAGGAATAAAATATTCAATTGGGTTAAAAATATTTTAAATATTGCGGGACAAGCTCAACCGTCAGTCAATGTGATATAATGGCCGTTGATTTGGAATGAAGCAGTAAATCTAATGGATATAGAGAGAGATAATATGTATGGGGACACGAGGAATTCGTAGTCAGGAGAGAGGAGAGAGAGAGAGAGAGAGATTGTTGCCTACGAAAGGTTTTCTTTTCTTCATCGGATATTTTAATATATAAGGAGAAAAAGTTATTTACTTTTTTCAATTAAAACCTTAATTTTCAATACGAGAAAAATCTAATGTGGGTTCTTATTTATACTTCATAATATTAAGGTAGTATTAATTTGTATCGAACCTGCTAGTGTTGTGTGTGTGTGTGTTTCTTTCCGTTAGCATAAATTTGAATTTTTAATTTAATATGAGAATGAAAAGATAATTTCTTATCATGTGAAATTGAGTCTACTTCTTAGAAATGGGATTGTGGATGCTTTGATATTGACACAAACTGAGATTCCGGATATACAACTATGAAACCTTTAAGGAAAGTTCCAAGAGAAACTTTAAAAAGTGGGGAATCCAAAATTGTTGAGATGCTTTTCTAGGACAACATTTTAGCTCCCGTTGATGGTGCTTCCAAATACTCAATGGGGGATATCAAATCTAAGTCAGCATAAAGTCAACTAGTAAAGCAAAATATGGCGAATGATAAGGAGGACAGAAGTGGCTATGGGAATTGAAAAGCCCACCCTAATTCTTTTTGTGGAGACTTTTATAGAATGGATTAACAACAAAAGACAATCTGGGTAAGCATGAAATTTCTATACAACCCCTTTGTGTGTTCTACAACGTGGAGGAAGAAACTAGCCAACACTTATTCAAGGATTGCATAGAGCTTGGACAAGTTTGGGTAGCATGTAAAGCCTTGAATTGCTTCTATTAGACCTAGTCTTTGAACATGAGATCCTAGACTAGAAGCAATTCTATCCTCATGCAAAAGGATCAAAGCATCAAATGCCCCTCGACTTGCCTCTTTCCTTTCATCCTATGAGGTATGTGGTAGGAGCACAATAGAAGGATATTCCAAGCTAAATCAATAGGTGAAGAATGGGTAAACCTAATCAAGGCTAAAGTTACTTAGTGGTAGGCAACTTTACAAGCCAAGAACATAAGGAACCAACTAAACAAATTCCCAATTGAATGACAACTTCATGAACTAAGGTAGGTTGAAATAAATTGTGATGGAGTGGTAAGCTTGGAGTTGCATAGAGTAGGCATTGGTGGTGTGTGTAAGGACTCCTTTAGTAGGATGATTTACAGCATTTCAAGAAGTATTGTGCTTGCTTTTGCTTTAGAAGTGGAGCTTTCGAGCATTGGGGAAAGCCTGTAAATTGTTAAAGAGATGAAATTTAGTGATGTTAATGTTGAAATAGATTCTATGGATGCAAAGTAATAACTGTTGGATCTAAACCTAGATAATGACTTTTATATACTTGCATTGAGTAATTGTAGGAAAGTCTTTAAAAATATCTCTAATTCTTACATTTGTAAGGTCCTATGTGAGGTGAATAGGGAAGTTTATGCTTTAGCCTAAGGTGGAATTAGGGAGATAGAAGACCCTCTGTATCAAAGTCTTCAAGATGAAGCTATCCTATGTTATGGAAATTCTAGTTTTAATTGTTTTAATAATGATGTATGGGAACTCTTTTGTAAGACATGAATCGATTACATAACGCTTTTTAACTATTACTATGACTCTTTTTTTTTCTTTAATAATATTATAGATTTACTAAAAAAACTTAAGAACCAATGATGTGAAATGAGGGCATAATAGTCTAAATAGCTTAGTAATAAGGAGCATGCTTTTTGAGGTAAAAAAAGCCTTTGGTCCTCAAAGGCATATCCTTTTCATGAAGAATTTAATATTAAATGTTCTCAATATTAAGAATTCAATATTAAATGATTTCATTGCATGAAAATAAGTGAAAAAGTTGCATTAGCTTAGTGGTTAGAAATTGTAACTTGGAAAAGGAGGAGCCAAGATCTAATATACGGTTACCTTTACTTTTGTTCCAAGATTAAAATCCTATTTTGAAGACAAGATTTTAAGACATGATTTTAGGCCTATTTGAAACATAATTCCAAGTGTTGTATTCTTGAGAATATTTTTAAAACAATTATATTTTTGAGAATATTAAAAAAAGCCTATGCGTTAGAGCACTATTACAATGGTTAAAATAAATAAGATAACACTATTACTTTTACAAGAATTGATAAGAAAATAAAACATCAAAGTTACTAACATCTACTTATGCTAATATTTTGCACACATTATGAAATTCTATGATTAACTTGACAACCCATATTGCAATTGTCATTATTGTCCCTTTATGTGGTGCTACTAGTGTTTATTAGATTAGAATAATTGTTGTCTCATCTTGATTTAATTTCTGATCTCTACTTGTTTGAACTCTTACATCACTCAAGACTCTCTTCAATGATACAAATGTTCAAACATATTATTGGAGTGAAGTAGAATAGAATTAGCAATAGATGAAGGATTTCAATGTTGGCATTGTAGAGTACTTGAAAACTTAAAGATACGTGGAAATTATTTATAATTAAATATGTGCATTATCACAATCTCTTTCATTGGTGCAACTTGTACTTGTTTGATGTAAATAATCAATGTCTCCATTTTTCACTAATTTTTCCCGCCTAATCCATCTTTGTCTAGTCACTTCCTTAAACTTCAGCTTCATTGAAGCACTTATTGAATGATCAAGATGTTTAAGCAAGTGATTGAACACAAAGAAGATAAGGTGGAAAATAATTCATGGAAGATGGAAATGACAAGTACTTATATCTAACTTATACAAATAGCACCAAAGAAAGAGATATTAATAATGATTGCAATACAAATTTAACTTCGAATGCTATCTATGCATTTTTAATGTTTACAAGTACCCTGCAATGCTAGTAAACTCAATATTACATTAAAGTACTCATCATCTTCGTTTATCTCTAATTTTTTACCTTTATGTTCTACTTTACTCCAATCATATGTTTGAACATCTAAATCATTCAAGAAAATCTCTAATTATGCAAAGGTTCAAGCATATGGCTAAATAAATATACAATGGAGAGGTTAAGATATGAAGAAACGTGGTACAATATAAAAAGGTATTAATGTTTATTATAATACCTATGCTATGAAGTTGTAAAATTTAGTATGTGTAGAAAATATTAAGATATTAGACGCTTTAAATGAGAAGGGAGAAAGAGATGTACGAGACTCTCTTGATAAGAGTTGTGCTTATGTAAGAATGAAGTTGATTTGTCTTATTTATGTAGAAGTCATGAGAATGAAGTTCATTTATTTATTTTTTAATTATTATTTTGGTCATGTCCAATATGAATTGTTATATATTGCAGCTTGAGAACAAAATACTACGAAGCAATAATTTGTAGCAATTGTATCATGTAACTTTTGTTATTTATTTATTTTTCAAATTGTATCAGTAGATTCAATTAGGATCTATTAAGTCCATAAAATTTGGAGGGTGAAACGTACCTAACCTTTACATCCAATGGGTCATTCACTAGGTCTTGGACCTGTCACATGTGCCATATTTAGATCTCAACAGGGCATGGTGGGTTAACAATAGGATAAACTTGCCCCATGCCTATGTTTAACTTTAAGACTCTTGTAAAAGTATAAGCAATAATGTTTCATCCTTAATTCCACTCAAGTAAGGTTGTAGACTCTAGTTGTCATGATCAAGTGGGAAGAAGTTGACACCTTTTTCTCCACTTAATCATGACACATTATTTATCAAACATAGATTTCGCTTTCAATGTCCATGTCATATTATGAGTGTTGATCCTATTTCAACTTAAATATCATATATGAAAATACTAAGTTATAATATTATAATAGCATTGAACTAAGAATTTTAATATGTCTAATTACTATTATTATTAAAACTTCTAATAGGTAGGAAAAAAGAGAGTATATTTTGTTGAAATAAATTGACAATTATGTGGTTTGAAGTATATTTGCAATTGGAAAGTTCAATGATTAATTGAAGTAGTACTTGTGTTAAATGTGAGTAAAAGAGAGAGAGTCTTAATGCTCATAAGAAAGGTTTGGACCTTTTGTAGAACGATTCGGTCCCTTGCAAGAGCAAAGGAGAATTTATTAGAACAAAATGGTTAAAACCATTTTTCTGTTGAGCAAAAGAGAACAACCTCTTTAAATGCTCTAGATCTTCTTTACTATAGAATTTTGCACAATGTTATATATAAAGGAGCTATGACTTTTGATAAAAATTTTGAAGGGTTTCAAATGTTTGAAGCATGATTCAGTTTATAACTAATCTAAATTAAATCTAATGGATATGATTCAAATCTTGGAAGATTATGGCTCTTATGAAGAGTCACATTCTTTGAATCTGGTCCAAATTATAAATTGTATTATTTCTTAATTTTTCTAAGATTCTTACCACATATATATATATATTTTAAAATTTTTCTACATGCTCTCTCTCTCTCTCTCTCTCTAAATTACTATAAGCACAATACATTTCACATATATCCAAAACGTGGTTTGGTACTTAGAAATTTACCATTCAAGTATCAAAACTTAATTTATCCAAGGAAATTTCACATTTAAGCTCTTGTAGTAAATGTTGTGTTAGGTGTAAATTAAGTCTTGATACTTGAATAACAAATTTATGTATATATTTGAGATGTAATATATTTAAGTAAATTCTAAGACCTTTATCAATTTCTTAGTTTCAATTAAGCCAAATCATCTATCATACTTTTTCTAATATATTTGAGATATAATAATAGTATACTAGAAGCTTAGGTTAAGAAAATGATAAACAATCATATTGCCCTTAATAGGCTTATAAGTACATATTGGGATGCTCTTGTACTTAAACTTTACATGAGACTTGTCCATGAAAAACTCATCCATTGCAAAATTGTCGTCACAACTTTGAATTTTATGCATTATTACTTCATTTCTCATAAATTTTGCATTGGATACAAATATCATTTTCCAAATTCTCATCCAATAAGTCAATGCACAAAATTATGTCTCTAACTCCTTACAAAAAGCAAATTCACACTTTTGATTAAAGCTTTTTAAAATTCCAATTTTGCCGTCATGGTTAATGAATCAACATACACAACTAGGCTAAAATATATTGTATCTATAAACCATCAATTTTTCATAGACTTCCCATATTTAGTAGTATTGTTCAAAAAATTCAAATTCCTATAATTTAAGTCTGAAAAGAAGAAAAATTATTTTTGACAATTAACTTAATTGTGTCTACATGCATGCATGATCCTAATAACTATTTAAGCAATTTGAACATGTTGCATGTATAAAACTTAATTGTAACATTAAGTTTAAACCTTCATGTGTTAGGATTATTTAAGAAGATTCTAGAAATTAAGTTTTATTTTCTCAAAATTTCACAAAACTTTACATTAGCAATTTAACATAATTTCCTATACATATATTCATGATTGCAACCGTAAAAATCAAGGAAAATGTCAATTTCAAGATTTCCTTCTTTAGCAAAAATGTTGAATTCAAATTCATGAAATTCTAGATTAATTCCATAAACCAAAATTAATACATCAATGCATTTCTAATGTTGCATGCTATTGTCTTTCAATTAAAATCATCCATGCATTCAATTCGTAATTTGTGTAATTTTGATGAAAATTCAAAGAAATTGTATTTTGGTGATCAAATTGAAAAGTTAAACATGCAATTAAGAGCCTTGTACACAAGTTTAGCTAATTGCATATAATTAATTTGTCTTGACCTCATCCTATAGGGATCAAATGGAATTTAACATTTTATTGCATGCAATAAGGATGAGTGGGTATAGGTGAGTAGGATATAAGACCTTACCTATATCCTATTCTATAGATATATGTTTCCAAGTTTTGGAATTGGAACTCACCTTTTAACACCTTTGAACCACTTTAGAATTTGTATCCTATTGAATCTACAAGGTGTAGGGTAATTTTGTGGACATGTAATTTTTCTTTTATTTCATTTTTATAATATTAAATTTTTGAGATAGATTTTTAGTAACTTGAACTCATTAATGTTTCCATAACATCTTATTGATTCAAATTGTATGAAGGTACACTTTTCATGATTTAGAAAGGTGGCATTACAAAATCTACCTCATAAAAGTGACATTATAAAAGAAAAGTGACAAAATAACATGTTCATGAAAAAGATAATCACCCTTTAATGCATAACAAAAAGATAATTCATTCTATACTAAAACTGATGTAGGCGGTCTAAATGAAAATTATAAAGACAATGAAATACTAAGTAAAAGTACAAAAATAAGATAAAATAGTTCCTTTTTTTTTTTAATAATGAACAATAAACCTAAAAAAAAAGAATATATTTAGTAACCTCATTCCACATAATGTTCTATAATAGAATCACACCATCAAAGAGAAAGAAAGAAAAGACATAATACCAATTCATAGAATAATTTTATTCAATATTATAGGTTTTGAATTGGCAAACAAGAGAAGAGCGGGGTGGGGGGTTGAATTGTTTGCAAAAAAAAAAAAAAAAGAAGAAAAATTTATCACTTTTAATTAATTGATTACTTTTTAATTGTCTTGCTTGATGAAGATTATGTGTGATGAGCAATAATAAAATAGACAAATATAATGTTTAGTCAAATAAAAGAAAGCTAAGGTATATAGAGGTTCCTCTTAATGAGTATGTCTTCTCATCCAATTTCGCTGCTAGGAATTTAGTTTTCTACACTCGTTGTTCCACTAATTCAATTGTTAAGAATTTGTTACAAATACTAATAGCTTTTGCCCTATCTTTCTAGCCCTTTTCTCGGCTAAGTACAGATTATGAGACTTTGTAACCTCACTTTCTTAGACTAAACTTTACACGAAATAATAAAAAAATTTACAAAGATGAGATAAATACAATTTCTCTAGTTTAAGCTCGAGTAATGAATATTAGTTTCAACTCTGTTATGATTTTTTTTGTCTCTTTGCTCATACTTTCTCTATCTCTCTTCAACTTAAATTGTTTTGTTTATATAGTTTCTTTTTCTGTTGATAGAAGGCTTCCAACATTCATTGAGTCTTCTAACGTTCATATCTCTACATTTTTTGGAATTTAAAATTTTTTATCTATAATTAAAATTCAAATTGATTGACTATATAACAGATTTAACTTGGATTTGTTGATGTTTATCTTTGTTTGGCTCTTCAACAACTTCAGATGGATAAGTCTTAGTTGAAAATAGAAGATCCCTCTTTATCTGGATGGTCTTTAATTGATAACTATATTAGTTGTTCTTATCCTCATCTCATTCTTCTTTGGTTAAAACAAACCTTAACTTGATCCGTTATATAAAACTTTGCAAACTGAAGTTATAAATAATTCAAGCTTGTAAATTTAAACGTGTATAAGAACATATATAAGCATACATTCTTCAAACCAAAGTATCAGATTGTTTGTTTAAAAGTCTAGTGTCCATTTAAATGTTTAGTGAGATGTCTAACAAAATGTCTAGTTAAGTGCATGGTTGTCAAAATCGCGATTTTACATAGAATCGCTAAGGGGTCCGTAGAATCGGAACGTAGAAACGTAAGTTTCTACAACCTATGTAAAATAGCTTTCCAATATTATAAATTTACTTACAATAGTCATTAAAAATATAATTAATAATAGAAATAAGGAAATTAAGTATTTATTTTAGCCATAAATTGCAAATTTGCAATAAAAGTCATAATATAGATAATCGAGCATAAGTTGTATAATATAAATATTTTATTTCTAAAATGATAAATCATATATAAAACAAGTTTCACCTAGTTCTATATACAAAAGCTAAAAGATAATAGATAAAATTTAAAAATCAATTGTGACTTTAAGAAATTACTAATAAATAAAAATTGATAATGAAGATATACCATTGGAAATGAGTAATATTAAAAAAGACCAAAAGTACATAATAAAGAAGATACTATAATAAGAAAACCTTCAAAATTATATATTATTAGGTAAATTTTTGCACTATTCGTGATTATTAATTCAAAATATATTTACTTAATAATATCTCACATTTACTTAACTATGAGAATGATATATTGAAAAGATAGAAATATAAATACATTTATACCTTTTTTATAAAATTAAAAATTTAAAAAATTCTTATAAAATTAAAGTTATCTACCATTTATTTTATTTACTATTACAAAAATATTAGTTTAAATAAGGAAAGTTGCAGCAATCAAACACGGGTGCTTTAATACGAACATGATCACAAATAGGAACAAGAAGACTAACAATCGACGAACACAAACACAAAGACTTCAATGCAACGTAACACACTGACAAGAGAGGAGTGATGACCGACGAACATGTTGGGGTATGACTCATACTTCCCTACGACAGGAAGAAAAATGCTTTTTTGGAAGGAATAGGGGAAGAGCACGGCCGGGTAATTAAATTGCATAGCCGTATGTCAAGGAAATGTGCCCACAGAAGCACACACGGTTGAAGGCACGACCGTGTTTTGAGCTTGGAAAATCCACAGAAACACACACGGTTGAGTACACGGTCTGAGACACGGCCGTGTGTTATTTGCGTGGAAGCCTGTAGTTGTAAATATTTGTGGAATCGGTTGAAACGGATAGAATCGCGATTTTGAACGATTTTACTGTTCAAAATCGCATCGTTCAAAATCGCGATTTTATTACGATTTTGCTCCTCTCCGATTTTGTATGCGAGTTAACTGGGAATATATATACAAACTTGTAAAATCGTTAAATTGTACGAGTTGAAACGCGATTTTGACAACAATGGTTAAGTGTTTGTCATTTATTATCTATTTAAGTGTTTGTAATTTACTATCTAACTAAGTGTTTGTAAACTATTGTCTAACTTAATGTTTATAAAAGTGAATGCTTTTATTTTTTGCACTTAAAACATATTCTATACACTAATAACCTTTTTCTTATCATTAAAACTTACTTCAGAATTTAGAGAACTCAACATTCTCCCCCTTTTTGATGATAACAAAACTTGTCTCAAGTGATAAACTTCATATATTATATTAAATACTTGTAAAATAGATTTATCACTAACCACTTATTTCTTCTCCCCCTTTTCATTATCAAACAAATAAAATATAATGCTCCCCCTTAATATATGATATAAATTTTAAGTATAAACCAATAATCAATAAGTAGAAAGTAGAAAGCATCATTTACAATTAGAAAATACAATTGGCATTAGTCTTGAAAGTGAAATAGTTAACAAACAGCTAACAATGATTTTAGTAGTCTTTAAACAAAAAAAATAAATCAATTCTTCTTCTTCTTTGGTGGCTTGGCAACCTTCTTAGTAGTTGTTTTGACTCTTTTGCTTTGTTTCTTTAGAATTTCTTTATATTCCTTTACAATAGGATCGGGATTGGTTTTGGTTGGAATTAGAGTTGTAGTTGGTTAAGGTTTAGTTGGTTTAGTTGGAGGACAAGTTTGATCGGCAAGGGGTTCATTTTATGTGGTTTGGTTAAGTTCAAAACCAGGTTGGGGATTATGTTCTTGAGCAGCTTCATAAATATGATCAACTTCAAGATTGATTTTAGTAACTTCTTGGTTAGTGTGATATAAGATATCTGTCTCGCCAATTTGATGAATCCCTTGCTATGCATGTGGAGTTTCCAAGTTTTGTTCATGCATTGGAACGGTATCTCTAGCCTCTTTATTAAGATCTTGTTAACCTTCTTGATTAGGTGTCTTCGAAGAACCATCTTTAGTCCTAGTAGGAGTCAATGGAAGTTGTTCCTCAAATTTCTCTCCACTAGGTTTAGTAGTGACTGACTCCATTAAGGACTTCATCTCTATAAAGCTTTTCTTCACAAAATTTTCTAGATTCGAAATCCTGCTTTTTAGCTCTATTACTTTGTTGCTAGTTTTAGCTTCAACATCATTCTTCTTTAGAGTAGGGGATTTTGGTATACCTCTTACTGAACTGTCTATAGAAATGTCGGTTTCCACTAAAGGTTTGTTCTTGATCTCCAAGTTACCCTTACCCTCTTGTCTTCTATTCTTCTTTTCTTTTTTCAATCACCTTTTCTTTTTCTCCCCTTCTTTAGAAGTTCTTCTTCACCAACTCTCTTTTGTTCCTTAAAGATTGCTCCTCTTTCTACATTAGACATCCATTCGGGAATATCGCTTCGTGAATGCTTATGATCTATGTATATAGTGCAATCTCTAGAAAACCATACTTTTCTCCAAACATGTATGTTCATGTGATGAAGAATTCCCTCAGTTCTTTTCTTGACAGAAGATTTTGTATAATCCTCTTTAGGGAACCTTATCTGTTTCTCTTTTAAAAGAAACATGATTAAGTTTCCATAAGTCTTCTTTCCTTTATTCTCAAACAGATTCTTCAAAATTTTGTTAGTTGTATTCACACTTTTCCCTTTAATCATTCTTAAAATTATCTTTACCTCCTCAACCGATATGTATGTTCAGCTTCTTATCCTAGGTAGAACACATGAACTCACTATCTTATGCAACATCTTAATTGGCAATGAAAATTGAATAACGAGCATGTCTCAATGTGATTCAATCTCAAAGCCATCATTGAGATATTGAAATAATTCTAATCGATTCTTTTTTAGAATGTCTTCATCATAATTCTCATTTTTGAGTTTTAAACTTTGAATCATATCATTTTTAGTAATCTCAATAACTTGTCCACAAACATTTGATTTTAGCCTATCCTTTGTCCTTGTATCTAAGTTGTCATTGTAATGACGAAAATTAAATCACTTTAATATACTAATTTAATAAAATATGATGGGAATTTATAACAAACAACTAAGAGTAACTTTAAAATGTTGATATTATTATAACAATCTAAGCATGAGAAAAATCTTATAATAATTAACAATTAGCTTTAAAAAAAAAAGCAGCAAAATCAAACTTGCCTGTCCTGTTCAGCCCTTCCCTCCTACATTGGTCAGTAGAGCAACAGCAAGATCACATCAGCCGACCTCCATCCCATTAGTTACCATTGGTCACGTCGTTCGTCTCTTCCATGCTGCCCTCGTCCCTTGCTTCTCCATTTCCTTCCTTCTTTCCTCTCATCTTTCCCTTAAGCTCCGACTGGACAACCCAATCCATCCCCAACATCCTTCGCTCCATTCTCGATTTCTTCTTCCTTCCCTTTTCTTCTCTTGGCTTTTCCTTCTTATCTTCCCCTGCTGTGGAGAGTTCCCTGTCTCGACACCGTCCTTCCTCTCATCCCTCCCTAAATTTACCTTCCTTCTCTTCGGATCTTTGCCTCCCCCCTCTAAACCTATCACCCCAAATTAGACCTAAGACGCAAACCCTGCAACCATACCCCGAGAAACTCTAGTTTCCCAAACTCAAAAAGAAAACCTTGTTGTCTACACTGGTGAGATCTTCCTCAGCAGAGAGCTCAAACAGCTTAAAGCCAACCCCACATCTACTATGAAGACTTGCTAAACTGTGAACCAGTAACATCTAGGCAGCTAGGCGACCGACGACGACCGGTAAGGCGAAGAAGAGGGGGAAGTGGGGTCGGTGGCTGTGTGCGAGGCTTGTAGTACTCTATCTTAGGATTCAATAATACAAGCCTTGTCCCGGTTAGGTCGTGGTGGCTACTTTGTCCAGGTGGTTAGTGTTTTGCATGATGTGTGTGTGAAGGGGGAGAATCGCAATAGCAACCGCAATAGCCACAACAACTGCAACAGTAACATCAACAGCAACCACAATAGTTATAGCAACAGCAACAACAACCGCAACAGTAGCAACAAAGATGAAGATGGCATGGCGTGCTCTAGCTTCCAAGTGAGAAGGCATGGTATGATATGATCAAGCATCCAGCTGAAGCAAGCCATGTTATAGGCGAGGAGATGGATGATATGGACAACAACAAGAATGAACAGTGAGAAGACTCATGACGTCCCGACAAGAAAAGTGTCCAATGTGATCTAGTCCCAACGACAATGTCTAAGCATCTAGAAGCAAGGGCATGAAAGGAGTCTAGTAGGGGAAGATGAAAAACGAGAAGGAGAGAGCTAATGACATAATAGAAATCCATGGCGAGTAACGGGAGAATACGTGTGTGTGTGTGTGGTTTGGTATTCCAGTTGAGAAAAATCATAAATAAATGCATGAATATAGATGTAAAGTGGAGAGGATGACAAGAGATTGAAAGGGAGCGGCTGGATGTTGAAATGGAAAAAGAAGAAATAAGGAAATAGAGACGTCCAATTGAGGAGAAGAAGTTGAGGAGATTATGTGTCTGAAAGAAGAGAAGGTGTGCGTGAGGAAGAGAAGAGAAGGTTGCAAAGTGCAATTGTGTGTGTTTGTGTTCGTGTGTGTGGTATGATTGTGTGCGTGTATGTGTAGGTGTGTGCCGGTGTGTGTGTGTAAGGTGTGTAAGTGGGGTTCGGTGAGTAGGAGATAAGAAGTAGAAAAGGAAGAAGAAAAGGGAAATGGAAGATGTCTAGGGAGAAGGAAAAACATAGAGTTAAATGGAAAATTTTGAAATATGTACATTCTTAAAGATGGCTTAGGGAAAAGTGAAGAGAAATGAGAAAGGAAGTAAGAAAGTGGAGAAGTCTGAAGGGTGAAGAAGGTCTAGTAAAGAAACAAGAAGAGAAGTTATGGTTAAGAGAGCCAAGAGGAAGAAGAGAATAAGGAGAAAGGGAGACAAAAAGTTGGAAGAAGGTGAAAGCGAGAATTGAGACAGAAAAAAGGGAAGAGGGAGGGGAGGAAGAAGCTGTGTGTAGTGTGTATGAGTATGTGTGTATGTGTACGAAAGATGTGTGTAGTGTGTGCGGAGTATGTAGCTATGTATGAATTGGTGATGTGAAGTGTAAGTGGAGTATGTGCATATGTGTGTGTCAGTGGTGTGAGACATGTGTGGAGTATGTGTGTATGTATGCACTAGTGGTGTGTGTGCATGTGGACTTAAGGAGAAAAGAGGATAGCAAAGTGCAGTTGTGTGTGGGAATGGTTCGTGTATGTATGGTAATGGAAGCGTGAGTGAAGATGAGACTAGTAGAGAGGATGGGAAGCCCTGTAGGTGGAGATGTCAACAAAGGAGAGAAGCAAGAATGGAAAGGTGAAACCAAGGAGGAAGAGGGAATCACTTGAAGGAGGTGAGTGTGTCTATGTGTGAAAGTAAACGGGAAGAAGGGGTGTTTATGTTGGTATAGATGATGAAGGGAATGATTCGAGCAACGTCCAAGATGATGGCCTAGGGGATGTTTAGAATGAAATGGATTTTGCAATGGAATGTTTATAGGGATGTTGAGGAAGATCATTTTTGGCCAAATACCCTAATGCAAGACCTTTAGTTGTCCTTTCTAAGGGTATCTTACATATACGGAAAAAAAGAATTCCAAATTTGGCAGGTCGAAGATGTTTCATTGCTCAACTTCTACACAAGGAAAGCAGGCAGTCGATCACAACAACTTGGGGTGTTGGAAACGATGATTCGTAAGAAGGTTATTCCTTCTAGAACTTTGTATCGGGATCACGTTGAAGAAGTGTTCAACATTTCGAATCTTATTTACCTAAAGTTCCTAAGGAGGAGACTTCACGCTTTGCCATTAAATGCATTGCGAGTGGAGTACACATATTAGGTGCTAGGAAACTATCAAGGTCAAGTGGAGATGCTACCTTTTATGGTTTGGTTAAGGAAGCATTACAGAGGGATACTGATTTCAATAGGGAAGTAAAGGGGCTATCCGTTGGAATCATTAGACTCCAGTTAGGATTATGACGACCCTAAACAAGTGAGTGGGAAACTTAATGATATGCTACAATGTTGTGTTGTGTGTTGATATGCTATGTATGTGAATTCATTTGCTTTGTTGTGGTTGCATTTGAATGTAAATTTCTAAATTTTGAGTTATAGAGTGTGGTTAAATGAGTTTAGGAAAGAAGTTATAAAGAAATTAGTAGTAAGATAGGTTAAAGATGAATATTGTTTAAAGGATGTCAAGGATAGAATGGACTAAGGGTTTAGATGTCATTACCTAATGATAGCACTTCACACCATATTGCTAGTGTTATTACTATTGGCCTAACCTTCGATTCAAAATTTGTTCTCTTCAAACTAAACTAAAATATAGAAACTTAGCTTTTCCTTCTATAGCTACTGTGTAAGTGTGCATAGCTGGAATAGGATATATAAATATCATTATGTATATATATTAGAGTTTACTTCTAAATGTGTACATATGCTTAGGCAAACTTATTTTCCTATTATATCTATAAAATATACTCATGAACATAACCATGCAAATCATGAGTGTAACTTGATTTTTACAACTTAACAATCTCATTTTCTTGCCCCCTTAAGTAAGTGAGGGAAGGTGTCCAGTAAATGGTCCTCTAGTTAAAGCTATGTTACGAACCTATATACATGTGTAGATATATATATATATATATATTATACATAGATGTATTGAGGAATTAGAAGGGATATACAAGATGACCTTGTTGACTTTCGGAGGTGTGAATAACAGAGCACTTGAGAAGTGCAATGACATACAAGTGTCAAGGAATAATAATCGTAAATAAATCTTGAGTGGTTGATTTGACGTTAAGTTAAATGGCACAAAGGTGTCAAGTAACCAAGACCTTGTGTATAGCTAGATAGTTTACATCCACTGGGTCTGATTTCCATGTTTACTTTGTAATGTGAAATGCATGATCTTTATGTGTTGTGGTAAGTGTGAAAATGAATTGTAGTGGATTGTCATGGGACTTCACTAGGTCCCTATGAACTATTCTTGGTAGTTACTTCATTACCTTGAATGATAATTGGTTGCGATTATATATGTCGATTGGTCACTTTGAATCATTTAATTGGAGAAGTGGACTCGATTAAAACTTGACATGCATTTCCATGAGACATTGCATGAGATTGAAGGCCATCACTACTATAGGATGCACCAGAAGTGATCAGAGGATCACTATTCTGCCAAGTGTAAATTAAGTGATTAGGGGATTGTCACGCCTTGACGATTCCAAGTCCAACTTGTCTCTTGAGGGTGTAATGCTCGGTGTATTAAGGCACCTAAGCCTAAAACATTAAAGCTAAGACATAGCTTATATAAGTGATAAGAATAATGAAGATGTGAGTAGCACCCGGCACTGGTGGTGGCTTTAGAGTCCCTAACCTAAGGTCAAGGGGGGCGTAAATCCTAAACTTCACATCGGTTACCGGAAGACCACATGACATGCTGCATTCATATGGTTGTTCATGCATAGCATATGTTTTGATAACTTGATTGAAATTGCTTATGTGTACGTACCATTGAAAGTGTTACCATCCCATTCATTGAGCCATAGTGTGCTCACCTCACCATAGACCCTTTTTGTAGGTAACGATTATGAAAGCTCGGAATGGGATAAGATGTGAAGTGTCAAGAGTTTTTGGATGACCAAAACAACAAAGTAAGAATTGTGATGGATAGATTGTTTAGATGAAATGTTAGGACCCCCATGTAAATAAAATTGAATTTGTGAAACTTAGGATTTATCCTATTTTACTAGTTGATAGGAGATACCTATTCTCTGGGATCATGGTTAACCATGGGGAATCCATAGTTATGTTTTGTTACATAACTATATGTACTATGATTAGCCGTAAATGTAATTAATTATTCAGAGTCTTATAATCTCTGGCTTGTAAGACGATTATCATGTAATGGGTGTACACGTGCCATGATAATTTTTAGTGGAAACTTCTAGGCCCCATTTTAGGGCGTGACACTCATAAAATTTAGTAACTACTTCTCTAAATACTGTGTATCTTAGATTACATAACTTCCTATAACCTATTTTATCCAACGTCTCATCTATGTAAAATCCATTCTTGATTAAATATTTGGAATCCATAGACATACAATCTATTATCTTTCCTTTTAATGGAACAAATGTCCAAGAAAATTGATTTCTAGAATGTACCTTTTTGTTTTGTTTCAAAGTATCTGTTGGAACGTCTAGTTAACTTTTTGTACTATTGTCTACAACGGCCTCTTTTGAATTGCTGTTGACTTAAGGTTTTTCTTGTTCGTTGTTGTGGTTTGTTTCTTGGGATTTCTTTTAGCTAGGGTGTCTTGACAAAGAAGACTCCTCATCTTGAATCTCAATTGGGGTTTTTATCTTTATTCTTTGCCTTAGAAAGCATTGTGGTTGTTCTAATTGATTTCCTTGGTGCCATTATCATAAGCAGCGATTAAGGTTCAAGAGAGAGTGAAAGTGTTCAGAGTTGAGAGAGCAAGAGTGTTTAGATTATTTAGAGTGAATGGGAGGAGGGAGTTTTTAAATCTTTAATTTTTGAAAAAGTAAATTTTAGAGAAGTGTTACTTGCACGCGAGAGCAATAGTAACGACTAAGAGGATATGACTCCTTTTTCTTCTATTAGAGTTTATCCAGATTAACAAAAAAATAACTTTAATAAATATTATATAGGAAAACACACACCTATTTCATTTTCAAAAAATTCAAATCTATTCTTATCCAATAGTTTTGTAAATACATTAACCAATTGAAATTCAGTACTAACAAAATCAAGATTATTATTTCCATTGTTAACATGATCTCTTATTAAATGATGCCTCACTTCAATGTGTTTGGAACTAGAATGATGAATTAGATTTTTTGTGAGATTAATAGCATTTGTGTTATCACATTTTATTGGAATATTTTTATACATAAATTTATAGTCACACAATTTTTGTTTAATCCATAATACTTGAGCACAATAATTTCATATTGAAACATATTCCACCTCAGCTGTTGATAAGGCAATAGAATTTTGTTTCTTAGATGACCAAGATATAAGTTTGTCCCCTAAGAATTGACAAGCTCTTGAAGTACTTTATCTATCAATCTTACAACATGCATAATTAGTATATGAATATTCTATTAAATCAATATTTTGATTTTTAGGATACCAAATTCCTAATTTTGTAGTGTAAGATATATATTTAAAAATTCTTTTTATAGTTGTTAAGTGTGTTTTCAGTTGGATTTGCTTGAAATCCAGTACATATAGAAATAGCAAACTAAATGTTGTCTAGAAGTAGTTAAATATAATAAGGATCCAATTAAACTTTTGTAAAGTTTTTCATGTACCTTTTTACTTGTAATGTTTGGATCTAACCTTATTGAAGTTGACATAAAAGTAGCAGCTCTCTTAACATTTTCAAATATAAATTTTGTTAAGCATTTGCTTTACATACTCTTCTTGGTGAATAAATGTTCCTTGAGGAGTTTGCTTGATTTGCAATCTAAGGAAGAAGTTTAGTTCTCCCATCAACGACATCTCAAATTTAGCTTGCATCAACTTTGAAAATTCTTTGCAATATATTTTATTAGGAGAACAAAAAATGATATTGTTTACATAAATTTGTACCACCAAAATATCTTTATTGAAATGTTATATAAAAAGAGTTGTGCCAACTTTTTCTCTTGAAAGTTTTTTTTTTTTAATTAGAAAATCACTTAACCTTTCATACCAAGCTTTAGGAGATTGTTTTAAATCATAAAGAGCCTTTTGTAGTTTAAAAGCATAATCTTCTTTTAATAGATCTTTAAATCCTTAGGGTTGTTCTACAAACACTTCTTTAATATATCCATTTAAAAAAACACTTTTTACATCCATTTGAAATGATTTGAAATCTTTGTAACATGCATATGCTAACAGTAATCTAATAGCTTCTAATCTAACTATAGGAGCAAAAATTTCATTAAAATTAATACCTTCTTCTTGTGAATATCCTTTTGCTATAAGTCTTGCTTTATTTCTAACTATCTTACCTTGCTCATCAAGCTTATTTTTTAATAGCTATTTTATTCCAATAATAGATTTGTCCTTAGGTCTAGGAACTAGTGTCCACACCCGATTCCTTTAAAATTGTGCTAATTCCTCTTGCATGGCATTAATAAGTTACTGTCCGTCAAAGCCTCGTTTACATTGTTAGGTTCAATTTCAGACAATAAAGCAAATTGATTTTCTATATCTCGTAGCTTTGATCTAGTTTTGACTACTAAATCTATTTTCCTAAGTACTTGTTTTGGTGGATGATATGCCTTAAATCTCTAAGGCTTAGAATATTCAACTCTAGTATGTGTAGGTTTAGTAGTACCTTTTGGTAAACTGTCTAAGTAATTGTCTAACTTACTATCTGTTGTAATGTCTATTTGACTATCTACTTGACTATCCAATCTATCTTTTGTTTTTAGTTCAATAGGTACTCCTGCAATATCTTGTAAGCTTTGTTGATGATTTAAATATTTATCTCTATTCTTTTTACTTATTAAATCATCACCATCATATATGATTGGGTTATCAATAAACTTGACATTAATAGACTCCTCTACTAATCTAGTTACTTGATTAAAAATATGAAAAACCTTACTAGTTGTCAAATATCCAAGAAAGATTCCTTCATCAGTACTTTCATCAAATTTACCAAGATTTCGCTAGGACTTCCTGATGAAGCATTTAGTCCCAAATATGTGAAAATATGACACATTTAGCTTCCTACCTTTGTAGATTTCATTTATTGTTTTCAATTGCTATTATCTTTCCTCCACTGTCATCACTAAATTTGGCATAGCCTTCATTTTTCCATTCTAGATTTGTGAGCAACGACACATCTCTTGACATGTGTTGTAAGCACCTACTATTTAGGTGCTACAATATTTTTAGCTTTTTTTCATGTTCTTACATATACAAAGGAGATGATTAAACCCTTTTAGGAACCTAGACTAGCTTAAGTCCACCAAAATTCAAGCTCGTGTTATTTTTATTTTTTTTTATTGGTATTGGTATGAGCTTACCATTCTTGGATTATATGATCTGGTATAGCTTTCATAATATCTTCTATAAGTTCATCTGTAGTACTGTCTGTACATTTGTCTGTAATTCTATCTAAAATACTGTGTGGAATATTTTCTAATATTCTTCTCATTTTGTTTAACAGACTTATTTTCTTTCATATTTATATTTTTATTTTCCTTCTTACTTATATCAATATTATCTTTAATGATTAAATCTCTTCCTTTAACAAAAATAATTTTCTTAACTTAGTTTGAGGACTCAGCCTTATTAAACCCTAATCCTTCTTTTGAGTTACTTACTCTTTGAGATGATATTAATTTTTGCAGTTTTTCATCACTTTAAGAAAACTTAGTAAACATAGAACTTAAACTTTTTGAAACTTCATTAATTCTTACATTAAGCTCTACAATCTCTTTTCTGAATGTATTATTTTCATTAGTCAACATATATTGTGCTTCTCATAAGCTTTTATTATCTATATGTAAAACTTCTGTATCATTTTTGAGAATATCGTTTTCATCAATTAATAACATATTAGTTTGATATACATCTTCTTTTTTATTTCTTAAAGTTTCAATCTTTTCATTTGCCTTAGATAAAGTCTTTAATAGTTGTTTAATTTGTTTTCTAAAGCTAATAGGCATATCATTCTTAGATTCAGAAGGTACCTCAGATAATGCCATGAAGCACAGATTTGCTTCTTCTTCATTGTTTGATTAGTGTTTGACTCAATGTTTGACTCATCAAGATCACTCCATGTTGCCATTAAAGCTTTTTATTTCTTCTTATATTTCTCCATTTTTTTAATCAACACATGACATTTATAGTTGATGTGTCATGACTTTTTGCATTTGAAGCAAACTATTTCCTTCTTTTTTTCTATCTTTTCTTCTTTTTCTTTGAAAGCCTTTCCTGTACCATACTTAGATTGATTAATAAAAAAATGTTTAGACCATTCAAAACGCTTTCCATTTCTCTTGATTGCTTTTGTAAATCTTTAGACTAGCATTGTCATATCATTATTGTCTTCTTTACTGTCTGATCCCTCTTCTATCTCAATGTCTTGTTCAATATCCTTGAATGCTATGGATTTTTTGGTTTTCTCTTGATGATTTATATGTTTCAGTTTCATTCATATGCTTGAAGCTTTTCTCAAAGTTGACTTAAGGTCATTTTGTTTAAGTCATGAGCTTCTTCAATTGTATTTGTTTTTGAATCCCATAAATTGGGTAAGATTTGCAAGATTTTCCTTACAAGTTCAGTGTCATCAAACCTTTTACCAAGTAAAGCAAGTTTGTTGGTAATTAAAGTAGATATATTAAATCCATTAGATATAGTTTTCCTAGATTGAAATCTAAATAATTCATAGCCTTGCATCAATGTTCCTCTCCCGGTGTCTTTGATCATTGGAGCACCTTCAAAGGTTTTGCACAATTTTTCCTATATTTCTTTGGTAGATTCACATGATGAAATCATTGCGAACACAATATGAGATATGCTTATCAGAAGTAGATTTTTTGCTATGTTGTTACCTTTAGCCTTTTTCTTTTCTTCATCGGTTAGAATTGGACTATAAATGAGAATGATTTCTTGATCTTTATACCATATAATGTCTCACGAAGCAAAATTAGTTGCTTTGATAAGAGTTTCCATCCTGAATTTCCAATAAGGAAAGTTAGTCTCGTTAAAGACTGGTGTATGATTAGACACAATTGTGATTATGTTGTTAGCCATTGATCAACTCTTGCATGCAGAAGAGCCACTATTTTGATACTAAATGTAGGTCCTGAAATGGTAAATGGTGGGGGGTTGAATTGTATGCAATTTTTTAATTTTTTTTATTTAATCGATCACTTTTTAACTTTCCCACTTGATAAAGATTATGCATGATAAACAATAACAAAATAGAAAAATATAATGTGTAGTAAAATTAAAGAAGGCTACAATATATAGAGGTTTCTCCTAATGAGTACATCCTCTCATCTAGCTTCACTATTGGGGATCCGATCTTCTATATTGATTGTTTTGCTAATTCAATTACTAAGAATTTATTACAAACTATCCTTCTAATCCTTTCCTTAGCTAAGCATAAACTATAAGACTTTGTAACCTCACTTTCTTATACTAAACTTTACCCAAAATAATAGAAATATATAATTTTTCTAGTTTAAGCTCGAGTAATGAATATTAGTTTCAATTCTATTATGAATTTTTTATCTCTTTGCTCGTATTTTCTCTATCTCTCTTATACTTGGATTGTCTTGTTTATATAGTTGCTTTTTCTATTGATAGAAGGCTTCTAATGTTCATCGAGTCTTCTAAAATTTATATCCTTGCATTTTATAGAATTTGAAAAATTTTATTTGTAATTCAAATTCGAATTGATTGACCATGTAACAAATTTAGCTTGGATTTGTTGATGTTTATCTTCGTCCAGCTCTTCAACAATTTTCGATGGATAAGTCTTAGTTGAAAATAGAAGATCCCTCTTTATTCTAATGGTCTTTAAGTGATATCCATATTGGTTGTTCTTATCCTCATCTCGTTCTTCTTTGATTAAAACAAACCTTAAGTTGATTTGTTATAAAAAGTGTTGCAAATTGAAGTTATAAATAATTAAAACTTGTATAAGAACATATATAAGCATACATTTTTCAAACCAAAGCATCAGACTATTTGTTTAAAAGTCTAGTGTCTGTTTAAATGTCTAGTAAAATGTTTAACAAATTATCTAGTTAAATTTCTGTCATTTATTGTATGTTTAAATGTCTGTAATTTACTTTCTAACTAAGTGTTTGTAAACTACTATCTCACTTAGTGTCTATAAAAATAAATACTTTTGTTCTTCGCACTTAAAACATATTTTATATACTAATAACCTTTTTATTATTATTAAAACTTATTTCAGAATTCATAGAACTCAATAAATATCAATTCACTCTCTTTGTCTTTTATTAATTTTAGACTTTGCCTATTTATAAATTAAAATAAGATCCCCAATTAAGAAATAAAGGAAATAAAAGAAAAGAAATTAATAGATTTACTATCCTTGGTTTAAGAGATCATTCTAATCCAATCCTCACAACAAAAAACTAAATCTTAATCAAATAAAAGATAACATCTAACTCAAATAATATAAAATAAAATAAAATTTATGTAAAATTATCTTCTGATATTTGCTCTTTTTTGATTCACATCATTCCTCCTCTCATAAAAAGATTCGACTCAAATCTTAAAGGAATTCCTCCTAGATCGAAAATTAATATGCAGAAAATAAATATCTTTGCTTGCGTCTAACCAAACTAATCATCAAGTAGTTTTGAATCTCTACATCATATCTCCATAGTACTAAAACAAATTGAAAATAACAATAAAAATGTGAAAGGATATTCTTTGACCAATGGCTTGATAAATGATTTTCTTTTTCTGGTTTGCTCAATGTACATATTAACTTCTTTGAGAACTTTGATCTCATTGTCAAATTTTGAATTGGCAACGGTAATGTCAATAGTGGATCTTCTAGGACATCCTTATCTTTGTCATTCTCAACAATATCTTCTTTTAGAACGTTTATAATTTCTAATTTGTTGCTTCCATCTTAGTTTCTTCACATTCAGGTTTTCTGGATTTATCCGAATTGCATCCTTGTTCCCTAGAATCTTTTCAAACTCTTTCTCTAGTGCCTCTATAATCTCCAAGTTGTCACTCTCATCAACGATCTCTAAAACATCAATATTTTCACAAAGATTCTTATATTTTGTCATAGCACTCACAACCTCTCCTTCTTTCTTCTTCTTTTGCAGTTGTAGGATCAAAGCCTGCATATCCTTATGAGTTTTCGGCTATTGCATATTTATTTCAACTGCATGCATTTATAGAATCATAGAGTTCAAATTATTATGAGTCTTTGCCATCGCCTATTGAACTCAACAAATGTCAAAATTGTCATTCCCTCTTAACCATTTAATATTTGATCTCTTTACTCTTGACATTTCTTAAGTAAAAACCAAGTTATATTTAAAAAAAAAATTCTCAAAATGAATGGAAAATTGCTTTTAGTCCTAGCAAGAATGTTAAAGTCAAGTTCAAAGAAGAACAAGACAATAGACCGTGATACCAAATTTGATGTAGAACAAAAGAGGTAAGTTGCTATGATACCAAAACTAAAGTAGGATAGAGGAAATGAAAATTATAAAGAGAATGAAATACTAAAGAAATGTACATAATACTACGAAAATGAGATAAAATAGTTCTTTTTTTCTTTCTTTCTTTCTTTCTTTTTAATAATGAACAATGAACCTAAAAGAAAATGATATATTTAGTAGCCTCACAACACTAAATTTAGATGATGCCCTTACATTAGCAATGATTTGTATAACTTCATACCACACGACAATCTATAATGGAATTACTCTATTAAAGAGAAAAAAAAAAAGGCATCACAATAATTCATAAAATAATTTTGATTTAATGTCAAGTAACTCTATCTGTCTTTAATTATGACATTCTTTACCTATTTATGAACTAAAATAAGACCACCACCACCCCACCCCACCCCCCTATTCAAGAAATAAAGGAAATAACCAAAAAAAAAAAGAAATTAAAAGATTTATTATCTTAGCATCAAGAGACCAATCTACTCAAATCCTAATAATAAGAAACTAAATCTTAACCAAAGAAAAGATCATATCTAACCCAAAGAATGTAAAATAAAATAAATTTTAAGTAAAATTATCTTCCCATATTTACACTTTCTTGATCTACATCACCCTCCACTTGTGCATGCCTTACATCTATTAGAAAATTTAGTCCATTTGTTAAAAATATGTAACACTGTATGCATTATAGTAGATTTATAAATATAACATCTAATGAAAAACAAAACACTAAAGGTAAGGTTAGTAACAAGAAAGAAATGAGAAAGGGGAGTGGAAAATAGAAATATAGAAATAAGATAAGGGAGAGGTGGAAGAAATAAGTGGGAAATTCTTTAGGGTTTTTTATAGATTACAAGCTTGAGTTATAATTTATATATTGATTTCTTTTTTGGCCTTTTTAACAAAACTTGAAAGGTAGAAATACGATAATGTTTTACATTCATTATTATTCATTATTTTTATATGATAGATATAGAATTTAGGTCCTGTATAATGGGTATAGGATATTGAGATGTCATATTTGGACCTTATCTTGTAGGAGCTAGTTCTAGAAAATTATATACAATACCTTCCTTATGAACTTCGTTACTTGTTTAAAATCTGTTTAATTGAATAGGGTATTATAGTGTATTGGATACAATAAGGTAAAAGGTACAATAGCATTATGTGCTCACCTCCTAACATGCATGCAAAATTATTGTGTATTATGCAATTTTTTTTTAAATTGTAAATTATCTCAATTGATGAAATACACTTGAAATAAACATACCAAAAGGCAAAAAATAGTCCATCGTAGAGAAATTTCCAAAGATTAACCAAATTATTCCATGCATGCAAAAGAATTTCGAAATTTCACCCCTACCAAGTAATCCTAAGGATTTTTACCAAATTAGTCTGAATTTTCGGATTTGAAAACAAAATTATGAGATTAAGGTAAAATGGCGCTTACCTAAATTTTTCAAATATTTTAAATTTGACATTGGAACGAAATCTGATTTTCCTTTCTCTTTGGATTTCCAAGAATGAGGATTTCATAAAATAATATTATTAAATATAATAAATAAAATATTATATATAATAAAAATAATAAAAAAAACAGAATGGAAAATAATATAGAAAATCACATAAACAAATGCTACAGAAACATAAAAAAGTTTCCGGTCAACAGTGTAGAGTACAAAACAGCTTCTATGTAAAGCATCTGAGTCTGACCATTTAAAAACTCCATCTCCATTTCCTAACTCTGTGCTTGTTGGAATATGCATGCTTTTCGGTGATATCGCCCTTGATCTGCTTCTTAAAGCTAAGCAAGATGACGAAGAGATGGAGAAGGGTTGGTACTTCAGAAGGATATATGAACTAGAGTAAGGATATAATGGAAATGTAAATGCCAATTTAGAGAGAAGCTTAGATGCACCCATGCATTGGTTCTTAGACAAGATCCATTCAAGTACAAAATCATTGTTTTTTGCATTAAGATTGATTTCAATACAAAATCATTGCTATCTTTAGGGATTTTTTCTTTATCCCCCTCCCTCCCTAAATTTAATAAACTATGTTTAGTAATATTATTTTATCAAATTAATTATTATAAATCAATAAAAAAAAACTGAGATATATCCTCTAACTAGCATTAATAAGGAACGCCAAAATACATACATGCAAAGTATTGAAAACAAAAAAAAAATGTATGTAAAGTCACGTGCCTATAGATACGTGACACTAGTTTGCAGTCACAAGTAGAACTGGTGGAAAGATTTGATTAATACGACAGCATATTCTGAAAACAGCCAGGAATGAATGAATATTTGGATTATGGTGATGGAGTAATGTTTTTTCTGTTAGTTCTTCCGAAAAGATTTGTTTTTCTTTTTTTTTTTCTTTTAATTCTCCTGAAAACAAAATATCACTCCATCTAATTAAGTATAAGAATCACCAAGGAACCAATCAATCAAAGAGTCTTAAGACTCAGTTTAAAGCGGGCATATCTCTTTCATGATTAAAGATAGTAGCACGCATTCAACAACATAGATCCTACAAATAAAATGAAAGATCAATATTTTGGTAAAAGAAAATTTCACAAAAGAGATGGAGTTAGACATGTTGTTGAATGCATGTTACTATTGATAAACTAATATCAACATAATGATTATGTGGAGTCTAATTTTTGAATTTTCCATTCCTAATCCGATTTAGACTAGACCCTATACTCATCTAATATAGATCATCGACTTGAGTTAGGAACTTCGTTTAATTTTTGGAGTCGCCACCCAACTGTTGTTGGGAAAGATTGAATTAAGACTAAAGGAGCGGATTAGTCTTAATTTGGACTACTAGTCGTCGTGATTTCCTTTTCTCGTTTTTGTGAAAAGAGGAAAGAAAAACCAGAGTTTCTAAGTCCGGAGGCTAACCTATTAAAACCTTACGGTTACCACCTAATCTCCTAAAATTATTCCTATCTAGAAATGTCTTTTATTTTGTTTCTGTTACTTTTATTATGTTTTTTATTATTCTAAGAAAATGATTTTTTAATTTCATTTTATGGGTTGACCCGAATGGCTGCCTACGTACCTGCTAGTCAGGATCAAACAAGTCGTAGTTCGCTTTTCCTGAAAACTTTAAGTGTGTTTGTGAATTTTAATTTGAAAATCTCTTTCGATTTATGTTTTTAACATTTTCGGGATTGTTCTAAAAAATCTAAACCTAAGCTTAGTAATTTGATCTTTTTGAAAATAATTTTTGGGGAAAACATCAATTTTGGATTTATTTGAGAAAATGATTTTTCTAAGTGATAAAACTCATTTTTTTTTCTATTTTTATAATTTTTGAATTTTGTAATTTTTTTATTTTTTTGTAATTTTTATTATTTTTTATGATTTTTTATTTTTTTTTCGATTTTTCCTTATTCTTCTACAATTTTTATAATTGTTATGAGTTTTCATGATTTTTATAGTTTTTTTTTTTATGATTTTTATTGATTTTTATAATTTTTGTTAAAAATTTTATCCTAAACTATTATTTGTCCTATTTTAAAACCTAAATTTTTATTATTATTTTTCTAATATTTATATTATTTTCTACATTTATATTATTTATTATTATTATTATTATTTTTAAATTATTAAATCCTAAAAAAATCTAATTTCTAACATTTTCCTATTTATGAAAACATAAATAAATAAATAAATAAATAAGTAAATAACTAACAAATAAATAAATAAATAACAAAATAAAAATAATCGAAATAAATAAACAAAATAAAAAAATCAAAAAATCCAGAAAATCCGACTTACCTGGATCCGGGTCGGTACGCGGGTCGGTCGGTCGGGTCGGATCGGTCAGACACGGCGGCAGGGAGTGCTCGTTCACGGCATTCCGACGGCCTTTTGCAATGGGTGAGGTGTCGAATCCTAGCTTCTCGAGGGTGCTAAATCTAATGGTGGCGGTGATTCGCTCTCAGAACGTCTCTTGGTGGCGGCTCAGCTCCGATCGGTGATCGCGATTTTGGGTTTCCTCCGATGCTCTTCGATTTGCTCTCTTTTCTCACTTTCTCTCAATTTTGATCTATGATTTGGCTTCCTCCACTCCTCCTCTATTTATAGGCATTCAAAATTGAGCTGGATAAGCTCGGATTTCCACCAATCGAAGCAAATCGGATCGACGGTTAAATAAACCAACTCCGATTCATGTAAATCCTTTGATTTGTTGAGATTTGATTCTAATTGGATGATGTTTATCTCAATTCTGTTGAAGATCTGTTGGATTTGTGCAAAAAATCGAATCGAAACGGCCGAAATTCGAATTTTTCCTTTGTCGGTGATCTTGGACCCGAGGTAGGAGATGATCACGCGCCTGGCGCGTGCGTTCCCTCCAGCCAATCAGAGGTTGCCACGTGTCCTAGATAAGTAAGAAAAACACAAAACGCGGAAACTGCTTCCCCCGCGTTTCGAACCTGCGACTGAGCCCTCCTGCACGCGCCTTAGGCCATGGTCCGGACTAGCTGGGTTAGCCCATTTTCTTGATTTTATTAATTTCGCAAATTGCATATATGTAATGCGATTTTTTTATTTTTTGTATTTTTTGAAATTTCAAAAATTTGTAAAAATTATTTATTATTCATTATTGCCATTTCTAAAATCATTTTTCAAAATTGATGTGTTTTCCTATTTATTTTTATTTTTTGAATATTTTTATTATTTATGCTAAATTAGGAAAAAAATTGGAAAAAATTGGAAAATTTAAAAATTGATTATCATTGATTATTGTTCATTCCTAGGGCAAAAATGAGGTGTTTACAGCTGTCCCTCTTTGTGGTAAAGTTTGAAAAACTTAACTACAAAGACAAGAAAGACGCCATTTTTAGCCTCTTGAATAGGTAACGCCTTGGTTTGGCTGGTTACCTGGAATTTGTTTTTGGTAGGAAAATGCTCCAAGAGCCAATAATCCCATGATTTAAGATAGTCTTAACAATTTAGAGTAATGTTCCCTCCTCAAAAAGTGCTTTATGGGCTGACTAATTGGCGATAGGAAACACCTCAAGCATTGTGTAGAAGAAATGATGATAAGAAGCATCTTATCATACTAGCAACCTTGGAAAGAAAATTTACTTAGGAAGCACCTTTATGAGCTGGCTACCTGTCAATAGAAGCGTCTGGTTAGACTAGCAACTATTTGGAAGAATATTTCAGAAAAGTGCCCCTCATGGGCTGACTAACCTTTGATAAAATGCCTCAAAAAGTGCCTCCTATGGGCTAACCTTGAGATAAGATTTTTAGGAAAGTGCTCCTCTTAGGCTGACTAACCTATGATAGAGTTGTCTCAAAAAGTGCCCTTATGAGCTGACATTGAGAATGGATTTTTAGGAAAGTGCCCATCTTGGGCTGACTAACCTATGATAGAGTTGTCTCAAAAAGTGCCCTTATGAGCTGACCTTGAGAACGGATTTTTAGGAGAGTGCCCATCTTGGGCTGACTAACCTATGATAGAGTTGTCTCAAAAAGTGCCCTTATGAGCTGACCTTGAGAACAGATTTTTAGGAAAGTGCCCATCTTGGGCTGACTAACCTATGAAAGAAATGATATCTCAAAAATGTGCCCCTTGTGAGCTAACCTTTAGAGAGGATGTTTAGGAAAGTGCCCATCTTGGGCTGACTAACCTAAGATAAAAGTGATATCTCAAAAAGGTGCCCCCTGTGAGCTAACCTTTAGAAAGGATGTTTAGGAAAGTGCCCATCTTAGGCTGACTAACCTAAGATAAAAATGATATCTCAAAAAGGTGCCCCCTGTGAGCTAACCTTTAGAGAGGATGTTTAGGAAAGTGCCCATTTTGGGCTGACTAACCTAAGCTAAAAATAATATCTCAAAAAGGTGCCTTTATAGGCTAACCTTAGAAAAGATCTAGGGAAGTGCCCCTTTTTTTGGGCTGACTACCCTATTAAAAGGAATGTTTAGACAAATGCCCAACTATGGGCTAACTCATCTTATGCTTCTGAATATGCTTTCTACTGACTGAGCTAAACGATGTGATGCCTTTCATGATATGATGATAGTTATTTATTTTAAATATGCTTGTCAGTTTATCGTGGACAGCCACCAAATAACCGAACCTTCGGGCTAGTTTGTTTCTGCTTCTCTTCTTCTTTTCTTGACACGGGGTTAAAAATCTTGATGTGCTTCCTTTCTTTATGCACATGGCTCTTTTGACGGTAATGTTACCCTACTAATGCACTATGTTCTAATGCTCAAAAGTAGATGGAACTATGTTACCAAATATATTGAGATTCATTATCATTTTAGTGTTTATCTTTTATTGGCGAAGTGGTGGTTAATGTGTTTAGGAATATTTGTGGTGATGGGAATTGATTTGGATTATCGACCATTCAGGGATATTAACTTTGCTTGTAAAAAGTAAAAACTCGACTCAACGAAATTTGTATCGAATATTGGCTTTCATAAACATTGGCAAAATTTCGATTCCCTTGCCTAAGGATAGTAAATCTTTACAGCATCTGTGTTAATGGGGTCTCTCAATTCCGGAGCATCCATTTGAGTTAGTATCAAAGCACCTCCTGACAAAACCTTTTTCACCACATAAGGGCCTTCATAGTTTGGGGTGAATTTTCCTCTGGAGTCTTGGGCATTTGGGAGAGCCTTCTTTAACACCAGATCCCCCTCTTTGAAGTATCGAGGTCTCATCTTCTTGTTAAATGCTCGGGCCATTCTTTGTTGGTAACACTGGCCATGACATAGTGCGGTAAGTCTTTTTTCATCAATTAGATTTAGCTGATCAAGCCTCTTCTTTACCCAGTCTGATTCGGTTAACTGAGTTTCTGACAAGATTCTGAATGATGGTATTTCGACTTCAATCGGTAGCACTGCTTCAGTACCATATACCAATAAATATGGGGTGGCTCCCATAGATGTTCTTATTGAAGTCCTATAAGCCATGAGAGCAAATGGTAACATTTCGTGCCAATCTTTGTAAGTTGTTGTCATTTTCTCGATGATCTTTTTAATATTCTTGTTGGCTGCTTCTACTGCCCCGTTCATTTGAGGTCGGTAGGGAGTTGAATTTCTGTGGTTTATGTGGAATTGTTGACATAAACCTGTCATCGATTTGTTGTTAATATTGGTACCGTTGTCGGTGATGATGGACTCAGGAACTCCATATCGGGCTATTATGTCCCTTTTCAAGAAGCAGACTATTACCCCTTTGGTGACATTGGTATATGATGAAGCTTCGACCCACTTGGTGAAGTAATCAATCGCTACCAGTATGAACCTGTGGCCATTGGATGTTGTCGGAGTGATTGGGCCAATTATGTCGATTCCCCACATGGAGAAAGGCCATGGTGCTGACAACAAATGTAACTCATTGGGCAGAACATTTATCCGGTTCACGTATACCTGACACAGATGACAGTGCTTGACATATTTTATGCAATCTGATTCCATGGTTAACCAATAGTATCCTAACCTCATGATTTTTCAGGCCAACATATAGCCGTTCATATGAGGTCCACATACTCCTTCATGTACCTCTTTCATCAGTTCGCAGGCTTCATTTTTGTCCACATATCTTAACAAGGTGGTATCAGATGATCTTTTGTAGAGTATAGACCCACTTAACAGGAAATGGCTTGCTAACCTTCTGAGTGTTCTTTGGTCATTTTTGCTAGCCATTTCAGGGTATTTACTTTCTTGGAGGAAGGTCCTGATGTCGTGATACCAAGGCTTGTCATCTTGTACTTTTTCAATGGTTAAACAGTAGGCGGGCCGATTTTCGATGTCTATCTTCATCGGTTGGATTTCGGCTCCCCCTGTTATCTGGATCATAGATGCTAGTGTGGCTAGTGCATCTGCAAACTGATTTTGAGTTCTCGGGATGTATGTGAAAGAGATTGCCTTGAATTCTTCGATTAGCTCTGTCAAGTGTTGATGATACGGTACCAGTTTAGGGTCTTTAGTCTTGTATTCCCCTCTTGTTTGTAGTATGATGAGCGACGAATCTCTATATACTTCTAATTCGCGGATTTCCATTTGACAGGCCATTTTGAGACCAAGAATGCATGCTTCATATTCCGCGATATTATTGGTATATGGAAATGTAAGTCGTGTCGCTGCAGGGAATTGAGTGCCATCTGGGGATATCAATACTGTCCCAACTCCGCAACCAAATATGTTGGCGGCTCCATCGAAAAACAGTTTCCATTTCGGGTTCTACTCTATCCCAAAGTCTTCTGCCGGTATATCTTCCACTGTTAATATATTTTCGTCCAGGAATTGGGCTTGTAGTTCTTGGGAATCTGTCTCGACAGGGTGTTTTGGTTAAGGCTTGCCCTTTCATCGAGTTCTAATTTATGTATGTGATGTCAAACTCGGATAGGAGCATTTTCCATTTAGAGATTCTCCCTATCAAAGCTGGTTTCTCTGCCAAGTAATTCAAAGGATCATGCTTTATCAGTAGCTCGATATGATAGTAAAGGGTGTATTGCCTTAGTCGATGCATGACCCAAATTAGAGCATAACAAGTCTTCTCCACCTCTGAGTACCTCTGTTCCCCATCTGTGAACTTCTTGCTCAGATAATATATAGAACGCTCTCTTCCCTCGTCATCTTTTTGCCCTAATACGCATCTCATGGATTCAGGGAGTATAGTAAGGTATAAGAATAAGGGCTTTCTTTGCTTCGGGACTATCAAGACCGGAGGTTTTATAAGATAGTCTTTGATCGTCCTGAATGCTTCTTCGCATTCGTCGTCCCATTCTATGGTGGCGTTCTTCTTCAACAGACGGAATAATGGCTGGTATTTGTCGGTAAGCTGTGAGATAAAACGAGCTATATAATTTAATCTTCCCAGCAAGCTTCTTGCTTCTTTAACGAAGCGTGGGGAAGGTAACTCTAATATAGACTTTACATTATCAGGGTCAATTTTAATCCCTTCCTGGCTTATGACAAACCCTAGCAATTTCCCCGTTGTGACCCCGAAAGTGCATTTCTCTGGGTTTAACTTGAGCTGAAATTTTCTCAGTCGTTTAAACAATTTCCTCAGGATATCTATATGGCTTTCTCCTTCCTTAGATTTGGCTATCATGTCGTCGACATATACTTCAACCTCTCGATGCATCATATCATGAAGTATTGCGACCATGGCTCTCTGATACGTTGCCCCGGCGTTTTTCAAACCGAAAGGCATGACTTTGTAATAGAAAGTTCCCCATGTTGTGATGAAAGTCGTTTTGGTTTTATCTTCTTCAGCCATTTTTATTTGATTATATCCTGAGAAACCGTCCATGAATGAGAAGAGATGGTTTCCCGCAGTGTTGTCTATTAGAACATCAATGTGAGGTAGGGGGAAGTTATCCTTTGGCGTAGCTTGGTTTAAGTCCCGGAAGTCTACGCATACGCGTACTTTTCCGTTCTTTTTCATAACGGGGACTATATTTGCTACCCATTCTGGGTAATCGGATACTTCAATGAACCCTACTTCTAGCAGTTTCTTGACTTCTTCTTTGATTTTTAGCAAGATGTCAGGCCTAAATCTTCTCAGTTTTTGTTTTTTAGGTTTGACATCTTCCCTTGTGGGAAGCCTATGAACCACTATTAATTGGTCTAGCCCTGGCATGTCACCATATGACTAGGCAAACACATCTGCATATTCCATTAATAGCTCGGTTATCTCACGTTTTTTATCGGCACTCAAACTGGTCCCGATTTTGAGGTTCTTAGGGTTTTCCATGCTTCCTAGATTTACTGTCTCCACAGGCTCGTCGATCGAAATTCCACTTTGTTCATGTTTTTGCCAATTTTCTTGTATTATTTCGGGGTCTAAGATATCGCCTTCAACAACTGACCCAGCAGCGTTGGAAACGATATCAGGGTTTTTATTTTCTACCTGCGCGAAATATCCCTGATGTTCGATGGTAAGAGATTTGAGTAAAATGAAAGCATATATATAAGAAGAAAAACAAACTGTAATTGAATTTGATAAAGAGTCTCAATAAAATTTGTTTAATAATTTCTCTCTACTTTTGAGCTAACCTAGCGCTACTGATAGGATAACAAATCCAATTGTTCAAAGCCGGATGCTAGTTGGACTTGTGGGGGGTTGATTTCCCTTTGCTGTTGTCCTCTTCGTTTATCCGAAGCTCTTAAATGATGTTTGCCTTTCGGAAAGATTGTTGGAGAGGTGGGATGCACATTTGGGTGTCGATCGACTTCCCCTTTATTCTGCCTTTGACACCTCTTGTTTGTGCTTCTTCTGCGGCCGTATGAATGTACCCTAGTCCAAACGTCCCGTGCTACCCCTCTTTAAACTGATGGCCCACCTTGCTGGTCACCACATTCACTTCATTGAAAATTTGTAGTCCCAGGTCTTTTGAACCTTCCTCCCTAATATATGGTATGGCAGTCTCTTTGTATATGGCATAATCCTGTTCGCCCAGTACCGTGACTATCTGTCCACTTGCAATGAATTTGACCCTTTGGTGGAGACTAGAGGGGATGGCTCTAGCAGCATGTATCCAAGGTCGTCCCAAAAGCAAGTTGAAAGATCTTGGGATGTCGAGGACCTGGAAGGAGATGTGGAATACTTGTGGACCGATTTCCACTGGTAGGTTCACCTCCCCCACTATGTCTCTCTTTAACCTGTCGAAAGCTCTGACCACCGTGGAGCTAGGTTTTATGTTGCTCGGATCGACCCCTAATAAGTTGAGCGTTGCCAATGGGCAAACGTTGAGGGATGAACCGTTGTCGATAAGTACCCGGGAGACAATGGTGTCATTGCACTTGACCACTATGAACAGTGGTTTGGTATGTTGGTCTCCCTCTTCTCCTAGCTCTTTCGGAGAGAAAGATATCTGGTCCATTGTAAAGATGGAGTCCGCCACATGACCTATTTTGTCTGTAGCGATGCCCTCTGGGACCTGAATCTGTTTGAGCACTTTAAAGAGTGCTTCCCTGTGAGGCTCGAACGCTGTAAGAAGGCCCATGAGTGAAATCTGTGCCAGAAATTTATTTAATTGTTCCATTATCTTGTATTCACTCGCCTTGACCATCTTTGTAAACGCAGCAAGTCCCTGTTCCTCTTCCTCTCCTTTTTCCACGTTGGGCTCTTCAGTCGGACCTTTATACTTTGGATCGTATAATCTCCCAGAGCGGGTGATGCCTCCCACCATAGGAGGTCACTCTTGTTTGAGGGCCCGATAGTCGAACGGTGCAGCCTTGTAATTTTCTGCCGGTATCGGGACATTGAATACATATCTTTTCCTTAGGATTTGTACCTCAGCTGGTTGTCCCTCATAACACTGTATAACCCTGGGCTTTTGATGAGAATTGATCATGTTGATAGTCTTCCCCTCTTCCTTTGCCTGGTTGTCTTCCTTCTCAAATTCCGGCCCCCATCCACTAGGCGGCCCATGCTCAGTCGGGGTGTAAGAATAGTTTACCAAATACTGAAATCTCCCGTGTGATTCTCCCAAAGTGCCGACCGTTGGGTCTCCGGCTAACCACCTACTTTTAATGTGTGCCTTTGGTGCTTCTTCTGGAGCTTGGTGGGATTACTTCTTCTGTCGCTCCGTCATATTCTACTTAGGGGTTTCTTTGGGAGTCAACTCCTCAGATGTGATCATATTAATGGTGGGCTTGTGATTGGGTAGTGGATTGGTGTTGACATTGGGTGTTGGGGCGTTTACGAAATCCAGCTGTATGATTCCTACATCAATTAAGTCTTGGATTTTGTGCCGGAGTCTCCAGCACCTATCTGTAGAATGCCCCTCCTGACCCATATGGTAGTCACACTTGAGGCTTGAGTCAAAATTCTTGGGCCTGTACCGGTCATTGGGGATCTCGAAACTAATCAAGTTGTCTGCCCTCAACCGAGCGAAGACCTGACTAAGCGGTATGGGGATTGGAGTGAACTGCTTGGAGACCCTGACGGCTTGGGTATGACCTGTCGCGGGTTGTTGGGCTGGGGTACTCGTGGTCTGGAATGTCACACGAGTCCCAGGTTTTTCTGCCTTATCGGAATGGACCGTGCTGACGGTGGACTCTTTAGCTCTGTTTCCTCTTAAGGGCCTTTGTGTTGGTGTGACCTTGGGAGGCTCCGTTGTTTAGAGTCTGCCGGTGGTGATGGCATTCTCGATCCCCCGCAGCTACTACCTCTACAAAACTGGATGAGGTCTGGCCTACCAGGTGTGAAAAGTAGGTCTTGTCCAGGGTATTGACAAATATGGATGTTAATTCCTTCTCAGATATCGGGATTGCTACCCTGGCGGCCTGGGCTCTCCAGCGCTGAGCATACTCTTTAAACGGCTCAGTATGTCTTTTCCGGAGACTCCCCAGGTCGATTACAGATGGGGAGACTTCAATATTGAACTTGTACTGGTCATAGAATGCCCGGGCTAGCTTCTCCCAGGTGTTGACAATGTTGAAGTCCAGGTGGGCATACCAGACCAATGCAGGGCCTGTGAGGCTGTCTTGGAATGTTTGGAGCATGAGCTGGTCGTATTGAGCATACTTGCTCATTTTCCGGGCATATAGCCCGGTATGCATTTTGGGGCACCCGGTCCCATCATACTTTTCAAACTCTGGGGTCTTAAACTTCTCAGGGTATACCTCTTCCCTGTATGCTGGCAGATTGGTGATTCTGGCCTGTTCAAAACCATCAGGGCCCTCAATCGTTTTCATCTTATCATGGAGCTGCTGAAGAGTCGCTTCTCCATCTCCTTTTGCCTCTCTTCCATCTCCTTTTTCAGGTCGTCAAAGGTCGGCCCCTGGTTGACCTTCGGCTCATATTCAAAGGCTGGGTTAAGGTGGGAATTGCTCTCTTCATATTCCGGAGGCTGTCCCTCCACTGCTTTCCCCTTTCTGGCCCCTGAATGTTCTTCCTAGGTTAGCTGAGTGTTGTGCAGGAGGCCGATGCTTTCAGTTAAGAGGTGAACCTGGGCAGCCAATTGTTGGACCGTTTGTTCTAGGGACATGATCCTGGACTCCGAGGCAGCTTCAGCATTGGTGTTGTTGCGGTTGTCGCTATTGTTGGCCATTTTTGTTCTTGAACGTGTGAGAATTGGACTTCTGGGAGGGTTCGGTTGCTTAGGAGCTATCTTGATACCTGGACGCGCATTTTGTTTTTTTTTTTTTTGTTTTAGTGTAATGTATGCAAAATGATATGCATGTGTTACACGAATGATAAAAATAAAAGGGTTGACAATTGATCGACAATGTAATACTGAAACTTTACTTTTATTAATATTGAAAATTTTGGAGTTCAATGATCAAAATAAAATATTACAACTAATGATCTATCTCCTAGTTCGTTTGGTCTTCTGTTGTGGAGGCTCAGACTTTCCGTTGATGATGGCTTTCAGTTCTTCGACTCTAGCTTTGGCCTTTTCTAACTGGGCTTCCAAAGCTTTGTTCCTTTGGTCAGATTCCTTGAATCGTCCTTTCCAGACGTCTTTCTTATAGTCTGCAACTTCAAAGTATACCTCCATTCGGGCCTTGACCTACTCTAGGTAGACTTCCAGCTCTGGATTGATCTTGTCTGGCCTTGGTTGGGTGACGTCTGGAACTCGGTATGCTCTCTCCCCTATCTAGTAGAGCTGGCGGATTACAAACTCTCTGGTGGCTCGGTGCTTTCCCACTTCGCCATCTAGCTCCCCGAGGTCCACATTCGGGCTTTCAATTCTGGCTTCCCAAAGTGCTTTGACCTCTACCAGCTTAGCAAACTTCTCGGCTACCAACAGGTTCGGATCTTGATACTCAAAGGTGACTGCTTCTAGCGAGGGCCGATAAACTATGTCTTGGATAGTACCAAATTGGCGGACCACTGAGTTGGGGTGATATCCAATACATCCGCTGATTCCGATTAAAGGTACGGCTTGGAAATTACTGCAAGTCAAAATAATTTTGTCATAGCAACTCCACCTGGCTGTCCACAGAATATCTTCGGCACTGAAGCTTCTAAGCACTTCTACCCAACTGTGGTTAGTAAGGTCGTCGGGTAGCTTTACCTTTTCTATACATGAATCCACAAGATCCACCTGCTGGGCTAAGGCTTTTCGGACCATGTTCTGCCCGAAGCACTTAAGGTGGCTTACGAACTATATCAGCAGAAGGTTGAGGCTTGAGTGAAGGGTCCCATGGCCTTTCTTCTTGAGGAAATTCAAGTTCCGGATCTGTTCAGCCAATAGAGCCGGGATGTAAGATCTTCCCTCCAGGAATTAGGTCACTAGCTCTGCAACCCGGTAGTGAATATAGAAAGTCCCGGTGGGGAACAGTATAGTGGCGAAAGCTGTCAAGATGAAAGCATTCACCCTTCTCTATTTGTAAGTCTTGGGGTCCCCACACAGTATGTCCTTTCTATCCCCATTGTCTTCTCAGGTGATGAAACAGGCTTCTAAATCATCCATCCGTATGCAATATCCATTACAGTGTGCCAGGGCTTTGTTGACTGCTGTTTTACGGATGCCTAGTAGTCTGCTAAAGGTACCGGCTGGCCCGGCCTCAAGGTTTGGTGCGTAGATTTGGTCATTCAATGCTGGAGCCTGTAGCAGCTGGGTGTATTCTTCCAGGGTAGGGGTGATTTCATGTAGCCCAATGAAGAAAGTTGCGGGCTTGATTTCCCATAACTGGAGCATGGCCCGTACCAAAGGCAAATTCACCTCTATCTTTGTTAATGAGAGGATGAGGCCTATCTTTTGCTGGATGAAGGCCTGCTCTTCTAGGTTGTACAAGGTAAACCAATGGTCCAGTACCAACTTTGGGTCCAAAGGTTTGTACACCCGAATTTCTTTACGAAGGAGGCGATCGACTGCGCTACTAGCCATCTATTACAATAAGAAATTGACTAATTACAAACAGGACTATGAAAGTATTACAGGGAAATAGATTTGAACTCCAAAACAAAACAACAAACCATTACATTATCATCGATTGTCAACCCTTATGATGTTATGTATGCAAATAGGTTGGTTCTAACTGGTCCCCAAGCTCTATGGCCTCCCGCATTCTCGGAGAAATGGATCTCAAGCCATATCGAAGCAATGGGTGGGGTAGCCTAATTGGTCCCGAACGGTGATCAACTCACTTCGCCCGAAACCTACACAATGGCTCCCCGTCTTAGGTTTCTAAGACGGTCCGGGTTCGACCGCATCTATTCACACAAATTTATGCATGTAAACCCTATAGTAAAGAAAACTAAAATCTAACTAATGCTTGAAAAGTTAGTAACAGAATAATAATTGAAACTAAAAAAGGAACATCTTGAGGAGATTCAGGTGGCTAGCCTACTGGAATGGGTCCCCAGTGGAGTCGCCATCCTGTCGAGTCTAATTTTTGAATTTTCCATTCCTAATCCGATCTAGACTAGACCCTATGCTCATCTAATGTAGATCATCGACTTGAATTAGGAACTTCATTTAATTTTTGGAGTTGCCACCCAACTGTTGTTGGGAAAGATTGAATTAAGACTAAATGAGCGGATTAGTCTTAATTTGGACTACTAGTTGTCGTGATTTCCTCTTCTCGTTTTTGTGAAAAGAGGAAAGGAAAACCAGAGTTTCTAAGTCCGGAGGCTAACCTATTGAAACCTTACGGTTACCACATAATCTCCTAAAATTGTTCCTATCTAGAAATGTCTTTTATTTTGTTTCTGTTACTTTTATTATGTTTTTTATTATTCTAAGAAAATGATTTTTTTATTTCATTTTATGGGTTGACCTGAATGGGTGCCTACGTACCTGCTAGTCAGGATCAAACAAGCCGTAGTTCGCTTTTCCCGAAAACTTTAAGTGTGCTTGTGAATTTTAATTTGAAAATCTCTTTCGATTTATGTTTTTAACATTTTTTGGATTTTTCTAAAAAATCTAAACCTAAGCTTAGTAATTTGATCTTTTTGAAAATAATTTTTGGGGAAAACATCAATTTTGGATTTATTTGAGAAAATGATTTTTCTAAGTGATAAAACTCATTTTTTTCTATTTTTATAATTTTTGAATTTTTATTAATTTTTTATTTTTGTAATTTTTTTATTATTTTTGTAATTTTTATGATTTTTTCATTTTTTTTTATTTTTCCTTATTCTTCTACAATTTTTATAATTGTTATGAGTTTTCATGATTTTTATAGTTTTTTTATGATTTTTATAATTTTTATTAAAAATTTTATCTGTCCTATTTTAAAACCTAAAGTTTTATTATTATTTTTCTAATATTTATATTATTTTCTACATTTTTATTATTATTTTATTTATTTATTATTATTATTATTATTATTATTTTTATTTTTATTTTTAAATTATTAAATCCTAAAAAAATCTAATTTCTAACATTTTTCTATTTATGAAAACATAAATAAATAAATAAATAACTAAATAACTAAAAAATAAATAAATAAATAACAAAATAAAAATAATCGAAATAAATAAACAAAATAAAAAAAATCGAAAAATCCGGAAAATCCGACTTACCTGGATCCGGGTCGGTACACGGGTTGGGTTGGTCAGGTCGAAGCAGGTTAGGTCGGATCAGTCGGACACGGCGATGGGGAGTGCTCGTTCACAGCGTTCCGGCGGCCTTTTGCAACGGGTGAGGTGTCGAATCCTAGCTTCTCGAGGGTGCTGAATCCAATGGTGGCGATGGTTCGCTCTCAGAACGTCTCCTGGTGGCGGCTCAGCTTCGATCGGTGATCGCGATTTTGGGTTTCCTCCGATGCTCTCCGATTTGCTCTCTTTTCTCACTTTCTCTCAATTGTGATATGTGATTTGGCTTCCTCCACTCCTCCTCTATTTATAGGTGTTCGAAATTGAGCTGGATAAGCTCGGATTTCCACCGATCGAAGCAAATCGGATCGACGGTTAAATAAACCAACTCCGATTCGTGTAAATCCTTTGATTTGTTGAGATTTGATTCCAATTGGATGATGTTTATCTCAATTCTGTTGAAGATCTGTTGGATTTGTGCAAAAAATCTAATCGAAACGGCCGAAATTCGAATTTTTCCTTCGCCGGCGATCTCGGACCCGAGGTAGGAGATGATCACGCGCCCGACGTGTGCGTTCCCTCCAGCCAATCAGAGGCTACCACGTGTCCTGGATAAGTAAGAAAAACACAAAACGCGAAAACTGCTTCCCCCGCGTTTTGAACCTGCGACCGAGCCCTCCTGCGCGCGCCTTAGGCCATGGTCCGGACCAGCTGGGCTAGCCCATTTTCCTGATTTTATTAATTTCGCAAATTGCATATATGCAATGCGATTTTTTTTTTATTTTTTATTTTTTGAAATTTCAAAAATTTTGTAAAAATTATTTATTATTCATTATTGCTATTTCTGAAATCATTTTTCAAATTTGATGTGTTTTCCTATTTATTTTTATTTTTTGAATATTTTTATTATTTATGCTAAATTAGGAAAACAATTGGAAAAAATTGGAAAAATTAAAAATTGATTATCATTGATTATTGTTCATTCTTAAGGCAAAAATGAGGTGTTTATAGATTACAATTCCAAACTTATTAGATTTGGCTAAAGCTTTATAGTCCAGTTGGTATGAATCTCCTTTTGGGATAAAATATGTTTGAATTCCTCCTTTCCCAAGTACGTAAAATGTAGTTAGTCAATAAATAAATAAGCATGTAGATGTAAATTTGTGAAGGTGGAAATATAATGTTGATGGATAATAATAATGTGAATAATAGAAAAAAAATAATGATATGAGATTAGAATCAATAGATCTACGAATATTAATATAAATGGGAGTGGATTTACAGCTCACAAAGATAATAAAGAGACTTAGAAATAAGGGGCAGGAGAGAGAATCATAGATGGTTGTTTTAAATGAGTACTTTTAAGAGGAATCCACTTAAATAGGGCACTTTTCAAAAATTAAATTTAAAAAGGGGTATTTGGCAAACATATTCAAAAAATAAGTAGTATATATGCCTTCAATGCAATTTATACTAAAGGTGCATACTTAGTGTGTGCCTTCAAGTATATTGCTTGTAGGTGCACGCCAAGTATACACTTTCAATACACACCTTTACAACACCTCATATAATAATTTTGTGTAGGCCCTTACCCCACTATTAAATAATTTTTTTAGATCTCAACACCACCTTCAAATAATTTTATGTAGTACACCTCCCCACCACAAAAGTTAATTTGTCCACACTCTTTGCCCTTCCTTATCTGAAAGTTCACATTACACACAGAAACAAATCACTACTCATTCCCTACATAGGTAGAAGTTAAAGAAAAGACTTTAGATCTAAAAACTCAAGTCCTTGCTCATTAGGTCCCTCCACCAAAATTATTGATGTTTTGATTGTTTGCAATAATTTTTTTTTAAAAAATATTGGTGTATGTTGTTAGTTTATAATGTATTAGAGTAGATTTATATGAATTTTGTAGCACATAACATGGGGTATTTAGTTTTTCTCTTATTATGTGGAATGTTTGCGCATAATACGTATTTGAGAAAATGTGTTGAAGGAGTTTAAATGGGAAGAAGATGAATATTGTAATAACTCAAAATTTTCTCCTCATTGTGTCATTTTTATCATTTTAGAAAACCTTAGAATATCGATATTGTCATTATTTGGGATTTTTTTTTTTACAAATATTGGTACTTATTGTTAGTTTATAGTGTGTTGAAGTTGATCTAAGTAAATTTTGTAGCACATAATAAGAGATAGTTAGCTTATCTCTTATTATGTTAAATGTTTGCGCACAATATGTGTTTGACAAAATGTGTCAGAAGAGTTTAAATGGGAAGAAGAAAAACATTATGATGCAATGTGAACATTAAGCAACCATTGTTAAATGTTATTGTAAATTAGCTAATTATTTATCTATGCTACAAATAGGATAAAAATGGGTGATTATGTGAAATTTTTTATCTACCCATTTGAAAATATTGTAAGTGACAACTTGGGGTCAAGATATGATAGAGATGTGATTAAGAAGTTGAAAATGAAGAAAAATATCAACTATATTGAATTTTTGCATAGAATATGTCAGAGTATTGGAATTGATCCAAGTGTAATGGGGCTTAAGATAATACATAGATACCTTATTTTCCATGGGGGCAGTGTATCTACATGCTGATGGCAATAAGAGACAATGATGATGCGGAAAGTCTAATTAAAATGGCTAAATCCTTTGGAAAGTCTAGCATATAACAGTTGGGGGCTTCTCTTTGAGCAACAGACATTTAAGAAAATAGGCATATGCATTCATCACTACATAAGGAAAAGATGATGACTAAGCCGCTAGTGTATGAAGTATATGATCTAAACCCTATGGAAAAGGCCCCATGTAATGATAAAGCTGCAATAGACATAATAGTTACTCTGTTTCTCTAATGACCAGCTACACTTGATCTCTACATAGTGTGTGTGGAGGTGGAAACTATAACGAACACAACAATGGGAATGGGTGTTGAGGAGGAAAGTTTCAAAGAGGACGAAAGTTCTATAGAAGATGAGGAGGGAAATGCAAATGTAGGAGATGATATTGCTGTAGGAGATTGTCCAATCACACCAATGCACTCTACACAAGCATTAGATTAGTTGGTGCAATATGAGCTCACTAATATGGCAGTTAGAGATCATGTTCCTTTCACAACATTGGCGATGATGATGATTACATATATTTTGAGTAGGAACACAAAGTGATGTGCAGTAACTTAAATGATAATGAGGAATTCAATAAAAACATGAGATTCAACACAAAGGCAAATCTTATTTAAGCCATTAAGGCTTATCATATGAAGAACCACTGTGACTTTAGTGTTGATGAATCCAATAAGATGTTGTAGTAGGTTTATTATTAAAAAAAGAAAGACGCTTGTAAGCAGAAGTTAGAGGGGTTATTTATAGTTACCAAATTTGAAGGACCACACACATGAATCAATAAGTTAGGATCACTCACAGTTGGATTGCAATCTTTTTACTAGCTAGTTTTTGAATTTTGTTAGCGATAATTCGACATAAAGGTTATTGAGCTCATTTTTGTTGTTGGACAAGAATTTGGTTATAGGATATCTAAGAGAAGGGTTTAAGAGGGCAAGAAAAAGGGAAATTGAGAATGTGTATGGGAATTGGGAAAAATCTTATAAGCCGCTTAATACAATAATAATAATAATAAAAAAAAACTAATCCTGGAATATTAGTTGATTGTGGGTGGAGAAAATCGAATACCCCTGGGAAGTTCATTCTTAAGTGGGTATTCTAAGCATTTGGGCCTTGTGTGATAGCATTCAGATTCTATAGACCTATTGTCACTATTGATGGGACTTTTCTATATGACAAGTACACTTACAAGTTGCTGATTACTTGTGACATTGATGGAAGCAACCACATACTCTCGTTGGCATTTGCCCTTATGGATGAGGAGTTAGTTGAAAACATGGGGATGGTTTTTAAGAAAATTGAATTAACATGTCATTGGTGATTGTCAAGGTCATGAAACCATTTGTTTCATTTTAGATAGACACCCTGACATCAAGTTAGCACTTGATGAGACCTCTAATGGATGATGACCTCTCTTTGCAGTATGGGGGTTTTGTATATGGCACATTGTGAGTAACTTTAATTAAGTTTACAAAAATATGCAGTGTAAGAAATTGGTCACTTATGTGGGAATGCAAGCATAGGCTTAAAAAGCTAATCTATTTCATGGAGCAGGTAATGGCAATTAAGCTTGATGTTCCATCGTGGTTTAATAGCATCTTAGTGGAGAAGTGGACATGCCCATGACGGTTGCTACCACTTTGGCTACATGACCTCAAACATCATCGAAAGCTACAATTTGGTGTTAAAAGGAGCTTGAGGCTTACTAGTGGTTGCTTTGATTAAGAAGACTTTCTACAATTATGTATGCTACTTTGTCAAAAAGCATTTGAAGGCGTTTAAGAATATAGTAAAGAATAAAGTTTTGACCAAATATATAACTGAAATGCTTAATAGATGGAGTTTGAGAGCCAATGCCCATGAGGTTATCAATTACAGCTAACAAGAAAGAATTTTTGAGGTGTTAACTAGCAGTTGTCGTATAGCAAGTGGGTTGAGAAGAGGAGGGACGACTTACATTATGGACTTCGCTCATTATACATGCACTTGTCAAAAATGAAAAATATACTGGATCTCATGCTCGCACACATATGCAGTAGTTGCTTCCATTAAGCTTGACATGCTGTCAGCTATCTTAGATTGATATAAGTGGATGCATCAAGAGTAGATATATAGGACTCACTTCCTCCCCATAGGTGATGAGCTCAATTGAGAGGAGGTAGACTTCCCATTACTTCATTTAAGAGGAAGACTTATCTAAAAAAGGGGGAAACCTAGGTGGAAAAGATACCATATGGAGATGGATATTAGGTAATGTTCAGAGAGAATCACATGTGGACTTTGCTGAGGTGAAGATTACAATAGAAGAATGTACTTACATAGAAATGAGAATGGTAAATAGTGGAGCATTAAATACATAAAAAATGTTTTGTTAACTTTGTCTTACACATATATGTTATTGAACCATTTATTGTATAATACTAATAGTTTTAGTGTTGCATTGTGCAGATTAAATGGAGGCTAGACCTTTCAATCCATCCATTTTTACTCAACAGTACAGATATGTTTATAAGTCGTGGGATGGGAGGTAAAATACACATTACTATTCAAATGGATGACTTTAGGTTCCATTTTTTTTTGCTAATACGTTTCACTAGTTCACTTTTAGGACCAATCATGGCTTCTTGTTCAGCATCACGAGTTATCACTTCGACATGATGAGAACATGATTATGGTGGATCCATATTTGCATTTGACAAGCTTCCCAAGGGTGAGCCACTTGCCTTTTGTACAGCTTGACTAGCACATAATTGTTGCTCTAGTTGAGAAGTGGAGGTTAGAGACCTAAACATTTTACATAGCTACCAAGAAGGTTACCATTACTCTCTAGGACATAGAGGTACAGTTAGGCCTCTTAAATTGATGGTCATGTAGTGATAGGGAGTATTTCCCTTGATTGTGATGCTACATGTCAAAGATTGCTTAGGGCAAGATTAGGGTTGGATAGTGCCGGGGGGGGGGGGGGAGGGGGGGGGGGGGGGGGGGGGGGGGGTGGTTTATACGCATTAGTTTGAAGTGGCTTGGTGATACGTTTTGGATCTTTCTACCTCATTAGCGCATGAATGGGAAGGGTAACGATCCTCCTTTAGGTTTAGACATGGGACAAATTCCTGTATATAGTGCCATTTAGTCACCATGGTCTTGTTATAGATATTGGATTGCCTTTGGCTGCTTGATGGAGGACAAACTGAGACACTAGGTATTACTTGCTGTATGTTGTTGCTACTCATCAGGATGTGCTGGATAGGCAGACTGCTGATAAGATATTTCTTCAACATTTTTTTTAGTTTTCTATTTGATTATATGTATCATTATGTCTAACTCTTACTTACTACCTTCAGGTTGAGTGGGAGTTATACCCAAGGAATTTGATTCATATCCTACCCCCCTTCTATAGAACATAGTGACACATTTAAACTACTCAGGTCTCGCCCATATGTTTCACATAATTGAGTGGCATTTTCCTAACCATATTGCTTTGTAGTTTAGGGTTTTTAGCAAATCTTGCAAGATGTAAACATATAGCCTAAGCTCCATTTGATCGACTTGTGCGGGAGGTTTAACACAAATTGGTCAACACTAACACACCTTATATTAGCCTATGGACGAGTAGTTGAACTAGCTAATTCATATAGAAGGTTCTCTTGGGGTCGAGCAGGGGTGCATGAGATGGTATAGACGTATTAGCTGTCGACATGTAGGCTATATAGAAGCTATTCTTGGACATTTGATAAGTAAAACACCAATACTAATTGGGTAGTGCATCATGTAGCTGATACTAATTTATTTTGTGGTATTTTCTTCATGTAGATTGATACCTTCCAATAGATCCACTTATCACTTGATTATGCTATAGTTGTTACTTTAATTGATCAAGGTCTTCAATTTTTACGGGATTATGGGAGGGTAACATTGTACCCATTGGCTCACTAGGATCAAGGTCCCGAAGATGAAGCAGAAGCTCAGCATATTAACATTTGGCAATAGCAGCAGCCACCTTTTGCACGCTATAGGATTAAGGGACTTAGATAACCTCATAACCGAGCTCAACTATAGGAATATGCAATGTAGGCTCAATAGCTCCCAACCGATGGGATAGTCAACAACTCAACTCTACTGCCTAGCACTTACGTTACACCACATTATCACTTTAATGGTCTTTTTCCTAAACCACCTGCTTCATAAAAGAGACACCTTGATAAGTAAATAATAGAAGAGGGTGAGTCTTTATAGCCTATTATAGAATGGAGCCTAGTGCCTGCTCATGACTTTAGTGATGCCCTCTAGCAACATTCAACATAGGAGTTACAAGCTCCTATTGCTCGAGATTTAAGACTAGCTAGAGAGCACACCAATGCATTTTCATGTGTTCCATGACAATTTAGTAAGAGAAGGAGCCACAAAGGATAGCATAGTATTTTATATCATTTGATATGTAAAATTTTCATCAACATTTAAGACTCATGTATATATAAGTTTTTCAAGTTTTTTCAATTGTTCTTTCACTCAATGTTTACTTCTTATTGTGCTTTAGCATTTCACATATATTTTCTGCTTAATCATATATCTGTTTTGGAATATACACTTTTCAATGGAGCTTAGAGTTTACAAGTGAAAATTTTATTTATATGGTGTTTGAGATTATACAATTTGAGAATTAGTACAATTTGTAGCTCAGGTTTAGAGTTTCGGTTTTCTCACTTCTGTAGCTAATGTTGGTGGACAGATGATGTATTTAGGTGCATGATTGTAATTTCAGGTTTTAGCATGAATGGTTTCTTCTAGTTTCAATTGCTAATATAAGGATTCTTGATTAGGTAAGTTGATAGAAGGATTTTTTTTTGTACCTTCATTTTGTAATTTTTACTGTATAGCAATTATAAAAAACATATAAATAACTCAATCAAAATACAATTATCTCGAAGTTAAAAAAATGTTTGTTATACTTAATATCTTTATTTTTCTCTGCATCAGTTTTAATTCTATCCTCCTTTTTTTAGTGAGGGTTTGCAATTGAAGGTACACATTGAGTATGCGCTCTCAGTACACTTGTATAGAGGGTTTATGGAATGCATCTTTACCACCTATTTTTGGAAAATGTTTGCCATGTATCTCTTTTTAAGTTTAATTTTTGAAAATTATCTATTTGAGTAGATTCCTCATAATTTTAAATTACAATGTAAAATTTTAAAATCCAGATATTTTTTCCTAAATAATTTTAAGCTACAGAATTTTGTACGGTATTATGTAACTGAATTGAAATAAAAATTTGTTATTTTTTGCAAATACCCATTTCTATGATATAGATTTATATTAGTTGATTTTCAACTTTGCTTTCCATTGATCAATTACATTATTTTTTTCACCCATAACTACATTGACATAGTATGGTTTGGTTGTCATATTTTTATTGTGTAGGTACAGCACTGGACAAACTCCTTAATTTATTGTTTAGTTTGCATATTAACTAAAGTTATTAGACAAAAAGACTTAGAGTACTGAACTAAAATTATAAAATTTGTACCATTTATTTGCGGTACGGTGAGGAGGTAACCTTGTTTTATAGGGTATCTACCTATATCTTAGTCGATTGAGTAAATTTCAAGTGAGTATTGAGGGTTATAGGATAGATTTCGAATATAAATATTTCAGAGCCTGCTCCTACAAGTTAGGGTTAGGGTTAGGGTATGGATATGGGGTCTTTCTACTCTGTACCCTATATTCTAAATTATATAGAGTATAAGGTTCCAAGGTACCATATCCTTACCTTATAATTTTCTTTTTTTTAAATATCATTAATAAATAAATAATGAATAATGACATTATGTTTTTTGGCTAATAAATGTTTTAGTAAAATGAAAAATAAAGGAGATTAATGTAAAATCTGCAAAAAAAAAAAAAAATAGTTGTGTATAACATTGGAATGATTAAAAGATCGTATTAAAAGCTTTAAATATACATCGCATAAAATTATATTAAAAGAAATAATCACATGAAAAGCAAACTATAAAAAATTATTGAATAAATGATAAAATAAATTAAAATCGTAGACTTAAGGTTATCAAATGAAAATTCCGAGTAAATATTCACGCTTGAAATAATCAAATTAGCTTAAGCATAAAGTTTCATAATAAAATACTAAAATCTCAAATTTTATCGATGCTATCACGTGTGTAAAAATACACTAAAAATTTATAAATCCTACTACTACTAATATATATATATAATAGGATATATATATATATATATGCCTAGCCATGCCGTGGAGGACCCACGACCACACATAAGGAAATAAAAAGAAAAAGCAAAAGAGGGACAGAGAGGAGACAGACGAGAGTATAGGGACCATGCCAGACAAGAAAAACGGAGGAAGAAGAAGAAAACGAATAAAAAAAAATCATATCTCATCAGCGATCGGAGACTACTAACATGTTTATTGAAGTGAGTGCAATTCAACTAGATTAATTTTTTATAAAATGGAGTTAGTTTATAAAAATTAAATAAAAATATTAAATAAATATAAAAATTAGTATTTTATCTTAAATTAGTTATAATAACTAAAAAAATATTAGGTAGAATGATGTAGACCATGAGTAGCATATAAACATACGTTATCGTATAAATATATATATATATATATACACACAAAACGTTGTGGGCTTCCTTTCCTTTCTTCCATTGTGCGTAGAGTGTGTGTGGCGTTATCCCCTCTCCCTTGCCGCTGAAGTGACCTTATATACATATATATATATATATAATTGCGTGGAGAGTAGGTGTCGTTTTTTTTGTTCCCTTCAATTGCTGGCCTCCTTGTTTCCTTTTTGTTACTGTGTGCGTGGAAATTGTTGATAACAACAAGTGGCCGTATATATATATATATATGCTTCCATCCTCAAACGTGACGAGCCTGTTGAAGGGCTGGAACGTCCCCTGCCCAAGCGTATGTGAACCCTCCCCTGCTGCTTACAGTAAAAAGACACATATATGTGTAAATCTGTATGGGAATCATGTGCTTGCTGGAGGCCTCCGTGGTGCTTGTGTGCACGGAATTTTTTTTTTATTTGGTTGACTATAGCAAATGCCCTTATTTATATATATATATATATATATATGGAGTGCGGCATTGTTTTCTTTCCTTCCTTTTTGCTGGCTATTGTATACATAAATATATATCTATATAGAACATAGTGGGTTGCTGGTCCTTTGTTTTCTTCACGTGCATGAGTGGGTAACGGTTTTATTGCTGGTTGTGTGGTTAGTAAAAATATATGTATGGGAAGCCTCCGGAGTCTTGTGCGGTTACCAATAGATATGTATATGTACATGATGATTGGAAGTTGGAAACATTATGTGTATATCTTGCATGTGCACTTTGATGGAATGGAAGGCTAAGAGGGAATGTTGTATATGTATATGTTTATATGTGGTATGATGAAAGCGAAAATGGAAGTTCAAGTTGAGAATGTGGGCTATAAGTCGAAATGGGGGTGGAAGTTGGGATTATATTGATGCTAGATTCTTGTGAGCTCGTGTGTTGAGGAAATGGGAAGTAGGATGGGAAAATCCATGAAGGAGGATGTAAGAAAACATATAAGAGCATATAGGTATTGAATTCTTTTCCTTAATGAGCGTGTGTGGTATTACTAGTAGGAGTAAATGGAGACATCATGGCATGATCATTGTTGATGACTATTGAGATTGATGAGAAAATTGTAGACACATGTTGACATGGAGGTCGTTAGTGGTGGAAGCAAGAAAGAGAGGGTTTAGGGAGTTGATCTAAACTAAAGGTATATGCATGCATCATGAGTTAAGATAGAGGATTTAAGAAGCCAATAGTCTAATTCCTTATCATTATAGCTACATAAACTAGGTGTAAGTGAGATGGAATAAATAGAATATCGAAACGGGTATAAGCCATAAACATTAGGTATATATGTATACGTATTTAGGAACAAGGCATAATTATAATCACGAATAAGAGGCTCATTGTTTGACGAACTCTTGCAAGATTTATGAATGTTGTTTCCTTATTGATGTTACGTTTGTGCCTTGCTCCTTAAAATGATTAAATGTGTTATGAATAGATTTTTGACATGATTAACGCTTGCATATGTGCTTGACCTTGGATGATCACCCTAAAACTTTAACTAATTATGAGATTTAATTAAAAACCTAGCATGCATTGCACGAACATTGCATTGTTTAAGGCCATCATAATTACAAGACGCGCTAGAAGTGATTAGAGGATCACTGTTTTACCAAGTGTGAACTAAGTGATTAGGGGATTGTCGTGTCTTGGCGGTTCCAAGTTCGGCCTATCTCTTGAGAGTGTGTAAATGCTTGGCGTATAAGAGGCACCTAAGCCTAGATCACTAAAGCTAAGACACAGTTATAATAAAGTGATAAGAGTAATTAAATTGTGTGTAAGACCTGAGCTCTAATGGTGGCTTCGGAATCCCCAACCCAAGGTCAAGGGAGGCGTAAACCTTAGACTTCACGTCGGTTACCGGAAGACTACGTGAGATGCTGCATTCATGTGATTATTCATGCATAGTATTTGTTTTAACAACTTGTTTGAAATTTTTTGTGTCTGTTGCAACATTGAGAGATTGTACCCTATCTCACTAAGCTTAGGCTTACCCTCTTATAGATTTTACCTTGCAGGTCGAGACTACCGAAATTTCCTTATGAATTGACGAACCAAGGTAAGTACTTGTCGTCTAACTGAGGACATGGTTTATGGGAAGAATGCGAGGACTAGATTGATGTAGATATTGTTAGACTTGATTATGTAATTGTTGTAAATGCCTGTAATTGATCTAATAGGATCTTTGGTGTACCTGTGGTTATGTAGTGGGACCCATTAGAGGCCTAATGATAATATAGTAATTGACTACTTCCCTTGAGCAGGGAATGTTATTATTATGATTAGCAGGCACAAAACTAGAGATGAGACGCTTCACGGTTGCTTAATAGGAGATTAAGCAATCGTGACGAGTTGTCACGAGGAGCTCTCAGGGTGGGGTGTGACAATTAAGCTTATAAGTTAATAATTTAAACAACTAAACTAATATCGCATTTCTCACTTTACATTTTCCATTTTTTTTCTCTAATTTTATATTTTTTATTCTTTCTCCTTATTATTTCCTATTTATTTAGTAGTAAAATCATATAAACTTAAATTAATAAAAAGATGAAAAATCACTTTTTTAATTTTATAGATTTTTCTATAAGTTTCGTAGGTTTTACATATAAAGGACTTATAATGACATGTAAATTATTATTTTTTTAATATTACATAAACTTAAAATTTATAGGAAGAAAGACAAAATTTACAAGTTTCATAGAGTACCTTATACCTTCTAGATTTTATTAGGTATAAGTTGGTTCTAAGGTATTGTAAGGTTGATTCTAAAATTTAGGAGCTTGTACCTTATGTGGTAAGATATGAGTAAAGCCATATACCTTATTCACCGTATATCTACTCACCTTTAGTAGTATAAAAATTTATTTCATAATATAAAATAGATATATGTTTTAAGTTCCAAAAATAACTTTACACCAAGTTCCAAAATCATAGTGTCAAACTTTTTTGTAATGTATAATATGAATAATTAATTTTTTAAATTTTATTAAATTTTTGATAATAAAAATCTATATCTAATATTATACATACTAAACATAGTATAAGAGAGTTATACTATTTAGTTTTTCTTACATTATACTTTTCAATTTTTATTATACTATCCTATTTTGTTAACCAAACGTTATTTGAGTATTTCAAGTATTGATAGTATTCTAGGGACAAATACCTCTTTTTTTCCTTTTTACTTATTGATGTCTCATTCTTCTTCTTTTTCTCTTTTTTTGTTTTAAATTACAAGAACATCCCAAAAAACTAACTAACAAAATTAAAACAAAATCAAGGATTTCTAAAATACTACAATTCTAACCCTTGAAAAATGTTGATAATGAAAAATTTATCATTTTATATAATCTTAAGTTAATCTTTTACATAATACTTGTAACTATTTTGTTTAGGTTGATTCATAATCTAAATGTAGAGTTTTTAGAATTTAGTCAATATCTTATTGATCAATATGGGTTTATTTAGTAATAAATCGACTTCAAAAAATGATCATACCCGTGTACTAATACAAAAAATTGACTTAGTATTATATTGAAAAAAAGAAAAAAGATTCTTGTATAATATTTTTCAACAAATATCAATGCGATACTTTTCATGTTTGGAGTATTAAGATAGTTTTTGGAGGGCATCACTATGATTTAACATTTTATTTTTGTTTTTCAAGCTGCTCCTTTATAATTACCCCACTAACACATATTTTGCCGGCCCAATCATCCTTCTATTCTACTAACAAAACTTCCCATTTTATTCCCATTTCAGTCTAGTCTAGTAGCAGGTGGAAAAATGCTTTTTGTTTTTTGCTTGACTCCCTTGTGCTGTGAGTGCGAGCTAAGCTCTTACCTCAGAAACATGGTACAATCACGAGTTCTCCTGTACTTAAAAAAGAAGCATTTGTCCAGCCCCAGTTTATCTTATAAAAATATTAGGTTCAACTTGTTTTGTACAACGCTTTATTCCAAAAACATGCGAACTAAACATTAAATACTGAATAGTGTCGTGTCGTGTGTGCCCCCGTCTCCATGTGATAAAACTCTACACATTGAACACATACAGCTTTAGCTTCTGTCGAAGTTCTGGAAAAAAACAGCTTTCAATATCCATATATGGCAGCAAAACCACAGAACATTACTCTGTTATGGTTTTTGATTGAGAACATGTAACAATATTAGCTTACAAGCACCATCTTGCTAGTGGTACATTGCACAAATTCTTAGGCAAAAAGTGGAGAGATATGGAACTTAAGAGATTCACTAAGCAAGGGGATTCTTTCCTGTTTCTTTCCCCTCTTCTTTGGAATTTCTACATTTTGACGGTCAATACCAACGACATGGTTGGATGTATCAAGCGCCCGGCTGATATGACTTGTCACTCAAAGCCCCTTGAACACAGCAACTAGACAATGCATTGGGGAGTGCAGAAACTTTTCCTGTGCATGCTCATGAATTTGGCTACGAATTCTGCAGAAAATGCAAATAATAACTTAGGGATAATTATCTCTACCGTTGCATCCACTAAAACAGCACTTTGCTCAATAGTTGAAGAACTAGGTGCCACAAGAAAATGCTTTAATTTTGAAGTGTATCTAATCACGTTTCTTCCCATCAGTTCTGTCTGCAAAGTATCTGCAAACATGGAAAAAAAAGGAAAGATTTTGTGATGTGTAGAAGGGCTCCTTCTTGATCCCCGATTGTCAAAACAAGAAAAACATCTGGTTTGCTTTTTCCTTTGTTGATCTTCTTAGCGATCAACAACATAATATAAACAAACCCGAGAAGCCGATTGCTGTGGTTGAAAGGCATGCTATATGCATTACTGGTCTGCAATCATGCGTTATCCGTGCCAATAAAGTGGCCAAAGTATTCCAATAATATCGTGCAAAAAGTTGATGGGAATAAAAATCAAGCTACTAAAGGCAACGCAGGCATGCTTTCATATTTTAAGAACGCCATTGTCCTGAATGTTTGTCTTTATTACCTTCTAATTTTAACAGGGCACTTGTTCCTGTTGGAAGTCTCTTATCCTGCAATTATGAAAGAAAAATTATTCTCCTTTTTTTGGGTCAATGGCATGACGATGAAGCAGAGACAAGTCGTAGGCATACATAATAAGTATGCCAGTAGTGGAGTTCCCTCTTTGAGCTGCCAGCAACTCCCTTGAGGAATTGTTCTACAAGCTTCTGCAATGCCATAAAAGGTAGCATGGGTTAATATTCCTCCAAGTTTAAAGCATTTGAACTAGTATAATATTATTATCACCAGGAGGATCAATTTAGGGTGAACAAAATCTGCGAGTAGTTTCTGGATCTTCCCCCTCACGAAGAATAATCTGATGATAAAACAAATGAAAATAATTAGATCCACCTGTCTCATGAAATAGGAAAAAATTGGAAAAGGTACTACGGACTACCATTCATCTGGGTCGTGTCAGCAAGGGAGGGATACTACAGATTGCCATTCTTTGGCTTTTATGCAACGATATGAAATGCAAATCATTCTCTCTTTATGGACATGCCACCTACACTTCCATTATGTTTCTGCTTTTCCTATCCTTTGCCTTTGTCATGTTTTAAGAAGAACATAGAACAATTATATCCTTAAATTACTAGTGCAAAGCATTCAAACTAATATCACATGTATATGTTGCTTTTATGGAGGTATGCCAATGAGGGTTTTGAGAAAGAAAAATGCAAATTATCTATCTGATACTGATAAATAGGCCTGGTGATGCAACTTGCTTTTGTAAATAGATATATATTCCTGCTCATTAAAGGAAATCTTATCATGTCACAGAAGAAGATGTGAAATGTATACTTGCCTCTTTGGTGATGGATCAGAAAGAATTTCAGCAGCAAGTTCCACTAAGACCTCTTCCCATCCAAATGGAATTGGCTGATCATCCACAAAAGGGTAGCTGCTAGGAGAAAACCCAAGTAAAATAAATCAACATGAAAACGAGAAACTCCTGGAGAATTCCTGATAAGGATTAAGATGTTCTCACTTGTGTGCTTTGCACGCTTCCAGAGCCATGATAGCTTTCCTGAGGTTCTGTTTTGATTTACTTGCAATTTTGGTAGCAAAATTCATGGATAATTCAAAGTCCTCCTTTCTCGCTGTCTGAATAAGAATATCCATTATCTGAAAGTACCAAACAAAAGCAAGGCATGACATAAAGTTTGAGGAAGAACAAGAGAACAAAGATTGCATGATTTTAGGACAACCAAAAATAATCGTGGCTATGTAGCCACATATTAGCATTTCCATGAAGCACCAAAAGGACAATTATCAATGGTATTGCTTACTTCATGAGTTTCAGGAGCATCGATATTGATGAGTTTGCAGTGGTTTCTTACTGATTCGAGAATGTTTCCATCATCTTCACAACATAGTATGAGTTTGCAAACATCTGAGTAGCAGTCTATAATCCATTTGATCAAATGGTGATAGTTCTCAGGTGCTTTGTCTATATCATAGAGTACTATAACTGAATTCATCACAGGGAAAGCATCAATGAATCCCAATAATTAGAACAGAAAGATTAGAGCAAGAAATTAAACTCTCTTGATAAGAATAATTGATGCTCAACCTTTGTAATCTGCCTTCGAGTAAGCAGTGCTGACTTCAGGAGTGATGGCACGGTTGCCACTTATTTCCTTGACCAAGGAAGTAAGCGCATATCTAGCATTTGGTTCTTCATGTATATTGAGCTCCACGTGATGAGGACTGGATGTTACTGGAACAGCTATTTGCATATGCCCTTTATTCTGTCAATGTATTAAACAAACTCAACAAATGGCAGGATCTAAGTTCTTATTTTAATACATAAATTCCTACTCATAGTAATAAACTGTAGAGATGCTGCAGCAATTACTTCAGAAAATACCGACCAGAAGAAGATTAATTTAAGGCTATGTGCATTGGAAGTTATTTTGGTGAAAATAAAAGAGTAACAAGTGTACTTGCTGATCTCAAGACAAAAGCCAATGGTTTTGTTTGAACCGCTACCTGTAATTAACCTTGAAATACCGAAACTTTGGATTCTTATTTTTTATTAAGGCCAACAACTAAAGCGTTCTAAGGAACAGCAAATAAAGAGCACTGAAATTGATTGCTTTACTTATATATCCTCATTGTTCACATGTTTCAGTATTGAAAAGAACTTTTTGATACAACTTGGAAATACTGCTTTGAGAAAAGCATTGGAAGTTGATACTCTTAAGTCTCTGTGGACATTCAAAGGGAGCATGAATAGAACTTGCCAGCAGTTAAAGTATGGTTGTCGAAAGACGATCAGCAAATTGAAGTTTTCAAATAGGCATTGGTTGACTAGAAAGGCTCTTCCTTAACCTTATAAAACTTGCACTTGATCCTCTACCCTTGCTTGTTTTGCATTTAGTGTAATTACTTGTATTGTTCCCAATTCAATATGGAGTCCTAACTTTTTATTTGCATTTGCAATGACTGTTGAAAAGGACTCATGGTGGTTGCAAGGAGGTTTGGCCATAAGAAGATACTAGATCAAAATTTCATTTTTCCATTTGGCCTATGCCAACAGATACTCCAGCATTTCTTTCAATTTGAACTACATATATGTGGGAAGTTTTTGTTTATTGATTGGAGTGCATGTTTTCATCATTTTTCCTTTTCTTCTCTCCAACTAAACAACTTTCTAGATTAAATTTTATGCAAGAACCATGGAAAATGCCTATTAAATGAACAGGCTAACCACTCAGACATATACATCTAAATCCTATTATTTGCAAATTGTCATAAGGAAATTGTTTATGTTTGTACTGAATATAAAATACAGCGGCACTGGCAAGCCAAGTTTCTCCACACCTGAATTAACTAAGGAAATTCATCATAAATCCACTATGAATCAATTTTGGAGCTATGTCATCTTGATAAAACGTGAGCCACTTAGATGTCATATATCTGAGTACTATGTACCTGGATCTGAAATTGTCTTAGGTCATGAGATATCTGGAAAAAAAGAAACAGAGAAGCTTAGTAAGACGACCACCATAAGAAGGGTAATCGAAAGTGTGGTGTACAGAAGATTAGGAACATGCATTCCGTGATTGATCTCCATATATTTCTCGTAGAAGTGCCATAGTCAGTGCTTTCTTTCCTGAACCAGAGGGACCTTTGAAAAGAATATGGGGACAAACATCGTTCGCTACCTGGACATCGAAAGGAAAATGATTAAAAAAAAATGGAAATTCAGCAAGAGAGGTGGTCATCGGCAGTCACTTACAAGTTGCTTCAGAAGTTGAGCTTCCTGTTTGTGGCAGATAAATCCATCAAGTGAACCCGGTTTATGCTTGTCGGCCCAAAATTGTCTCAGGTTCTCAACTACAACTGCCTTTTCAATGTATGAAGCCTCATCAAACATCGTAGGCTCTGGTGCTTTTGGAGTCCTACAACTCCCCTTCCTCATGCAAGCAAACCATGCTTCTGTTTGGATCTTTCTCCTGTTTGCGGTAAACTTTTTTGTACTCTCAGTAGTTTTTGCACTCGCATCACTCATCTTACTGCTTGAATTGCTTAGCTTACCACTGCTCTGCCGACTCACTGAAGTGCTTGAAGTTGCTGTCATCCGAGACAGCATCCCAGAGGAGGAACTTCTCCTAGAATGTGGGTTAAAACCACCATTTGTTTTCTGTTGTTGGTTAGCAAAACCACCTTTTGATGTAACTGCTTTGGATACAGGCGTAAAATGACCGTTAGAGGTATTGATCTTCGGTAGTACATTTTTCTGAAATGCGAATGCTGGGTGATCACGAGAAAAGAAAATATCACCCGGTGATATGGACTCTGTGCTCTCATAATTGGGAGCACCATACATTGCCCCTCTATAAAACTTCAAATTTGCCACCATTTCATTTACTTCACCAACCGAAGATGTTTTGAGGGGAGAAGCCTCCCGCTGTTTTTGGATCAAACCCCTTGGCAGCGGAGATGGAGTTCGATCCTTTTTCTGCTCCACCTGACGAAAGTTGCTTCGTAGCTCCATGTCCCTCATTCTTGTTTTTGGAGCGGTAACTGATCTCTGAGTATGGTGTAGAGTAGCTCCACTTCTCTCCCTTCCAGGTGTCCTATTATTCTGCTTCCTATTGAGGCCAACGATCTCATCGTTGTCAGTCTCATTCTCGTCTTTCCTTATGTAAGGGGAAAAATGCCTCTCCTGATCAAACCTTGATAAAGGACTTGCATTTCTTCTCAAATCCAAACCAGGTATTGGTGAAACGGTAGCAGCATCATCTCTTCTTGGTTTGTAGGGGGACTTACTACTATGTCTCCTCCGGACGGACATAGTGTCTCTATCCTTTCTAGTAGAGGGGTCTTTGTACTCAATCTCGGTCCTTGAATGGTGTCTCCTGTTCAAGTTCAATGGGTTCGTATTCCTCGGAAAACCAGAACCCATTTCCTTACCTTCTAATCCAAAACCTCCTCCAATCTTATGCTCACGTGATGGACTCTCAAACCACTCAGTATCCGTATCAGACGGCTCATACCCACTCCTCCGCTGCTTCATTGAACCCGAAAGTTGAACCTGAGACACCCTATTAGACCTAGAATATCTCTCCATCCCCCCGAAAGCGTATAAATAAAACTCTTTTTTCTTTGGAATTATTACAATAGTTGAAGGGCATATACCAATGACCCAGTATCCAAAGCACAGGAACAAGGGGAAACCACTCTTGCTGTCCAACAACAACGATGATTTGAACTTTCGAATCGTTTACCACATGAAGAAACGAAAAGGCGAAAAGGGTGTCGTAAAAAAAGTGAACTTGAGGCATATTTGTAGAGGAAATGGTGAAATCTAAGAATATTACGATGGTTACAAAGTGAAATAGACGTCGATGGAGACGAGGGAAATGTGCTGAGAGAGAGAGGCAAGTCATAGGTTGTTCCAGCTTATGCAAAATTAATATTAAATTGGGTTCGTATTCCTGTAATTTCGAAGATGTTTATCAATGGATTCTCTTCTGTCGTCTTTGTGTTGTGAAGTTCTCTGTTTGTTTGGGTTCTTTGGCAAAAATTGGTTTCAGACGGTCGTTTGTTTGGGCGCTAAAAGACTCGTAACGGAATAAACTAACTTTTTTCAGATAAGATTTATTTATTTATTTTTCCATCCTCTGTGGCGGGACAAGAAAAGGAATAGGTAACTACGGGAGGAGGAATAAGTAATTTTGCTTATTGTTTAATGGTTATAGCTTTTATATTTCCAAGTTTACATTGAGGAAAGGGAAAAAAAAATAAAAAGACCGTGTGTAGATAGATAAGTGACAAATTATTAATTTTTGTTTACCATATCATGAAAGCTACTATACATGTAGATAAATAATATGTAATGTGATTTACTTGGATAAACATTAATCTATTACTAAATGTCTTTAATAATTCATATAGGATTGGTTTCTTAACCATTTGATGTATAATTAAGGAACTCAATAGCATTGAATTAAGATATCTATTTATAGAATAGTAATCACAAGCAATAAATGGTCTTCTATTAAAATTTGATTTATTGTGTCTTTGGATTAAGTGAAATAATGGACATATGAAGAAAAATCATGGGGAACTTAATGCTTGAAAAGTTTGAGTGAATGCAAAAATAGATAGAATTGAAAGAAACATGAATGAAGATTGTTATACATTTGTTATGTATTTAACATACTTTATTAGGAAATCGATCAAATTAGTTAAATTGTTAGGAATCTAATGAAATCAGTCATAACATCAATGGAATTAGTTAGAACAGTAGATTATAAGCCAGGTTATTAACAATAGTATAAATAGCTATTAGGTTGTATAATGTGATTAAGGAGAGAATAAGAAATAGCAAGTCTCCCTTCTTTTCTATATCTCCTCTATCTTTTCCAATTTTCTAAATTTCTAAGAGATTTTCTCTTCTCAAACAGATGAAAAAAAAAAAAAATCTTTTACCAAACTTCTTTTATTTGCAAATTATGGTTTAGGAGAGGGGAGAAAAATATCTACCTGTTACAATTATAATGTATTTTATATAAGTACAAATGAATACACCTTGAATAGAATCTAATACTAAATAGAAAAGTGAAATTAAACTTTTTTTAATGTAATGATTACAGGTGCTTAATGGACTTTATAAATGGCTAAAAAAAAAAAAATTTTAACATTTCATTAGAGCATATATATTAAATGAAATTGTCATCAATTTATAAAAAATGCAATCAAAACATAAAATTTATGTAAGTTTTGTTGTTAATAAAAATAAATCATAAGTATTTAAATAAAAAAATTACAAATAAAGTGAAAGGGGCATCATAATATAAATAATATTATTTAATAATTTGTTTATGTTGACTTTAGAAGATTATTTCATTAGTAAGCCAGAAATTGTTATATTGGGGCGAGGACGGTTGGTCTTCTCTATCATGGCATCCTTTTGACCTTTTTTAGTAGCAATCACCTTGTTTTAGGTGTGAAGCTAAGCCCGGTTGGCTTTCTTGAGTTGCATATCCACAAGAATCAAACAAAGATGATTTAGAGGCTTACCAAATAAAAAAATAGAAAGAAGGAAGAGGTATATTGTGCTAAGCACAAGTTATCAAGAGCTTCCCTTCCCTTGTAATTCAGTAGATAAATGACTCCTTCCTAGTCAGTCCACTCCAACATGGTGATCGAGGAAGAGGAAATGCTTTTTAGTAGCTTCTTCTCTACCCTCTTCCTCCCCTTCCTTTTTTGCCTTCTCCTTTAAAGGAATGGTCTCACCCCTTTCCTTTAGGATAGACCCAACCCTAAATTGCATCGCCATGATATGCTTAGCGTTGTAATATTGGTGCGACTTGCTTATTTGCCTTAGCAAGAAATTTACTGTGCACTTGTTGTTTTGAAGGAGCTCTATCGACCCGGTTTTGATCAACTCCACTTACCTTGTCTAGAAGTTAAGCTTGCCGTCTGACCTAATTTTCACAAACTTATTCGTTTAGCTATGAATTGATGAGGCAAACCCCTCAAACAGCTTCTAATATGGTTATCAAGTCAGATAGTACCAACCACTGGCCATTCGGTTCCTCTTTATGGTATAAAAAAGGGGAACAGTTGTGGGGTTGGTCTTATTTGGTGGTCTATGTAGAGATTCTCAAAAGCTACAAGGATTCGATATGAGTTAGGGATAAGCAAGCATGGATTTACTTTGTGGTAGTTAAAGAACACTTTTTAGAACGAAGTGAAAGGAAGTCAAAGGTCAAACTCAAAATGCTTATAGTATATATATAACTCCCTATCTTTCATTAAAGCAACCCAATTGTGCTCTTTAGGCTTTGTGATTTGCTAACCTTTAGGCATTGGCTCACAATACAAAAAAACACTCTCCATGTTAGAATCTGAAAATTTGCTAGCTACGTTGTTGGGCTCATTGCCATCTACTACGACACTATCATACAAAGGAACTAAGGGCTTTGCATCCTTGCCATCTTCAGGCTAAACATCCTTTGGCAGTTCCTCGATTGCAAGCATCTTATTTACTTTAGCCATTGCCACTATACCTATAAATTAGGTCATCTTGAGTCGCTATCGTTATTGCCTCCTTAGGGGGAGTTGGGGAGGATAGGGGAGTAGCCCTTTGAGAATCTTGTATTATGAACACTAGGCCCTCATTAGTAAGAGTGTGAGATGAGTTGGAGGCTATCTCAAACATACCTTCAAAGATGATTTTGGAAAATTCTAAGGGAAAAGAATGAAAATGAAGGCTCTGAGAATCAAGGAAAGAAAATTGTCAAGAGAGAATGAAGAAGCAATTCTTTCAAAAGAGTGTGCAAAGGTGTTTCTCTCTCCATGGCTTTTGCATTGATAGATAAGTGTGGAAATTGAGGTGAACCAGAATCAAAGCACCAATCTATTGAAGCAACAACAGATGACTAGATCTTGCTACATGTCATACATTGTAAATGAAAACTCTCGACATGTCTGTATATAACTGTTGTATCTTTTGCAATCCATTGGCATGTTCTCTTGTTGATTCGCTTGTCCTAGTTAACTTTACATAAGGTTTGAAGGAGACACTTAGAGTAATATTCGTCCACTTCCCCATGACCTAAAATATCTTGTAGGCACTCAATGGAATATGCCCTACATCTTCAACTCTTAACTGCTTAACCTACTCCATAAATAGGACATTTGGTCCATAGGTGAAGGGGATTTGAAAACTTAAGCTCTATAACTCTCTTATTACTATTTCATTCTTTATCTACACCTATTTTAACTTGAGTGTTAGAGTTGACATACCAAATAGCCTTACTACCTCCCATAGCTCATGATTCTCTACTGATGTCACAAACACTTTAGGAATGTCATTAAACCACAAGTGAAAAAAAAAAGAAAAAAGAAAATTAAAAGCATTTATTTAGAGATACACAATAGGTATAACTTAAAAAAGTAAAATAGACTTTAATGGGAATTGAACCCATAACTTTAATGGCATGTTTGGTTGACTTCATAGTAGTTGAATAGAATGGCTACATCTCACCTACAAATTAATTCTTGCGTTTGGTTGTGGAAGGGCTATTCGAAAAAATTGCCATTACCACAAAAAAAAAAAGTGAGGAATTGTAATTCTTTTATAAAACAAAGGAAATAGTTATTTTTTTAATTTTTTACATCTTATATTCATATCTATTCATAAGACCTCAAAATAATTATAAGGAATAGCTATTACTTTTATAATTTCATTAAGAATTTCAATCCTCTTCTTACCTTATTCCATTTTATAAACCAAACATGCTATAAGTATGTAAAGTGAAAATCTAACCACTCGGCATATTCAATTTTATAATAATATTTGCACTTAAAAATAAAAATATAATACATATTTTCTTCTATTAAATAAATTTTAACAATTATTTTTTTTCCTAGGCTCCAACTGGAGGGGGGTTCTATGCAAGAGCCCTTGGAAATTATAGGTTTTATGCCATAGTTAGAATCTTGTTTAGATTATGAGATTGAATTTTAGGTAATCTTTGGAAGTAGAGAATTTGTGAATGCAAGGGTAGTGTATTGATTGAAGTTTAAGTATTTTGATGTTTGAGATGTATGGAAGTCATCTTAAATTAATTAGATTGAAGCTTGAGAAACTTCTACAGATGCTGGAACTACATATTTTGCAATTTTAATGAAAGGTCTGAACCTTTTATAAAGACTTTGAAGCTTTTTAGTGTTTTTCAGGCATAGAATGTACTTAGAAGTGTTTCTATAAAAAAGGGTCCAAAGCATTTATTGGAAAATAGTCTTGACTCTTTATTGAAAAATACTCTATAAAAATTTTTGACTTTTTATAAAAGCTCTCAACTCTTTTTTATGGGATATTTTTCCTTTCAAGATCTTACTTAATTCACTTTTTGGAAGTATTTTAACTATCTTATTTACATTTTTAAGCTTATTTACACATAATTAACATATCCAACTATTTTTAACCATTTTAATGAATTTTAACCCCTAGTAATAATTAATATAAAAAATAAAGAATCATTTCATACTTATTACTTTGCTATATTAAGTAAAGACCTTTTCTAAATCTTATTCGAGTTTTTCAACTTATATCAAGTCTTTACCATTTAAAATCATTTGGATTTCATGTTTATCTATCTTTTAACTAGTTTAATTAAATTGTTTCTATTAAATTACATACCAATAAAAAATATCATCCTTTAATCAACTTTTTCTCAAATTGCTTTTACGATGTTCAATGGTTCTAATGAAGATTTAGCAAGAGCTAAGCGAGGATCAAATGGTGAGGTACAAGTAAATGAAAATAGATGATTTAGTGTATTTTGCGGTTTTTAGTTAGACATTAGAGTCAATTTTACATAAAAAAAAAACTAAAATACTTGCTTTTATGTTATTGTATCAAGATTGAAAGTCAAGGATATTGAAGAATTGTTAGTTAAGCCCATTTCAGGCATGAGTTTATCATGTTTTCTAGTTGTACTTGTTATGATAGAATTCAATGAAATTAACATCTATTTGGTTAATAAATGAATGTTGCTTGTGTAGGTTATAAGGAGCCAAAATTACTAGTGATCTTAGAGTGGCACCCAATGATCAGTGTGTGATAGTAGATTTAGGTTGACTCATTGACTCATAGATTTTGGAGAGTACCAAACACCATTATGTATATATTATATATGTGTATGATTGGGTTCTTGTTTTACCTTAAATCTTGAGATACCAAGACCATGCTATATGTGGGACTTAATTACAAGATAGTTAAATGGTTATTGTGAACTATATTCATGAATTGATGTGTGTGTTTGTGATCTATTTATCATATGTGAATGATTATGGTATTCATGTATTGCACATTAGTTCACTCCTTGTGGGAAATTGTTTTTAGTTATAGGCACTTCGAATAAGATTGTTGTGTATGATGAGATGGGTCGAGATCTATACTAGGATTTGGTGGGCAATGTTCAATATTAATATTATTTTGATGACTACTTCTGTAGATAGGAAAGTAGTTGATTGATGCCCTATTTAGTTCCAATGACTTGTAATTCGGAGATGGGACTTCTATTATGGTTTTATTAAGTTATGTTTAGTATATAATATTTTCGCATATGTGTTTTGATTATTATAGGAGCACTAGACTTCAATTTGTTTGTATTTTTAGTTATGTTGGAGACATAGAGTGAGACTCATATATGAGTTGCTTAGTGATGCATATTTAGAGATTATGTCAATGTTGTATTTATAGTAATTATAGATTCTTAGAGAAGTTTAGTCAGTTACTAAGTCTTTGCATATCGTCACCTAATGATGATATGTGGCAAGCTATACATGTCCTAGCATCTAAGGCGTTACATGTTCCCCAGTCATATAAAATTATTTGAAGAATGTATGACATTTTTAGTTTTTGTAAGAAGCATACATTATGTATGTATGTACGTATGTATATATGGAGGATGCAATTAGGTAACATGGATCATCATGTACTAACTTTCCAACTACTTGATGAACATGAAGAAAACAATTTTCCACCATTATTAAAAGAAAGTTCTTGATGAGATCCATGATGAGAGCCAAGCCGGAAGAAGAAATGTGGATCCTCTTGAAGTGCCGCCTGGACCAATCACAAGAAATCGAGCGAAATGATTCAATGAAGCACTTAACGGGTTGATAAAGGTTGTCCATGAAGCCGGAAAGGATTGGAGCAATCATGAAGTTGGAACGGATTGGAACAACCATGGGAAGACCCTTGCTTTTATACAAGTCACACCGGACACGGGTTGAAGAGGGCGTGTATTTTCAAGGCACGGCCGTGTAGGAATTCCAAGATTGCACAGACTCATACACGGCTAGACACACGGCTAAAAGGCACGGCTGTGTATGGAGTCAAGCAAATCCACAGAAAGATACACGACCAGAAGTACACGGTCGTGTATGTTGCCAGAAGTTGCACAGAAAGGTACACGGCCAAAGTACACGGTCGTGTACATGGCTGTGTATCCTCTGCCGGCTAGCTTGTTATGTTTCGTGTTTTTACGCAACTTATCTAAGCTACGTCGTTTTGGACTTGTTTTTCACGAACTGTAACCCTAATATAAAAGCTCCTAGGGTTTAGAACAACTTAGAATTTACACCTTTGAACATTAAACACTTTTGAGAGGCACCTCTCTTGGTTCTTCAAGAACTAAATCGAACTTATTGGATTGATTTCCGTGGCGTTCATCCCGACTTATCAATCGGTCTTTCATCCTGATTATGGCGTCTTCACTTTATACCAAGGTTCTTGTCTCGCTTATAGACAACGGGTCGCGGTTTCCACTTTAGGTGTTTGGGTGTCTTAGGCAACGAATTTCCGAACGTATTGGTATTGGGTTTTGTCATGGGTTGGCGTGGTTCGTATCAGTTTGGTATCAGAGCTTAGGTTTGTCAAAACATCAAGTTCGATTGAGGAAGGTAATATCAAAAACCCTAACTCCAATCGTTCATATCAATTATCGTATTCAATTTCGTAGTATTGATTGTCTTTTGATAGTGTAATATCGACTAGGCGATTGTTAAAAAAAAAAAAGAGAGTAAAAATCACGACAAAAAAAAAAGAAGAGAAAAGAAAAGAAAGACAAGAGAAACGTGATCAAAAGAAAAAACAGAGACAAAAAAAAAATTCGGATAGAAAAATAGAGGAAAATTTACGAACCCTAGAGTTGTTTTGAATTCTACGGAAGGGGATTGGTGTAGTTCGGATTAGTTCCTAGAGAATTGAGAAGAGGAAGTTGGCGAGTTGATATCAACGTTGTTTGTGAGAATACACGAGTGACTGTGTGATATCATCATTTGAGTGAAACACGTAAGGGAGTGTATCGTGAGGTTTAATTATATATATTTGTGTTAGTACTAATCTTTTCTGCAGGAACTATGTCGAGACAACATTCTCCTGAAGGTGAGAGAGGAAGGTTTGATGCTAGGTTAGTGATTGAGGCGTCGAGGGGAGAGATGAAGAGGATGTTCCAAGAGGGAATGGAACAAATTCATGAGACGGTAGAGCAAAGACTAGAGCAATCCACAAACGTATTCCAAGGGCGTAAGAGGGAGAGTCGTTCTAGGAGAGTACAAAGGGGTGGAGATGAAATGTCGGATGATGACTTTGATGAGCCTTCTGTCGAGAGTCATAGAGGTTATAGTGGTCGGAATAGAGGAACTAGGGATTGGGAAGATAGAGGAGATAGGAAAAGAGAGAATATATTTCATACTAGATGTTATCTAGGAGATCACATTTGTAGTTTGATTATTGATGGGGGAAGTTGCATTAATGTAGTGAGCAATTTTATTGTTGAGAGGCTGGGGCTCAAAATTGTTAGACACCCTAGTCCATATAAATTGCAGTGGTTGAATGATAGTGGTGAGACTAAGGTGAGTAAGCAAGCCTTGATTGGTTTTCGCATTGGTAGATATGAGGATGAGGTGTTATGCGATGTAGTGCCAATGCAAGCATGTCATGTGTTGTTGGGGAGGCCATGGCAATTTGATAGGAAGGCTGTTCATGATGGCTTTTCTAACAAGTATACGCTTGTTCACCAAGGGAAAAGATTTAATCTTAAACCATTAACACCCAAACAAGTGTATGAGGACCAGTTACAGCTACAACAGTCTTTTGCAAAACATAAGGTGAGTGAAAAGCAGAGTGAGAGTGAGAGAGCAAAAGACAATGAGAAGAAAAAGGAATATAAGAGTCAAGATCAAAAGGAAAAGGAGAGGAAGGCTGGAAAGACTGTGAGAGGCCAAGTTGAAGGGGGATCAACTTTCGTGGTGAGTGAAAAGGAGAGGGCAGCCTTGCAAAAGGAGAGCTGTGTGGCAAGAGCGAGTGTAATGAGGAGAGCGTTAGTGATGAAGCAACCTATGTTGTTTCTGGTTTTTAAGGAAACATGTTTGACTACTAACAACTTATCTAACTCTTTGCCTAGTGTGGTTGTGTCTCTTGTGCAGGACTTTGAAAATGTCTTTCCAAAGGAACTCCAAAGGCAGTTTGATGAATTAATGGAGAAGGGATACATGAGAAAAGGCATGAGTCCATGTGCAGTGTCTGTGATTTTGGTACCTAAGAAGGATGGGACATGGAGAATGTGTGTTGACTGCCGCGCCATCAACAACATTACAGTAAAGTATCGTCATCCCATTCATCATTTAGATGACTTCTTAGATTAGTTATATGAGTATAGTGTCATTCCTCACGAGCCTTGGATAGACACTTCCATAGATTTTGTGTTAGGATTATCTAGGCTTAGGCATGGTCGAGATTCTATTTTTGCGGTTGTGGATAGGATTTCTAAAATAGTTCATTTCAGTCCTTGTCATAAAACTGATGATGCTATACACATTGTTGATTTGTTCTTTAGAAAGGTAGTGCGTCCACATGGTATACCTAGGAGTATCGTTAGTGATCGAGATGTGAAATTTTTGAGTCATTTTTGGAGAGTATTGTGGGAAAAGTTAGGAACTAAATGGATGTTTTCGACCATCTGTCACCCACAAACTGATGGGCAAATTGATTTGGTTAACAGGACTTTAATTCAATTGTTAGGGGCAATCATAGAGAAGAACATTAGGACTTAGAAGGAGTGTCTACCAATTGTGGACTTTGCATGTAATAGGGCTTTAAATAGCATTATTCATTGTTCACCATTTGAGATTGTCTTTGGTTTTAACCCATTGAATCCTATTTATTTATTGCCATTGCCACTTAATAAGTTTGTGAGTTTTGATGCTGATTCTAAGGCAGACTTCGTGAGAAAGCTACATGCATAGGTAAAGAGTAGAATTGAAAAACAAAATGCCAGGGTCATTTCAAGGGTGAACAAGGGCAGGAGACCCATGATTTTTCAGCCTGGAGATTGGGTTTGGGTGCATTTTTGCAAGGAGAGGTTTCTATTGCAGAGGAAATCCGAGTTGAACCCTCGGGGAGACGGTCCATTTCCGATGCTTGAGAAAATCAATGATAATGCATACAAGAAAAATTTACCAAGTGAGTATCTAGTAAGTGTCACATTTTATGTTACTGATCTGAGTTCATTTGATGCAGGCAATGATTTGAGGACAAATCCTTTTCAAGAGGAGGGGAATGATGAGATCCATGATGAGAGCCAAGCCGGAAGAAGAAATGTGGATCCTCTTGAAATGCCGCCTGGACCAATCACAAGAAATCGAGCGAAACGATTCAAGGAAGCACTTAACGGGTTGATAAAGGTTGTCCATGAAGCCGGAAAGGATTGGAGCAATCATGAAGTTGGAACGGATTGGAACAACCATGGGAAGACCCTTACTTTTATATAAGTCACACCGGACACGGGTTGAAGAGGGCGTGTATTTTCAAGGCACAGCCGTGTAGGAATTCCAAGATTGCACAGACTCATACACGGCTAGACACATGGCTAAAAGGCACGGCCGTGTATGGAGTCAAGCAAATCCATAGAAAGATACACGACCAGAAGTACACGGTCGTGTATGTTGCCAGAAGTTGCACAGAAAGGTACACGGCCAAAGTACACAGTCGTGTACACGGTTGTGTATCCCCTACCGGCCAGCTTGTTCTGTTTCGTGTTTTTACGCAACTTATCTAAGCTACGTCGTTTTGGACTTGTTTTTCACGAATTGTAACCCTAGTATAAAAGATCCTAGGGTTTAGAACAACTTAGAATTTACACCTTTGAACATTAAACACTTTTGAGAGGCACCTCTCTTGGTTCTTCAAGAACTAAATCGAACTTATTGGATTGATTTCTGTGGCGTTCATCCCGACTTATCAATCGGTCTTTCATCCCGATTGTGGCGTCTTCACTTTATACCAAGGTTCTTGTCTTGCTTATAGACAACGGGTCGCGGTTTCCACTTTAGGTGTTTGGGCGTCTTAGGCAACGAATTTTTGAACGTATTGGTATTGGGTTTCGTCATGGGTTGGTGTGGTTCGTATCAGTTCTAAATTGTGTTTTGTTCTAAAGTGCACTCTAAATACCATGTGAAATTAAGCGAAAAAAAGGAAAGTATTAGTGGATAATAGGAACACCCATTGATACTTTGAGAAGGAAGATGGAGAATGATAATTTTTTTTTTTTTTTTGTATTTCCTTAATTTTGTAAACAATCAAGAATAAGATTTTTATACCATTGATTAATTTCTTAACTATAGGCTAGTTACTAACTAAGTTTGCTAATGTGGAGTTAATAAACTAAATAATCATCAAGTAAAATGTAAGCTCGTAATAAATATATTTTCGCAATTTTCCTCTTCATTTTAAGAGGTTATAGGTCCTTTAGCATTCAACAACATATGCCTTAGGAAACATTTTTGGCACAATCCCCTTCATTTTGCGATGCATAGTGTACCCAACTGTTAGATTGAGTTGAAAAAAATAATTTACTTACTGATATGAATAGTTCTTTAATAAAGAAAATGTGGTCTAATTTCCACAATTAATAAAAAAATAAAAAAATTATAAACATCTTGTTATAGGCCTTAATCAGCTTAGGGCCTAAGAGCTCACCTCATTTGAACAAAATCATAAAGTTGGAAAGTGCCTAAGTTGATTAACATAAATTAGAAAAGTAATGACTTTTTTTGAGGAATTGTCTAACTAAGTCTTTCCTAGAATAAACATGGTGTCTTTGAGTAAGATTTACTTGCTTAAAGTATAACATAATGCCAACACTATAAATAGGAGGTCCCTTCAATTGGGTAAGACATTTAATACTACCTACAAACTTTGATTGCCATATCTTTACATCGCTTCTCTAGCTTGAGCATGGAAGTCTAAGTGTCGAAAACATTTTTGGTACCCCAATTGCTCATATTTGTTCATCTTGTAGGTTGGAGTTCATGAGTTTACAAGCTTAATCCAGCCTAAGACTAATTTGAGGCAAGAAGAATAATCAACATATCTATATACATTTATAATTTTATATTAACTTTGGTGTGGAATTCAAATTAGGTTCATTGATGAAGCAATTGATAATTACGTGAATTTTAAGCATTAAAAAAGATGTGACTCTAAAAGGTATGGCCAAATTAATAGTAATTGCAGCAAGCATAAAATTTCAAAGTGTAAAACAAGGATTTAATTTAGGCATATTCATCATTTGGTTTAGGGTTTGAATCTAACTTAATCATATTTAAAATGGTTCGAACTACTTTAAATGTGGTTCAACTTGGTTCAGTTTGGTTAAAAAAACTTTCAAAAACACCTATTTGTCTTAATCACATTTTGTTGCTCATAATACACTTCTATTACTATAATTCTTTCTTGTATAATTTAGTGTAGGATAAATTTAACAAGTAGACTATAACTGCATATATGCATATAATAAACAAAACAATTATAAATAATAATTCTCATCAAACAAACTTAACTTACTACTTAGACTTATCTTGTAAGCTATGTATTAGATTATCCATATTAAATAATGACTAATAAACATGTTGAGAGGAAAAAAGGACTATACACTTAAAAAATGTTAAAGTCAGTTGGTCTAAGGATTGAGAAAAGATTGAGAGATGAGAGTGAGACTATGAGAGCACAAGGAATCAAGATAGAGATATAAGACGAGAGTAAACTTAGTAAAGGTGTGAATTGAGAGTGAGAGTTTAATCTAAGAGGAAAGTTAGCATGCATTAGAGTATAATGAAAGAGGAGTGGAGGTGTTAGGGCTTAGGAGAGTCAATGTTCCATCATTTGAGTTGCTAGGTTAGGGTTTGTTGGCATTTAAGAAACAAAACATGTTACATCTTCATATATATACATACATATGTTTGTACATATGTATGTACATATAAGCTACTTCTTTAAGAAACAAAACATGCTACTTCTTTATATGTATGTATGTATGTATGTATGTATGTATGTATGTATGTATGGTCAGCACTTAGGGCACCGAAGGCAAGCACCTGGGGCACCGATGGCAAACACTTGGGGTGTTTAATGCTAGCACAAAGGGTGTTTAATGTTGGCATAAAGGGTGTTCCATGTTGGCACAAGAGGTGCTCTATGTTAGCATAAGGGGGATATATAAATACATACATATATATATATACATATATTTATATATATATATATATACATATATATATATATATGGTATCAAGTGGTTAGGTTTGGTTAAAGTGCTTTGGCTCAATTGGATGCTTCAAATCAAATTGTAAACCGTTTGAATGTCTTCATATAGAACCTAAACATAAATAAAACACCTTTTATGGTTCCGTTTGTTTGATTCAATTCTTGCTTCCATTCTATGAACAACTATAAGATTCATCTATTGCATTTTACTATAGTAAATTGAAAAAAATTGTGGGATGAGATGCAAAAGGAAGTTTAACTATAATAATGAAAGTGATGCCTTTATAAACAATAGTGGTTTCTTGAAGCAATATGTTAATAATTTTCATAGACCCTAAGAAATAGAGAAATAAAGTTAGAGTGGTAACTAGAAATTGATAAAAAGAAAGACCGTTAGTTCAAAATTGTATGAGTTAAATGGATATCATGAGTTATAGTCTAAAGGTAGCAACACTTTTGGCCTTAAATGATGTTGTGAATATGATTGACATTCCTTCGTGATAAAGTAGTTGTGTCCGACATTAACAAAGGTGGAGTGAATAAAGAGATGCTTATTAAAGTGTTAGAGTTGATGAAAGGTAAGGATGCACAAAAGGGTGAATCATCTATAATAGGAACTATCTATGCAGGTATCATGTGTTGCTTCTTATTTTAATGTTGGTTTTGCTTACATGAATAATATGTATATTTTTTTGATAGTGAACTTAGATGCAACTGATCATAATAATACCTTTTCTTTCCTTCGTTTCATGAAACCAAAACTCTATACACAACAATCCCAAAATGGTAGAAAAGAAGCAAAAAAATTCACATAATTGGACATATCATTTTATCACCTAAACTCATTCTATACAATATATTTCTTTTTCCTACCTGAATTCAAACATAATCTTCTTTCTCTTATCAAATTGTTTCATAATAAACAATTACAAGCCTATTTTGAACTTAAGGAATGCAATTTATAGGACCTTCTAACTAAGGAAGTTGTTGTGATTGTCCAAAAGAAATTTACTAAATTCTTAATATTTAAAGGGTGCTACTTAAACTTTTGAGACTTTTGTGTAATAAAGCATCTGATATTAATAGTTTAGCTTACCATCTTTTATTATACCTAAAGTTGATCTTAACTAATTCCATGATCAATCAAGTCATTCTTTATCATTAATATTAATGCATATTACTCTATGCAAGTCATTGTTACATGATCTTTTATATAATACTTATACTTTGACTAAGTTTCATAGATTACATTTTCACTATAGTCATTCTACATCTGCATCTTTATTTGATCTCTCACATGTTGACTTATGGGAATTGTGTGAAATTCCTAACATTAAGGGATTAGTTACTTTTTAACCATAGTAGAAGACAAGTCAAGGTGTAGTAAGACTTATTTACTATAAAACAAATTTTAAGTTCCCAATATACTTTCAACTTTTCTTTCTTACATTGAAAATCACTTCCATATAACTCCAATGTTCATCAAGTTTGATAATGTGATCCAATTTTTTTAAATCAATGTTAAAATCTACTCTAAAAATTGAGCATTATTCATAAAAAAATCAATGATATATATCCCCCTATAAAATGTGATTGCTAAGAATATATACATCTTCTTGATATAGCTTGTGTTTTGAGAATTCATGTAAATTTATAAAAGAAAAAAAAAATTGAGGAGAGCATGTGCTTAATGCAGCACCACTAATAAATAAGATGCCTATGTCCAAACTTTTGTGGAAATCTTCTTATGCAATATTTTTTAGTAAGGCACTTTGATTGCTTATTCATAGTTGAATCTTAGTTTTAAAAATTTGAGTTACTTGTTTTCAATTCTAACTACGAAACAATAGGCAAGTGTATCTATCATGCTTGTAATATAGTGTTAAATATAAGGTTATCCCATAGAGATATTCTAAGTACTAGTATTAACTTCGTTCCTATTATCTATTTGTTAATTAAGAGGGGTTTTAATCCTAGACTATTAACTAAATAATTAATATAATTCTCTTAAGAATTAGTAGTGAGTACTAGAGTAACTAGTAAAAATTAATTAAATTATCAAGATAACCTAGATCTTATTCTATTCGTATTTCATCATATGAATAATTGAATCCAAGAATTATTATTAATGAGTACTTATGCCGTAGAGTCTTGTAATTCAAGCTAACTACTCTCTCGAGTCAATTAACTTACCTAACCCTAAATTTATCGATTAGGATCTTTCCTCATCAATAGCAACCTAAGATCGCATGAGAAACATATACTCTTTAATAATGCAATTACAAAACGGAAGATTTTTGCAATCCTATATCTAGAATTACAAGCAAACGTCATCAATTGTATAGATCTAATCATAAAATTAATTTCTCAATTAACTTAGATGATATCAAACATAAATTCATATTCCAGATATATGAATCTAAGGAAAATATAACAAAACATGCAATTGAGCATAAGAATATCAATATAATTATATTAAGAACCAATTCTCATCATATGATAAAATAGTAATTGAATAAAACCTAAGTTTGAGGTTTACTCCTCCATGGAATTAATCAAGAAAACAAAAGATCTGGAAGATAAACTAGAATTCATGATTACAACTCGTTGAATTGAAAATCAATTATCTTCGATCTTGAATCTCCAGGGTTGTTTTCCTTGGTAATGAAATTAGAATTTCTCTCAAAACCCCTGGCTGTTGTCTTGTTCTAGGCTCTCCTTTATTTTAGACAACAACAATATATATATATATATATATAGGATCTCCAAGTTCTGTGGAATTAAAAGAAATTAAGAGCATGTGACTTGTTACGCCCTTCACTATGCCCTATGGCAAAAGGCGTGGTAGTCTTTGTTATGATCTAGGTGAACACGTTCTTTGGATATGCGGCATGGTTTAGGGCATATGTCTCTTGGGTCACCAGTCTTTTCCATATACCCCTCAATATGCGGCATAATAGAGGGCATGGTGGTTTCAGTTTTTGAAGTTGTTGTTATGTTTCCTTGATATGTGGCGTAGCGAGAGGTATGGTGGCTTCTGACCTTGAATGTGTGTGCTACCATCCTTGTTATGCCCTAGAAGAATCCGGAATCACATTTTTCTCCTCTTTCTTTGTCAACTTCACTTGATTTGATTGGCTTAGCTCCATTGTGTCTGAAGTCAACAATTTAATTAAATACGTGCTAACTTTAAATGCGTTTTACTAAAAATATTAAGAAAATGAATCTAAATCATCCTAGAATTAAGGGTGCTATAGCAAATTATCACTCTTCTTATGATAATTTGAAATCATGTATTGTTTATGCTATGCCTTAAACATTTAATTTATTTAAAATAAGCTGGACTATAGGGGTGTTTGATGCATAATTTGGGATATTTACAAGGTTAAAAAGGATTTAAACTTTTAGATTTACACACATGAAAGATACTCTTCTATGGAGACGTTTCATGAAAATTTATTCCCTTTTCATTAAAGTTTGCTCAATATCCATCCCTCTTGGCCTAATATGCTCCTTAGTAGGACCACCACAAGCTCCCTTATGTTTGATATACATTCCAATAGGATCAATGCACACTCTATTATAGCTATACATGCTTCAATGCATGTTATGCCGCAAAGGGAGGCCTGGAAGTTTCCACTAAAAATCATCATGGCATGTGTGCACCCGTTACATGATAATTGTCTTATGAGTTAGAGATCGTAAGACTTTAAGTTAATAATTACATTTACGACTAATTATAGTATATATAATTAGATAATAAAATATAACTATGGATCCCGCATTCTACAGTCAACCATGATCGCAGAGAATCGGTATCCCCTACTACCTAGTAAAATGGAATAAAATCCTAAGTTTCACAACTTCTAATTTTACATTAGGGTCCTAACATAACATTTCATCTAAATAGTTTATCTTTTGCAATTCTTACTTTATCATCCTTATCTTCCAAAAACTCTTGACACTTTACATCTTATCCTATCCTAAGCTTTCATAACCTGCAAAAATGGTCTGTGGTGGGGTGAGCACACTATGGCTTAGTGAATGGGAGGATAATACTTTCAATGCTATACACACATAAGAAATTTCAAATCAAGTTATCAAATCATATGCTATGCATGAACAACCATATGAATGTAGCATCTTATGTGGTCTTCCAGTAACCGACGTGAAGTCTAGGGTTTACGCTCTCTTTGACCTTGGGTTAGGGATTCCAAAGCCACCATCAGTGCTTAGGTCTTACACACAATTTAATTACTCTTATCGTTTGTTTTATTTGTGTCTTAGCTTTAATGATCTACGCTCAAGTGCCTTAATACACCGAGCATTATACCCTCAAGAGACAGGCCAAACTTGGAACCATCAAGGTTCGACAATTCCCTAATTACTTAGTTCACACTTGGCGAAACAACGATCTTCTAATCACTTTTGGCATGTCCTTTAGTAGTGATGGCCTTCAATCTTATGCAATGTCTTGTGTAAATGCATGCCAATTTTTAATTGAGTCCACTTCTTTAATTAATTGATTCGAGGTGACCAAACTATATATAGTTGCAACCAATTCCCATTTAAGGCAATAAGGTACACTAACAAGCATTTAATGACTACCACTTCCAAGAACAATCAATGGGAACCCAATGGAGTCCCATAAACAAATCCACTACATCTTATTTTCACATTTACACAACAAGAAGAGATCATGCATTTCACATCATAGGTAAAGTAAGGAAACCAAACCAAGCGGATGGACACAACCCTGCTATACACAAGATTTTAGTTAACTCGACACCTCTGTGTCATTTGACTTAAACGTTGAATCAATCACTAGGGATTGATTTACGATTATCATTTCATGACACCTTTGTGTCATTTCATCCCTCGAGGGCTTAGTTTTATACATCCCCAAATGTCACTTAGGGTAGCCATAGGTGTATGTGTCCCTTTCAAATCCTCAAGTATCATATATATATATGATAACGATATATACATATTTATAGGTTTAAAGCTTGTTCTCAACCAAAGGATGATATGCTAAATGCTTTTCCCTCATGTACTCAAGAGAAGCAAGAGAATATAACTATTTCATTGAAAACAAGGGTTTTCACCTATGATTTGTATAATTATATGCAATAATGCATTTTATAAATATAATAGGAAAATAATGTTGTCTATTATATTTATAGAATGCATTGATGCATATAATTATACAAACCATAGATGAAAACCCTTATTTCCAATGAAATAGTTATATCCTCTTGCTTCTCTTGAGTACATGAGGGGAAAGCATTTAGCAGATCATCCTTTGGTTAAGAAGAAGCTTTAAACCTATAAATATGTATATACTGTTATCATATATATATGATACTTGAGGATTTGGAAGGGTCACATATACCTGTGGCTACCCTAAGTGACATTTGGGAATGTATAAAACTAAGCCCTCGAGGAGTGAAATGACACAAAGGTGTCACAAAATAATAATCATAAATCAATCCCAAGTGGTTGATTTGATGCTTAAGACAAATGGCACAGAGGTGTCAAGTTAACCAAAACCTTAGGTATAGTTGTATTACTCCTATCCGCTTGGTTTGGTTTCCTTGTTTGGTCTATGATGTGAAATGCATGATCTTTTCTTGTTGTGTAAATGTGAATATAAGATGTAGTGGATTTGTTTATGGGACTTCATTGAGTTTCTATTGTTGTTCTTGAAGTGGTAGTCTTTAAATGTTTAGTAGTGTACCTTAGTGCTTTGAATGGGAATTGGTTGCAACTATATATTGTTTGATCACCCCAAACCAATTAATTAAAGAAGTGGGCTCGATTAAAATTTGATATGCATTTACACGAGACATTGCATGAGATTAAAGGCCATTACTGCTACAAGATGGGCTAGAAGTGATCGGAGGATCACTGTTCCACCAAGTGCTAACTAAGTGATTAAGGGATTGTTATGCCTTGACGGTTTCGAGTCTGGCCTGTCTCTTAAGGGTGTAATGCTTGGTGTATTGAGGCACTTGAGCTTAGATCATTAAAGTTAAGACACAAATATAATAAAGTGATAAGATTGATGAAATTGTGTGTAAGACCCATGCACTGATGGTGGCTTTGGAATCCCCAACCCAAGGTCAATGGAGGGGGGGTGCGTAAACCCTAGACTTCATGTCGGTTACTAAAAGACCATGTGAGATGCTGTTTTCATATGGTTGTTCATACATAGCATATGTTTTGATAAATTGATTGAAATCACTTGTGTGTGTGTAGCATTGAAAGTATTACCATCTCATTCACTAAGTCATAGTGTGCTCACCCATCTACAGACCTTTTTGCAGGTAGTGATTACAAAAGCTCGGGATGGGATAAGTTGTAAAGTATCGAAAGTTTTGAATGACCAGAATGACAAAGTAAGAATTGTGAATGATAGATTATTTAGATGAAATGTTAGGACCTCTATGTAAATAAAATTGAATCTATGAAACTTAGGATTTATCCTATTTTACTAGTTAGTAAGCGATACTGATTCTCTATGGTCATGGTTGACCGTGGGATACGAGATCCATAGTTATATTTTATTAACTAATTATAAGTACTATGATTAGTCGTAATTGTAATTATTTACTTAAAGTCTTACAATCTTTGGCTCGTAAGACGATTATTATGTAATGGGTACATACGTGCCATGACAATTTTTAGTGAAAACTTCCAGGCTCCCTTTTGGGGCGTGACAGAAAATTTGGTATTGGAGCTCTAGGTTGTCAGAGATAGGAGTAACCTACCAAATAGTGAGATGGGGGTAGAACTTGGGTAGATCGTAATAGTAAAATCATAAAAGACTTAGATGATAGTCTATACATATATATATAATTATTACTCTAGAGTTCCTTCTAGTTCTAAGTTACTCAAAATACGCTAGCCCTTAAACTCTATATCCTCATTCAAAACCACGTAGAGGATATTATAAAATGCGCCGAATGATGAGTCATGACAATCAAGCTTCGAGGATGATACTACCATTGGGTGTAATGGCACTTTAGGAAGTAGACGAAGCTAGTGTGGGCCCATAACCTATAGGACCTAGGAACGAATTTATGTAGCATAGAAAGGAATGCTAGAACAACTCCTTAATGATAGGCTCCACAATAGAAAGACCACCATAAAGAGAACTTCACTGAATGATATGAAGTTCCATAGTTCGTAGACAAATACTTTAGGGAAAAATATGACACCACTTTCGTGTTGTCAAAATCCTAATTCGAAATACCATTACCAATAGCACCTTGATAAATTGTATTAATGTACAAAACCAGCATTAGAATGACATTACGACCTCAACAAAAGCAATAAGGAATAAAGTATAAAACATAACCACCCAATAAGCTAAATCTGAGAAGAACCGGATCCTCATTAAAATAGGTAGATTAGCAAAAGTAAGAAATAAAAAACTAAATCATTAGGTATAAAAACATATATCACTCATTACCATGGCATGGTCATTTGATCAATAAAACTAAATTACACAAATATATGAACCCCAAATTTAGCAATCTCATTTACGTATATGGAGATGTATACAAAACGGCGGCCTTGAGTTCAAAATATGAAAATTTAAAAATTTAATAAAAAGGTATAAAAGTAAAAGAGGCAAGTATGGTGAAGTTTAGAGGACAAAACTTCTTGAAGGGGGGGAGAGTGTAAAGTATCAAAATTTTTGAAAAGACTACAAAAATTAAAGAAAATAAGTAGAATAATAAATATCTCTTGGTCGGGATAGCGAGAAGGACAATTTTGCAATATTAAAAACTTTGAGAAATGTATGACGAAAATTCAAACATTGCGACGCATAAATATTATTTTAATAATTTGCGATAATGATAGGTTTAAAAAATAAAACAATTGGAAAGAATAATCTCATGCAAAGAAGAAGATAACAAACATAATAAATTGAATTATATGAAATATATTACTGAATAAATTTAGGAAGTGAAGTAATTGAAAAATATCTGAATATAGATATATAAATAGATAAATAAAAATAATCGTAAGTCCTAACTTTAGTTCAGGTAAATTAAATTAAAAAAATAAATTCTCCAAAACATAAATTTCAAACAATATTAGGCTAAATAATGAAATTAATTGAAATTATAGATCTAAAAATTTTAAATGGAAATTTAGAGTAAATATTTATATTCGGAATAATCAAATTAGCCTAGACGTAAGCTTTCGTAATAAAATACTAAATATAAAATTTAAAGATATTTTTGTATACAGATAAAATATTAAAATAATAACATTATAAATAAAATATATATATATATATATGTCACTGTAAAAAAAAAAGTGCAGATTTTTCAAATCTACTGCAACATCCCATCCTCTCTTCTAGACACGATGGCAGCAGCAACAGCAGGTCTAATCTGTCGCATTCATCACGTCGCCAGCACTAGGTCACGTCGTCTATACCCTGCAGCTCCCTCCTCCCTTACTTCTTCTTTCTTCCTTTTCTTCTTCTTCCTTTCCTTGGGTCACGACCTCCATGCTGCCTCTGTCCCCTGCATCTCCATTCCTTTTCTTCCAACCTTCTTCTTCTCATCTCTTACATCGGTCGGATTCCCAACCTTCTCCTTCTCGTGTTCTTCCATCTCCTTTTCTTTCGCTTCCTTGGTTTGGAGAGGCAGTAACCCAAGGTTCCAAGCGAGTTCCAGCAGCATCTTGGCTCCAGCGGACTGTGAAGGGGAGTGTTAGTAATGTCTGGCATCTAAGGAGAAAGAGGAAGTTATGAAGACCTTTCAAATACAACGAAGCACGAAGAAATGGAAGAACCCACTGCAGCTCCAACCAAGTCCGAACCCATAATGATATCCTTTGACGATTGAGTCTAATGAGTCCCTCAAAGGAGTCACACCGTGAAGGAGTTGAAGGGGAGCATGGGACAAGAAAGATAATGACATTAAGGAAGCGACTTCAAAGATGAAGTTTGTTAAGGTATATGATTTTCCTAACATAGTCGAGAAGTTGAGGAAGTTGCAGCTGGAAGGGGGGCAGTAGGGGAGCGATATTCATTGGAAGGGGTTAGGCTTTTAATTGATGTGAATTTGATCGGAGTTTCTATGTGATTAAGGTAGCTTTGAGTAAGATGGAGAAAGCTAATTAGAGGCTGACTTCAATCACCACTGGTCAGGTATATCAAGAGTGTGAAGTGTTAGTTGCTTGATATTTTATATGGCATGGCTTCCATAGAATTGGTAGTAGTAGCTTAGCAGACGCTATGAATTTGAATTGAGATGATGTGGCTCTGGTTGCTTCCGGTTGCTGAATGCTAAAGGAGGTAAATGGTGTGTGGTTGTGTGTGTGCATGTGCATTTACAGAGGGGAACGACAACTACGTCGACTGTAATGACAATAGCAACGACACAGCGATGATGACAACAACGACCACAATGGACAGCAACAACAACGACAGCAATGGCAACCATAATGGACAGCAACAGCAATGAACAATAAGAAGACTCGCAACGTCCTAACGAGAAAGTGTCCAATGTGATCTGACTCCAAGCGACAATGTCTAAGCGTTCAAAAGCAAGGGAATGAGAGGAGTCTAGTTAGGGAAAATGAATTGCGAAAGTTTCCATCAGTTGGGAAGGATGCACATGTGCATGAATTTGAATAAGATGGTTGCTAATTATAAATATATGTGTATATATATGTTCCCCTCCTGTTGCGTCATGAATCAAGTGGAGCATATGTACGTAAGGTAGCTTTGTGTTTGCAGAGGTGAAGTGAAGGTGTACGAGGTGCAACATCTAGCCGAAGGAAAAGAGTGGAGACACGTGTGTGTATGTATGTTGTTCGATGTGTGGACAAGCAAGAGGAAGATAAAGTTGTGTAAGGATTGGGAGAAAGGAGAAGAAGGAATGGAGAGGAAGAAGCGGAAGAAAAGAAGCTAAAGTAGAGAAGTAGGAGCTAACTGTGTTTACGAGAATGAAAGATGAGAGGGGGAGAAAAGGATTGGAAAAATATATATATATATACACATATCCATTGACTTGGGTGGAGGAGCTAGACGTAGGCTAGAGAAGTGTGAAGGAAAATGAGGGAAATATATGGGAAGGATGAAGAATTAGAAGATGGAAACGTTTTAATGAGAGAGAGAGAGATGCATTTAGTGCTCATGAAGTGTGGTGCATGCGGAGTATGTGGGTATGTACGTATTGGTGGTATGAGGTATATGTGGAGTATGTGCGTATGTGTGTATCGGTGGTGTGAGATGTATGTGGAGTATGTGTGTATATATGTGTAGGTACGTGTGTGGCGTGTGCGGAGTGCATATGTATATGAGTAGGAGTATGTTGGTGTGTAGGAATGGTTGGTGTATATATGAATGGAAGCGTGAGTGGGGATGAAAACCAATAGAAAGGACGAGAAACCCTATAGTTTGAGATGTCAACAAAGGGGAGAAGAAAGAAGGTGATACAAAACCTTTAAGGACTACTAAATCCTACGAGATGTCCTACAAGTAGTTCGTTAGAAGATATTAGAGACAAAATGATAAATGAAAGGTTTAAAGATACTTCATGTAAAGAGAGACATTTATGTTGGTGTAGATGGTGAACGGAATGATTCGAGCAACATCTAAGATGATGACTTAGGGGGATATTTGGAATGAAATGAATTTCGCAATAGAATGCTCAAAGGATGTTGAGGAAGATTATTTTTGGCTAAATACCCTAATGTAAGACCTTTAGTTGTCCTTTCTAAGGGTATTTTGCATACACGGAAGAAGGAATTCCGGATTTGGTAGGTCGAAGACGTTCCATTGCTTGACTTCTACACAAGGAAAGAAGCTAGTCGATTAAAGTAACTTGAGGTGTTGGAAGCAATGATTCATAGAAGGTTGTTCCTTTTGGAATCTTGTATCAAAATCACGTTAAAGAAGTGTCCAATGTTTCAAATCTTATTCGCCTAAAGTTTCTTAAGGAGGTGACTTCACGCCTTGCCATAAAATGTATGATGGGTAGAGTACGCGTATCGGGCGCTAAGAAACTACCAAAGTCAAGTGGAGATGCTGCTTTCTATGGTTTAGTTGAGGAAGCATTGCAAAAGGACACTGATTTCAAGAGGAAGGTAAAGGGCTTACCCGTTGGAATCGCTCGACTTCGATTAGGACTATGACGACCCTAAATAGGTGAGTAGGAAACTTAATGATATGCTACAATGTTATGTTATGTGTTCATATGCTATGTATGTGAATTCATTTGCTTGGTTATAGTTGTAGTTGGATGTGATTTTATTAATTTTGAGTTATATAGTGGGGTTAAATGAATTTAGGAAAGAAGTTAGGAAGAAATGGGTAATTAGATAAGTTATAGATAAACATTGTTTTAATGATGTAGAGGATAGGTTGTACTTAGGGTTAGATATCACTATCATAACAATAGCACTTCTCACCATCTTGCTAGTGCTATTACTACAGGCCTAATACCACAATTCAAAATTGTTTTCTTCAAACTAAACAAAAATATATAAACCTAACTTTCCCCTATATAGGTACCAAGTAGGTATGTATAGCTGGAATAGATTATATAGATATCATTATGTATACATATCAGAATCTACTTCTCAATATGTATATTTGCTTAGATAACATTATTTTCCTATTATATTTATAGAATGCATTTATGCATATAATTATACAAATCATTGATGAAAACCCTTATTTTCAATGAAATAGTTATATCCTCTTGCTTCTCTTAAGTACATAAGGGAAAAGCATTTAGTAGATCATTCTTTGGTTCAGAATAAGCTTTAAACCTATAAATATGTATATACTGTTATAATATATATATGATACTTGAGGATTTGGAAAGGGCACATATACCTGTGGCTACCTTAAGTGACATTTGGGAATGTATAAAACTAAGCCCTCAAGGGGTGAAATGACACAGAGGTGTCACAAAATAATAATCGTAAATCAATCCTGAGTGGTTGATTTGACATTTAAGATAAATGGCACAGAGGTGTCAAGTTAACCAAAACCTTGGGTATAGCTGGATTGCTCCCATCCGCTTGGTTTGGTTTCCTTGTTTGTTCTATGATGTGAAATGCATGATCTTTTCTTGTTGTGTAAATGTGAATATGAGATGTAGTGGATTTGTTTATGGGACTTTATTGAGTTCCTATTAATTGTTCTTGGAGTGGTAGTCTTTAAATGCTTAATAGTGTACCTTAGTGCTTTGAATGGGAATTGGTTGCGACTATATATCATTTGATCACCCCAAACCAATTAATTAAAGAAGTGGACTCGATTAAAATTTGACATGGATTTACATGAGACATTGTGTGAAATTGAAGGCCATCACTGCTACAGGATGTGCCGAAAGTGATCAGAGGATCGTTGTTCCACCAAGTGCGAACTAAGCAGTTCCGAGTTCGACTTGTCTCTTGAAGGTGTATCGCTCGGTGTAAGTTAGGATTTACAATAATTTTTATTTATCCGTTTATATACCTATATACGAATATTTTTTAATTATCTCGCTTCCTAAATTTATTCATTAATATATTTCATAAAATTCAAAATTTTACATTCTTTATCTTTTTTTTTCTTTACATGAGATTATTCTTTCCAATTGTTTTATTTTTAAAACCTATTATTATCACAAATTATTAAAATAATATTCACGCATTACGATTGAATTTTCATCATAAATTTCTCAAAGTTTTTAATATTGCAAAATTGTCATCCCGCTACCCCGACCTGGAAGTATTTATTATTCTACTTATTTTCTTTAATTTTTGTAGTCTTTTCAAAATTTTTAAGACATCATAGTACATCTATTGAAAGCAATTGCATATCTAGCAAACATGTACATCGACCTTTTTATGTTAACTATGCTCATGATAACAACGATTTCATATGTCCAATGTACATTTCCATCTTGTCGCCTACCACTATTGACAAATTCACTCCTTTTTCATATTAACTAATCTAGTGATATTTCTTTGTTGATTAGTCCATATCACATAGATTCAACTTCTCTTCTTGACAATCTATGTTTAGATTATCCTGGTACTTTAGATTTCCATTCGTGATAGTCACATTTGGAGATCAGCACTCTAGGTTAGTTAAAAGACTCAATGATAATATATAAACATATCCAAAAGCATCCCTAACAATTTCTAATCGTCCTTTTTTACTACTATCTTCTTTCTTCTCTACACCAATTTGCCAATTTTCCCTTAAATTAAGTTGTTGTCCTCACTAATGTTTTTAATTATCCTTAAATCATCTCATCATTCTCAAGCTAAAAATGATGAAAAGTGGATGGCTGCTTTGCTATGAATAATAAAATCAAAGCTATAGATGCAAACCATACTTAAGATCTTGTTGATCTTCCATTGGGTAAAAAGTCCACTAGTTTAGACTAGATTTATATAACTAAATATAAGCCTATTGGAACTTTTTTTTTTCCCTTTTAAATGACAAACCCTATACACGAGTCAAGGGGATGCCAGTTCTAAATTTTATTAATAAAGAGTACAAGGAAAGAGAGGGATGTAAGCCCCTAACTTATGAAAGTTACACCATACCTGTTACCTGTTGAAAAAGAAATAAGGAGATTACTCCCCTTATAATGACGCCAAGTAGAAAACAAAGATGAAAGAAGGAAAAGAGGGAAGTATTACTTCCCTTGCTAAGTGCAAGTAAAATCGGTAAAATCTTACTATAGTTATTTATAATACTACAATAAAGTTCAACTACAAATAACTAGCACTATAGATAACACGAGTGATATAACTAGATAGAAATACAAATAACTAACATGGAACAAAACAGAAGCTTCCAAACCCATTCTATTCCAATATTAGAATCCTTTTTAGATTAGGATCTAGTTGTGAGATGCTTGAGAAGAAGAAGTCCAGTTGCACCTCTCTAGCTTTCTTGGTAGGCTAGTTTGCAATACTATTTTGCTCTCTCTAAGCTTATCGTGGATATCTTCCAACAAAGTCTTGGTGCATGATATATCATTCCAAATGTCCCATTTGGCAACAAATGTTGATAACTATCTTGATATGACCAGCGAATCCTTTTCTACCAGAATGGGTAAAATTAAATAAATTGCAAAACTTAAGGCCCTTAATCAAAGTTGTAAGTAGATTTAATGGACTTGTATTGTGAAGCAAAGCCAAAACACTGTAACATTTTCCCTTTCTTATCTTGAGAAGGCCTTTTTCACCACTTTTACCTTAGCTTAAACTACCATCCACTTTAATTTGGCAAAGCCCTGATTGGGGGATTCCATGAAAAGTAAATCACTTTCTTTTATAAAGGGTTTATAATTATATCAAATAAATTTTTATCCTTTAGGATTTGCTTGATGGAATTGTTGAAGACATAAATCTCAATTAGTAGCTAAGAGATTTAGATGAGTTCTTCAAAAAGATTATAAGTACACATTTTTCCCAACTTCCAAGCTTCCTATTGCCTACATTTGAACAGCTGTTGTAGTAGTAATGCAATGGGCATTGCATCAATTGAATATAAATAGTGCCTTTGGTACATTGAAGAAGAAATCTATATGACTTCTCCTTAAGGATGTGGGCTAGCTATGGGAAAGTTTGTTGATTTATTTGATTTTTGTATGATCTTAGGTAAGCTTCTTAAAAATAGAATTTAAAGTTCAATAAATTCTTCGTTGGAAAAGATTTTGTACGATCCAAGAGTGATTACTCATTATTCACCTGGTTTGTGTTTGGCAATTTTCCTATAATACTCCATGCCCTTATTGAAAACACCAATGAGGCTAAAATTTTACTCTCTTAAGAAAGATCTTGATAATGCATTTACTATTAAAGTTCTTGGTCTTGCAAAAATTCTTTCTTGGTTGGGAAATATTACGTGGTGCCACAAGGATTTTGTTCGATCAACGAAAATTTACTTTAGATATTCTCCTTCATGCAGGCTTGATAGGTTACAATATCAAAATATTGGTAAATAACAATTGGCTTTTTTATCTAGCAAGATGGGCCCTCGAAAAGCTCCATCTTAAGGGAATGTGAAAGTATGTTTATCATTTTTTTACATTTTATAGAAGTGATTAGTTAGTTTGTAAGTCTACATTAGCAAATTTAGTTAGTAGTTAGCCTGTAGTTAGGATATTAATTTATTGTATAAAATATCTTAATCTTAGTTGTTTACGAGATTAATGAAATACGATAAGCTTTTATCATTCTCTACTTCAATTCCTTGTGTTAGCATCATGTCTCAACTTGTTTATTTCATTGAATAAAATAAGATTGTAATGGAATAAGAATTACTGAAATAAAGTTGTAATCCATATTATTGTGATTACTTTATTATCATTGAATTAGTATTACTCTGTTTAGTTAGAAGAATTAAAAGTTGAATGGGTGTTGGTTAGTTAATGAAAAGACTAAAATACCCATTACAAATAAAAAATAGAAAACCCATAGATTCAGACTTGGACGTTGCAGTTGAAGATGATCTAAGCATAGCAAACACGGATCTCACTAGTGCACCACTGTACTTCACACCGACAAGGAAGAATCACAAAATTGAGGAAGAATCGCATACCGTGCTTCACGCCGATGAGGATAGGGATGAGCTCAAATCTCATTAGTGCACCGTTCTGCTTCAGACTGACAAGGAAAAATCACAAACATGAGGAAGAACACAGTGGCAATCTCTGAGGTCTGGTGAGCTCTAAACTCCGGTCGACAACAAAGAACACAGTGGCGGTCTCTGAGGTCTGGTGATCTCTAAACTCCAGTCGATGACAAAGAACACAGTGGCAGTCTTTGAGGTTTGGTGAGCAAGCAACTCTAATCGATGATGAAGTACACAGTGGCAGTCTCTGAGGTCTCGCTAGTCGGCAACGAAGAACACAGTGGTGGTCTCAAGGTCTGGCAAGTGAGCAACTCCGGTTGATGACGAAAAAGACAATAGCAGGGCTCCGAGGTCTGGGTTATCTTTTTCTACTCTGTCCAGTGAGGTTAATTTGGGGAAAAATGGTTGATTTTCGAACGTAATTGCAATTCAAAGGGTTGAAAAAAGAATGGTGATTTCACCGATGAATAGCTATTCCGTATTAAAAACCAACTAAACATCATAATGGTAATTCCGTATAAAATAGGATTGTAATAGAATTATTATTACAGCGAAGTGAACGAGGGATATATGTTGTTAGTGGTCTTATCACTTGAGGTTGGGCTGGATTTGCGTATTTCTTATCAATAAAAAAAAAAAAAGTGATTTATCCTTGAATGATTTGTGCAATCCTCTGACTTGCTGCACGAATTTTGACAATGCACCTCAAGTAGTTTTGCCACACGGCCGAACTTCAATCTATGCATGCTACCAGTATGTCTTGCGTGGTAAAGCAAATCTGAGTCGCTTCATTAATAAAACGTATCCTTCTTTATCCAAATCAACTTGACTTGCATGGTCTTCTCTTTGCTTTCCACCCTTTTCTTTTCTTTTTCTTTCCTTTCCACCCTTTTCTTTTGTTCTGCCCAGTAGTAACTTATTGGGAATCTTTAGCTTTCCATTTTCTTCTTTGCTGTGCACCAGGTAATGAGCCTAATTTTCAATATGGATTGGTCATCATGGACTTCCTTAACTGCTCTTATCTACTATTCTTAGTAAAGGTAATAAGAAAATGTCCTCCGCATTTTTTTTTCCTTAATGCAAGATTGTTCTCATGATAGAAGAGATGTCTTTCTCGCCAAGATATATGCCCGTGAAGTCCTTATATGTAGATTCATATTTGCATGCCGCTATACAGCGTAGATTCATATATTTTTTGTGCTTGTAATACATTAAATGTATATATGGTGTAGATATTTTTCGACTCCATGAATTTCCTTATGTTATATCCACAACACACTTGTTTGGGCTTTTGATAATTTCTTCTCTTTCACTTGTAGGTATCATCTTGCAATCCACACTACTTCGACTGAACATCGTGGAAGTTAGGGTAGCATTTTGAACCAATGGCAAGAGACCCAAGGAACAGCCAGACTCGTAACATGGAAGCGGTCAAGCAACGAGACCTATTGATGCATTCAGATGGATGTTAACTAGCTGTCTCGAGTCCTTAGGATGAGTGGTTATATGAGACCATTTTTGGCGATACGTTCTGGGATAAGACTGAACCTTGCATACTCTGCACGGCATCCTTTATTGATGATGTATTTTGCTTTGTCGAGCACAAGCCTCGTGTTGACTTTAGGGACATGCACCATCAAAAGCGACTTAGCGTTGTGATTTAGAAATGAAAGGAGAGAGTTGCCTAGTTTGCCTTTCTGAGGTAGCTATCATACAATTGGAGTTCTTAGTTGGGGAATATCGCCATTGAGCCAGAGTATGGTTCTTTTGAAGAAGGCTCAAAGCCATGCCGTCACTATTTCCACTCAACTATAGTTCCTACACATCAGTGAGATGAGATGGAAGTGCGGTAGCCATTAGTGAGATGGAAGTGTGGTAGGCTCTGGTCCTTCACGCCATCATTACTTCCACTGGACCATAGTTACCCCAAGCAAGTGCGATGGAGGTGTAGTGGGCCATTATTTCTTGGTAGAGTACTCAAACTCATATGTTTATCATTTTTTGTGAAGGGAGACAACTCCATTGTTGGAGGACATGATCATACTTTTGGAGTCGCATGACTTCTGGTAGATGAACATCACTATTGCTATGGTCCCTCATGCAGAGTATGACTTTCAAACATCCTTACTAGGCGTTTTGAAGTTGTCCATATTTTGAAGAAGGAACCTTCATTCTAATCTTAGCTTAAATGTTCCTTTGAGAATTAAAGAGGGATGGCCCTAAGTCCAAGTTGTGGATGGGAATAAGTATTTGCATCTCTAGCTTGTATACATGCATATGTATATGCATGAATTTTTTTATTGATAACTTATGTATTCTCATATCCTTGCAGGTATAAGCTCGTGAATTTAATCATATTCTAGTGATGATGATAATAGCAAATTGTATCCTCCAAGTTAAAGGGTGAGTGACCTTGATGGAAAACCTTGAGAGTCCATAACTCTAAGGTCTATATGGAGTTCAGGGAGCTTGCACTCTTTGCTTGATGATAGAGGCTTGTTTAGGTGCTACTTTGAGCAACATATGAAAGGTGATGGTGCACTCCCCTCATAGGGTCACATGCTAGCCTAGCTTCGATCAAAGAGTGTCTCGTCTCATCATTGTTATTGAGAGCTTCAAGTCTTGTTGCCAATCACTCTCATGAGTGATTTCAAGAAAATTCACCTAAAGGTGAGGCAACAATTTTTTCCCCTTATGAGTTGATTCGGGGTTGCTTCCCCTTGATATGTCGGATTAGTCAAGCTACTTGGAAGCCTTTCAAGCTTATATGCCTTTACATTTGTAGATGATACCTTTCATGAGCCCATCAAGTAATGCAATAAATTCCTTATGCTCATGGGAAAGGGGAGTGTTAAGCTTCACTTGAGCCGTCTTGCTATACAAGAGATGATTTCAAATGCTAAGGGTGGTCATCGAGATTTGGTATATTGTGAGGATTTTCTAATCCTTCTAGATATAATCAAGGAGGGGGTGAGATTAATACTCATGCCAATGCGTTGCTTTGCTTAAGTACCTGTAGAGGTGAGTTGTGCTTTGCACCTGATTATATCCGTCCTCCCTTAGTTGTTAACATGTCTTCTCGAAATGGGGTAGCAATTGTGGAAGTTGATACTACATTTGAGTTAACTTTATCCTCTTATGGTTTTGTTGTACCATCTCATCTCTTGGCATCATTGAAAGGCCTCTTGGTGGCCTAAGTTACTTGCATATGTGCAAGTTGTTGTACACTTAGGAGGCAGTGCCTTTCACTTAGTAGTAGTTACGTGAAAATACTGTAATTGGAGTTAGCATGACCTCCTATGGGTCATTAAGCTTATAACGTTATGGGGCTATTTAGACTCTCATGATCTAAGGAGCCAATTGAAGGGATGACATGAATATTAGATTGCTTAGACTCTTAAGATCTAAAGAGCCTCTAAAGTCATCTTGCTCATTAGAGCAAAGCTCTCACTTGTCAGTGATGACGTTCAAGAGATCCATTTTGAGGAAGTAATTGATTGCATTTAAACAGTGATAATGACATTCATTGCTTGTGATCATGAATTCTCTTTCACTAGTCAATGGGGTATTTCCTAGGGATGTCAATTTGAGTTAGTGAGTTATGTTTGCATCTTTCAACCATGTCCTCATTTTGTATCAGTACTAAAAATTCATAAAATTAAATAGAGATAATGAAAACTTAAGTTACAATATAATCGTGCTCATTTGTATCATAACCATGTCTTCTTATCATTTGCTATGTTGTCTCATGTTTTCTCTTTGTAATCACATTGTTAATTGTGTTATGTCGTATGTTGTGTTATCACATTCTGTTAGCAATTTCCAACCTTAGTATTTCTTTCTACTTGATTGCCTAGTATAACTTACCAAGGGGCTTTAAATTAAAAATACTCCACCATGAGAGTTGTAGAAGAAATATTATGATTGAACTTAAGTAGATTGCTTTTTTTACTAAGCTATAATGACCCATGATGCATCTGGGAAAGAATGCTCTTACTAGTTTGCACCATATAAGCTTGACTTTCCATTGTGTACCTAGAAGTCAATGCTCTTACCAATCAACAATGGCATTTGCATTACCCTTTATATATTTGTGTTGAGTTTTTTGAAATAAGTTTTATTAATAACAAAAAGGTTATTGGTGGGTAGAATATCTAACAAATATGTTTTAAGTGCGTAGAACAAAAGTATTCATTTTTACAAACACTTAAACTGATAGTAGTTTATAGACACTTGTTTTAATAGTTAACTAGATAATTTATTAGAAATTTTAGTATACACTTAAATAGACAGTTTGCTATAGGCAATTTGTTAGACGTTTTAGTAAATATTTAAATAGACAGTTTAATACTTTGGTTTAAAGAATGTATCTTATACAGTTTTCATCTATTTTCAATACAAGTTTCATTTATTTGTAACTCTAGTTAGTGAAATTTTTCTAAGGTAATAGACCAAGTTAGTTTCAGATTTATTTTAACTAAATATCATTTGAAGAAGAAGAATGAGATAAGGATAATAATAACAAATATGGTTATTAGTGGAAGCTCATCTGCATAAAGAGGGATCTTTGGTTTTCAAATTGAGGCTTATCCATACGAGGTTGTTAAAGAGGTAGATGAAGATAAACATCAATGATTTCAATCTCTACTAGAATCAGTTACATGATTAAGGAATTCAAATTTCAATTTCTAGATAAGATTTTTAAAATTCCACAAATGTAGGGATATTATCTATGAATGTTAGAAGACTCTGTAAATGTTGGAAGGCTTTTATCGACAAAGAAGAATATATAAATTGAAGATTTCAAGTTCAAAAGATACACATAACACGAGAAGAGAAGGAAAACAGAATAGAACAAAAACAATTGCAATTTTTTGTTTTCTTGAGCTTAAACTAGAAAATTTATGTTTTCTAATTTTTGTATAAATTTTGTTTACTTTTTTCGTGTAAAGTTTAGCTTAGAAAGTGAGGTTACAAGAGTCTTGTAGTCTATGATTAGCCGAGTGAAAAGGTTAGAAAGATAGAGCAAGAGCTATTGGTGTTTGTAATATCTCTTAGCTATTGGATTAGTGGAACAACCAGTGTGGAAGATCGGATCCCCAACAGCATAGTTAGAAGAGATGACGTATTCAATAGGAGGAACCTTGATACATCGCAACCTTCTTTAATTTCTTTGTGCACTATTTTCTATTATTTTCTATTTGGTCATCACATACATTCTTCACAAAAAAAAGAAGGAATTTTAAAAGTGATGATTTAATTAAAATTGATAGTCATTTTTTAACAAATAATTCACCCCCCTCTTATTTGCCATTTTGAGACTTATATTTAGTATAAAAACAACAGCTCTTCTACATACAAGAGTTGATCAATGGTAGACAATACAATCACGATTACATCTAATCGTAGACCATTCTTTGATGGCACTAACTTTCCTTATTGGAAATGCAGGATGGAAACTTATATTAAAGCAACTAACTTTGCTTTGTGGGAAATCATAGGTTATGGAGATCAAGAAATCATTCTCACTAACAGTCTAATCTTAGTAGATGAAGAAAAGAAAAAAGGCTTAAGTAAACATTACAACAAAGAATTTGCTTCTGATGAGCATCTCGCAAACTATGTTTACAATGTTTTCATCATATGAATATGCCAAGGAAATATGGGATAAATTGTGCAAAACGTATGAAGGTGTTGTAATGATCAAAGACACCAGGAGAGGAGCACTCATGCAGGATTATGAATCTAATGAAACTATATTTGATGGATTTAATAGATTTACTTTAATTACTAGCAAACTTGCTTTGCTTGGTAAAAAGTTTGATGACAGTGAGCTTGCAAGGAAAATCTTGTGAATCTTGCCAAGCTCATGGGACTTAAAGAAAAATGCAATTGAAAAGCTCATGAATTAGATAAACTAACCTTAAGTCAACATTGAGAGCTTCAGGCATATACATTGAAACTGAAGCATATGAATAATCAAGAGAAAGTAAAAAAGTCTATAGCATTCAAGGCTATTGGACAAGAGATTAAGACAGATAAAGAAAGGTTTTCAAAGAAAAAGAAGAAAAGAAAGAGAAAAAGAAAGAAATGGTTTGCTTTAAATGCAAGAAGTCAGGACACATCAAGTATGAATATCCTTTGTTGATAAAAAAGATGGAGAAATACAAGAAGAAACAAAAGGCTTTAATGGCAACATGGAGTGATCTTGATGAGTCAAACATTAGATTAGACAATGAAGAAGAGGCAAATTTGTGTTTGATGGCTTTATTTGAGGTATCTTCTGAATTTGAGAATGATATTCTTGTTAGCTTTAGAAAACAAGTTAAACAACTATTAAAGGCTTTATTTAAGACAAATGAAAAGATTAAAACTTTGAGAAATGAAAAAGTAGTCGTATGTCAAACTAATATGTTATTACTTGATGAAAATGATATTCTTGAAAATGACATAGAAATTTTACATATGGATAATAAAAGCTTACAAGAAGCACAAGATATGTCATCAAATGAAAATAATACCTTAAGAAAAGAAATTGAAGAGCATAATGTAGAAATCGATGAAGTTTCAAAAAATTTGAGTTCTACGTTTACTAAGTTTTTTAAAAGTCATGAAAAATTGTAAAAGTTAATATCATCTCAAAGAATAAGTAACTCAAAAGAAGGATTAGGATATAATAAGGCTGAGTCCTTAAACTGAGCTAAGGAAACTATTTTTTTTAAAGGAAAAGATCCAATCATTAAAGATTATGGTGATATAAGTAACAAGGAAAATAAAGGTATAAATATGAAAGAAAATAAGTCTGTTAAACAAAATGAAAAGAATATTAGAAAGTATTCTAAATAGAACTCTAGACAGAACTACATATAGATGTATAGACAATACTATAGAAGAAATTATAGAAGGTATTATGGAGGTTATGCCAAATCATTTAATTTGAGAATGGTAAGCCCATATCAATATCAAAAAAGTCCAGTAAGATCTAACACTTACGTGTGCTATTTTTGCAACAAGTATGGACATATAGAAAAATTTTATTATTACAAAAATAACAAGCTCGGCCAACAAAAGTAAAAAATAAAAACAACACGAGTTTGAATTTTGGTGGGCTCAAGCTAGTTTGGGTACCTATAAGGGTTTAATCATTTCTTTTATATATGCAGGAAAACAAAACAAAGCTAAAAGGATTGTGGTACCTAGATAGTGGGTGCTCACAGCACATGTTAGGAGATGTTTTGTTCTTCAAAAATTTAGAATGGAAAAATGGAGGTTATGTTAAGTTCTGTGATGACAATGGAGGAAAGATAATAGCAAGTGGTATAGTAAGCTTTTCCTCTAGTACTATTGTCACACCCTGTGGGCCCCTAGGATGTGTAGTTTTCATCGTATGCTGCATGGATACCTAGGGATAATCCCTCTATTATCCAAGAGTTTGCCTTACAATGTATAAGGCATACTTATATCTAAAATTCTCAAACCAGGGTTTAACATTTTTCAAGAAATGTAGATATATATATATAATAATTTAGAGTAATGAAATATTATAATGTCTATAGGTACATATTATAGTTTTGAAGATCAAAGTTCATAATACATTTTAGTTCAGGCTACGTATATGAAATTTAACATATGAACTTAGACAAAATGTATATATATATAAGTGATCTCTCCACTCCAATCCTTCATGGTTCCCTAGCATCCCATACTAATCTCTAGCATCTATCTGCCAAGCTCTAGTTAAATGGGTGCTTGCAACAAAGGAAGTCTGTAGAGGTGTAAGCTATAAAGCTTAGTGAGCCAGATCCTCTTATTGAACTAACAAGTAAATACTAGGTAAGTTATTTAATTCAAACATATTTCATGCATGAGCAATCACATGAATGCAACAATATATATGGTTTGCCGAACATCGCATACAATATAAATTTATGCCCTTCGTTGCTAAGGGTTAGGAAATCATGAACTATACATTAGCTTTAGGCTCTAGTGAACCTAAGTTATCTTTCTAGAAAACTCGTAAAGTCTATATATATTTTTGTAATATACTTCAAATAGACTTAAAAATACATATATATGTACTAAGCTCATTACGGGGTATAAATTGTGAAAGGCTTGCAAGTCAATTACTCCTAAGCGAAAAATCCCCAGATTAGGAAATCTTAGGTCTCAATCAGAGGGTGGCATTTCTTTAGTTCCACTTAGTTCCTAAAGGTCGAGATAAGGTGTGCTCATGAAGTACACTTCCATGAGGCCTTTCTGTACCACCGTGTGATGCCGATGGCCTTCTTATATGTAGGACTCCATGATGTGTGATTTATTATATTTAAGGCTAAATAATCTTAAGTTAAATTATTTGGTGTTTACAATAAATTAATACAAACCTCGTAATTTCTATAGTCTAAATGCAAGGGAAAGCAGAAATCAATTGGCCAGGTATAATTAAGATCAGTTGGCACTCAAACATGGCATTCAGGCACATACAATACCCCAAGTTACCCTCGCATACAAATCCAGTTCATATATTAGATATTTATAAACATGTGGGTACACTAACTACAAACACAAGCAAGGTACAGTAATCATTAGATTTTCACTCACTTGCCATAGGGTCTTCAATTGTAATAATCAGGTGGTAGGTTGTCCCTGTATGACATGTCACTTAATAAAACAAAATAATTCTATGAGTCAAGGTTAAAACCAACCTATATTAGTTTTGCTAGTTTTTGTGGTTTTCTCAATTTTGAAGGGTTTAGTATTTTCTTCATAAAGTTTTCATTTTAAGTCCCTTTTTTTTTGCGAATTTATAGTATTTTTAAAAGATTTTTGAATGTGCTTTCTATTTCCAAAGTCATTTTGATTGTTTAAACTTCAAAACATTATGCTAGTGCTCAAACAGATTGGGTGCACCTGGCGTATGTTTGGTTTAAGGCTCCTTTTTATCTAATTTGTTCTACTAACCTACGGGAATTAATCCTAACCATTTGGAACTTGTTTGGGACTCCTAAATGGTGTGTTTGTCTTCTATTTCCTTTTAGAAATTCTAGAATTTAGCACAAGGATTTCGTATGCCTCTTTCCAATGCCTTGGTTGCACTTTTCCCCTTTTTTCGTGTTAGTTTGGTGCTTTCTTTTAAGATTTTTAACTCCAAAATTTTTCTAATGATATTTCGGCCTTCTAAGGTTTCAAAAACAAAGAAATTTCCATATTTAATTAGGTATTGGTCATGGTTTGGGGTTCTTAGATACATCTTGCCCCCTTTTCCAATTTTTCACTATAAAAAGGGGTCCCTTTTTCCATCCGAATTTCCCATGATTTAAATAGGCATGAAGTAGATAAAAAATATGCTTAATTAGACCCTTAGCTTAAGCATTTAGAAGCACCAAGAATCTTCAAATTCTAATCTCCATTTTTTTTTTTCTAAAAGCTTCAACATACAACCTAAAATGTAAGGTGAAGCTCCACGGTTTTGTATCCTAAAGTGGGATTACATTTCCAACTTATTTCCTAAGCTAAATATACTCCAAATGTACATGGAAATTCACAAAATCAAAGTAACATAACTATTCTAAGCTGTGGGATCAAAATATTACACGAAAGAAGATAGCATCAACTTCAAAGTGCAAGGGTCTTATTTGTTGCAACTTAAGGGGTGTTGGGATCTTCCTCCTCCTACTTCCTCTTGGAGTGGCTTTATGTCTTGATTTCCTTGGATCCTTAGCTCCCCAAATAGCCTCTTGAGTGATGCTGAATATACTAGAAATTGGACTTGATTGGAGGTGGTTAGAGGCGTGATCAGGAAGTGAAATTCGTAGGTGTGTAGCAGGGGAAGAATAGAGTGCGGTTTGGGAATCTCCTTTTGATCCTATTTTTGTGTGAGTTTTTAGGGATTTTTAGAGAGTTCTTGAAGGTTTTTTTCTTGTTCTAATGTTTCAGAAGGGTATGGGTTTCATGTGGAGATCAGGTCATGATAAAATCAAAATGGAAAACTTAGAAGAAGAAGAGAGCTGGTGGTTGCGGTTTATGTGTGTTTGATCCGATTTTTGGAGGTTGTTTTTGAGAGTTTCTTGGAAATTTTTTTAAAGCTTTTGGTGGAGAATTTTTTCTAGAAGAAGAGGGGTTTATGTGGGAGAAATGAGGAATGAAAAAAAGAGGTTTAGGCAACAAGCTTGAGGGAAATATCCATTGGTCTTTAGCTTGGTTAATTGGGTAGTAAATTTGTCCAATGGGTAAAGGGTCTAGTCTTAGGGGACATGTCTGCAAACTAGGGGGGGATTAGCTTCAAATTTGTCTCTCCTTATTACCATTTAGTTAGCTTTTAGTCACTCTTGCATTTGGTTAGACTAATCCTCTTAGTTTCCTAGTTACTACTTAATCACTCCTAGCTGGCTTCTCATGTGGAACATGGCAGATTTAGGGCTTGTTTTGGGCTATTTAATTTCTTTGTTTTCTTATGGTTAAATGGGATTTAATTAGGACTTATGTGGGGGAAATTGAAGATTAAGTTTGGGCTATATATCAAATCATTTGATGGTTCAAATGGTACTTTATTTCCTTTATCCTTCAAGCCACTTATAGATGTTGGTTAGGGGTTATGTTTTTGAACTTTTGTTTTGCCCAATTTGATTTTTTTGTAGAGTTGGATTTGACAAAATTTTCGGGTTTCTTTAGACTAATTATAGGGTAGTTTGTTTTCGTTCAAGGTTTGATTCCATTCAGATCGAATCTTGGGTTTTTCCAAGCTCAACATTAGTTTTTCTTAAGTTCGAAGGAAATCCTAACGTTGACAGTTGGTTCTACGATTTTAGGAAATAAATTTAGGCTTTTCAAACATCTAAATCCAAGTTTATTTTTCCTATTTTTTCATCGAGGTTTGGTTAGGTTTTGAATTCCTTAGCTTTTGGATATGTTAGTTGATTTGCGTATCACTAGGTGACTCCTATTCTGCAGTTAGTTTTTCTTATTCATTTTCTTGCGTATTTCTTTCATTCATACTAATTCTTAAATTAAAAATTTTCGAGGTTTACAACAATTGAAAATTTTTCTCTGGTAAGAGGTTTGAAACACAATCTCTTAAGTATTAGTCAACTTTGTAACAAAGGTTACAAAATGATTTTTAGAAAAGACAAAGTAGAAGTTTATGATCAAAATGGAGGAAAATTGTTTGAAGGATTTCGAAAAAGAAATATTTTCATGATTGAACCATCTAGAGTAGATGTTGAAAGTTGTTTCTTAACATTAAATGATAATTGCTTTATTGGGCATAAAAAGCTTAGACATGTTAATTTTTCACAACTAGAAAAACTTTCATAATATAAGCTTGTTATTGGATTAGCAAAAATTTCTTCTATTAAAAATATTAAATGTGATACTTGCTTGAAAAATAAAATGATTTCAGTATCTCATAAGTTTAAAAATTTTATTTCAACAAAAAGACCTTTAGAACCTCTACATCTTTATCTTTTTGGTCTGATAAGAAGCTTGAGATTGGAGATAATAAATTTGGTTTAGTGATGATTGATGACTTTTCAAATTTTACATGAGTTTCATTTTTTATAAACAAGAGTGATACATTTAATGCCTTTGAAACTTTTTCAAAAAAAGTTCAAAATCAAAAAGGTTTTTCAATCATAAGTTTAAGAACTGATCATGGTAGAGAATTTGAAAATAAAATTTTTATCAAGTTTTATGAGAAAAATGGGATAAAATATAATTTTTCTACTCCATATGCTCTACGGTAAAATGGAGTAGTAGAAAGGAAAAACAGACTTTTTCAAGAAATGGCATGAAGTATGCTAAATAAAAGTAATGCACCTAAATATTTATAGGTCGAAGCAATCTCTACACCTTGTTATATTTCTAATCGTGTTTGTATGAGATCCTTGACGCAAGAAATGGCTTATAAACTGTATAAAGGTAGGAAGCCGAATGTGTCATATTTTCGCTTATTTAGGACTAAATGCTTCATCAAGAAATCTAGACAGAATCTCGATAAATTTGATGAAAGAGCTGATGAAGGAATCTTTCTTGGTTATTCGATGACCAATAAGGCTTTTTGTATTTTTAATCATGTAACTAGATTAGTAGAGGAATCTATTAATGTCAAGTTTATTGATAACTAATCATGGATGATGGTGATGATGTAATAAATAAAAAGAATAGGGATGAATATTTAAATCATTAACAAAGTTTATAAGATACTGTTGCAATACCTATGAAACCTAAAATAGAAGGTAGGTTAAACAGTTGAGTAGACTATTCAACAAACACTTCTACAAAAGATATGTTAGACAATCACTTAAACATTTTTCCAAAAGGTACTACTGAACCTAAACAGACTAGAATCGAATATTCTAAACCTTAGAGATTTAAGTCATATCATCCACCATAACAGGTGCTTGGGAAAATAGATTTTGGAGTCAAAACTAGATCAAAGTTACAAGATATAGAGAATTAATTTGCTTTATTATCTGAAATTGAACCTAACAATACGAATGAGGCTTTGACATATAGTAACTGGATCAATGTTATGGAAGAGGAATTACCACAATTATAAAGAAATCAGGTATGGACACTAGTTCCCATATTAAATGACAAATCCATTATTGGAACAAAATGGGTGTTTAAAAATAAGCTTGATGAGCAAGGTAAGATAGTTAGAAATAAAGTAAGGCTTATGGTGAAAGGATATTCACAAGAAGAAGGTATTTTTTATGAAACTTATGTCCTTGTTGCTAGATTAAAAGCTATTAGATTATTTTTAGCTTATCCTTGTTATAAAGATTTCAAATTATTTCAAATGGATGTAAAAAGTGCTTTTTAAAATGGATATATCAAAAAAGAAGTATTTGTAGAACAACCCTTAGGATTTAAAGATCCATTAAAAAAAGACTGTTTTAAATTACAAAAAGGCTCTTTATGGTTTGAAATAAGTTCCTAGAGCTTGGTATGAAAGGTTAAGTGATTTTCTAATAAAAAACAAATTTTCAAGAGAAAAAGTTGACACAACTGTTTTTATAAAACATTTTGATAAAGGTGTTTGAGTGGTATAAATTTATGTAGATGATATTATTTTTTGTTCTACTAATGAAGTATTTTGCAAGAAATTTTCAAAGTTGATGCTAGTTGAATTTGAGATGTCCTTGCAAATCAAGCAAACCCCTTAAGGAATATTTATTCACCAAGAAAAGTATGCTAAGCAAATGCTCAAAAAATTTGAATTTGAAAATGTTAAGGGAGCTACTGCTCCTATGTCAACTTCAATAAGGTTAAATCTTGACATCACTAGTAAAAAGGCACTTGAAAAACTTTATAAAAGTTTAATTAGATCCTTGTTATATTTGATTGCTTTTAAACTTTATAAAACTTATGTTTATTGTTTGTGTATGTGCTAGATTTCAAATAAATCCAACTGAAACACATTTAACAACCATCAAAAGAATTTTCAAATATATATCTTGCACTATAAAATTAGGAATTTAGTATCCTAAAAAAAATATTGATTTAATAGGATATTTAGAATTTGATTATGCAGGTTGCAAGATTGACATAAAAAGTACTTTAGGAACTTGTCAATTTTTAGGAGATAAGCTTATATCTTGGTTCTCTAAGAAACAAAATTCCGTTACCCTATCAATAGTTGAAGTGGAATATGTTTCAATAGGGAATTGTTGTGCTCAAGTTCTATGGATTAAACAATAGTTGTGTGACTATGGTTTTATGTGTAAAAATATTCAAATAAAATGTGATAATATAAGTGCTATTAATCTTACAAAAAATTTAGTTCATCATTCTAGATCCAAACATATTGAAGTAAGATATCATTTTATAAGAGATCATGTTAATAATAGAGATATTAATCTTGATTTTGTTAATATTGAATATCAATTAGCTGATGTATTTCCAAAACCATTGGATAAAAACATATTTGAATTTACTAAAAATGAAAGAGGCATGTGTTTTCTTATATAATAATAATAATAATAATAATAAAATTGTTTGTTATTTTGGATAAACAAAAATGGAAAAAAGAGGTGTTATATCTTCTTAGCCATTAGATTAATTTATGTGTGCAGAAACTACTTCCTTAAAAAAAAAAAAAGAAAAAAAAACTCTCTTTCTAAAATTAAAGATTCAAAACTCTCTCCTCTCCCTCTCTGAGTACTTTGAACACACATGTTCTCTCTTTCAATCCTGAACACTCTTTCTCTCTCTCTCTCTCTCTCTCTCTCTCAACCTTGAATACTCTCTCTTGAACCTTAACCTCTATTCACGACAATGGTACCAAGAAAATTACCCCAAACTACCACAATGCTTTCTAAAGGCAAAAAGAAAGACAAAAACACTATTGAGATTCAAGACGAGGAATCATCCTTGTCAAAACATTCCAAGCAAGAAAAATCCCAAGATATTTTTTATAATAGGGAATAAAGGAAACTTGATGACAATTGCAATTTGGAGGAGGCTATTATAGACAGTGATATAGAAAGTAAATAAGACATTCCTCAAGAAACTCTGAAATGGAAGAAAAAGGTATATCCTAGACATCAATTCGCTTAAAAATTTGTACCATTAAAAGGGAAAATAATGGATTCTATGTCTTTAGACTTTGAATTTCTGATCATGTTTCTCTTAAAAGAGAAGGGAATAAGGTTTCTAAAAGAGGATTATACTAGATTTTCTATCAAGAAAATTATTGAAGGGATTCTTCATCATATGAACATACATGTTTGGAGAAAAGTTTAATTCTCTAGATATTGCATTGTCTACATGGATCATAGGCATTCAAGAAGGGATATTCTTGAATGGATGTCTATTGTGGAAAGAGGAGCAATCTTTAAAGAGAAAAAGAAAATTGATGAAGAGGAACTTTTGAAAAAAAGGGTAAGAAAAGAGAAGGTTGTTGAAAAAGAGAGAAAGACAAGAAGGAAGGTTGGTAAGGAAAACTTGGAGATTAGGAAAGAACCTATAGTTGAAACAGATACTTCTATAGACAATTTTGTAGAAGCGATTATGAAATCCCTTACTCTAAAGAAAAATGATTTTGAAGTTGGAACTAGCAATGTGGTGATAAATTTAAAAAGTAAGATTTTAAGTTTAGAGAATTTTGTAAAGAAAAGCTTTATGGAGATGAAGTCCTTGGTGAAGTCAATCATTACTAAATCTAGTGAAGAGAAATTTGATGAGCAACTTCCACTAACTCCCACTAGGACTGGATATAGTTGTGCAAAGACTTCTGTTCAAGAAGGTCAACAGGATCTTAGTGATGGGGTTGGAGACACTATTGTAGTGCATGAACAAAACTTGGAGATTCTACATATACAGCAAGAAATTCATTAAAGTAGTGGGACTGAGATCTTAGATCACGCTAAGAAAGAAACTACTGAAATAAATCCTAAAATTAATCTTACCTATGAAGTTGCTCAAGAACCTGATCCTCAATATGTTCCAAAATTCGTTTAGACCACTCAAACTGAACCTACTAGTGAGCAATTTGTTCAACCATCTCCTCATACCAAACTAACTAAAACACAACCAGCTCCAGCTCCTACTGAAACCAATCTTGATCCTATCGCAAAGGAATCTAAAGAAGCCCCAATTCCAAAATGACTAAGGAAAAGAGTAAAGATAACTTCTAGTAAAGTTGTCAAACCACCAAAGAAGAAGGAAAAATTAATTCTTTTACATTGATATTTCTATTAACCATTTTATTTTTTAAGAACAAATGTTGATCATTTGATTCATTTTGCTTTGATATTTGTTAATTGTTTTACTTCTAAAGACTTATGTTGATCATAGTTTCTAATTATTGCTAGTCTGCATAGTTTAAATTTTAAATGATGCTTTTGATAAATTTTGTTACTAGTTAATCCTTGTTAATTCATGCTTATAAATTCATATCATATGTTAAGGGAAAGTAATATATTTTACTTGTTTGATAAAAAAAAGGGGAAGAAGGAATAGTAAGTTAATGATAAACCTATTTCATAAGTGTTTAATATATTACTTCATATAGTATATTAATTAATCACTTGGGATAGGTTTTGTTATCATAAAAAAGGGAGAGAATGTTGGGTTCTCTAAAATAAGATTTAATGATAACAAAAAGGTTATTAGTGGGTAGAATATCTAACAAATATGTTTTAAGTATGTAGAACAAAAGTATTCATTTTTATAAATACTTAAGTAGATAATAGTTTAGAGACACTTGTTTTAATAGTTAACTAGATAATCTGTTAGATATTTTAGTAAACACTTAAATAGACAATTTTGTACAAAAACATCTGTTAAATGTTTGTAGACATTTAAATAGATAGTTTAATACTTTGGTTTGTAAACTTTGGTTTGACGAATGTATGTTTATATAGTTCTTATCTATATTCAATACAAGTTTGATTTATTTGCAGCTCTAGTTAGCGATTTTTAAAGATAACAAATCAAGTTAGTTTAAGATTTATTTTAATTAAATATCATCTAAAGAAGAAGAATGAGATAAGGATAAGAATAACAAATATGGTTATCAGTTAAAGCTTATCTATGTAAAAAGGGATCTTCAGTTTTTAAATTGAGGCTTATTCATACGAGGTTGTTAAAGAGGCGGATGAAGATAAATATCGATAATTTCAATCCTAAGTAGAATTAGTGACATGATTAAGGAATTCAAATTTGAATTTTAGATAAGATTTTTCAAAATTCCACAAATGCAGGGATATTATCTATGAACATTAGAAGAATCTTTGAACATTGGAAGGTTTCTATCAACAAAGAAGAACATATAAACTAAAAATTTCAAGTTCAAAAGATACACACAACATGAGAAGAGACAAAAAACAGAACAAAACAAAAAAATTACAATTCTTTGTTTTCTCAATCTTAAAACTAGAGAATTTATATTTTCTCATTTTTGTATAAATTTTATTTACTTTTTTGTATAAAGTTTAGCTTAGAAAGTGAGGTTACAAGAATTTTGTAGTCTATGATTAGCCGAGTGAAAAGGTTAGAAAGATAGACTCGTGAATCTTGCATAGGTTCTAGAATGATCATGACGATTCATTGTTGGGGTTTAGAAGTACATTAACTAAGTGCTACTTAGGTTAAGAAGTAGCTTCATAGCTAGCTTTAAGAGAATGAGCAATTTTTAGTCTTAATTAAAAGCATCTTGCACTTAAAAGCAGCATGATGTAAATAATCAATTGCACTTAAATAATGATAATGGCATTCACTACCTATGATTGTGAATTCTCTTTCACTAGTCAAGGGGAGTAATTCCTAGGGATGTCAAATTTTTTTTTTTCATGTAATTGATTTCAATTCATGTTAATGAATAGTATTCGTGTTTTTAAATCATGTCCCCAATTCCTATCAATGCTAAAAACGTATAAAATTGAATAAAAATAATAAATAATCAAGTTACAATATAATAATGTTCATTTGTTTCATAATTGTGTCATGTGTCATGTCATGTCTTGTGTTTTCTCTTTGTAATCATGTTACTAATTGTGCCATGTCATATATCTTGTTATTTTGTTATGTTAGCAATTGCCAACCTTAGTATTTCCCACTACTTGACTACTTAGTATAAGTTACTAGGGGGGTGATACCAGAACCACCGTAGTTGCACTTGAGAACCCCTTTGGCTATTACGGACCCCCACAACAACAACACGAAAACCCACGGATCTAATTGGAATCAAACCCTAAGATAGTTTAGATTTAGGTTTTCTTAGACGGATCGATGAACAAGCTAGAACTAATCAAGCCCTAACCTCGAAACTCTCCACAGGAAAAGATCGATCAACTCTCTCCTGAAAGTTTCTTAGCATGCATTCAATCAAGAACGCAAGGAATTAAAGCGACAAGCTTTCTGGTATTTCAAAGATGAAAAAAAACTCCCCTTTACATCGTCTTATCTTGGTATATATATGAAGACATCCGAGCAATACATTGCAATTTGCGAAATAAGGAAAAATATAACGTAATTAAAAGATGGCCGGCTGTCAAGGCCGGCGGTGTATATGTGAAGGTCGGCTTCAAGGCCGGCAGCCTTTCAAAACCGGCTTCAAGGCCGATAGCCTTGATCCTGGACCGGTTCCTCCCATTTGATTTCCATCACATTAAGTTCCCTTTGATCATCCCTTGCCTCGAAACTTTGGATTCCTTGAAGCTTCTCACTTGTGATGTTTATCAAACCCTGTACATGAGAAATTAGGATTTGTTGCAGCTTCTTAGCTCGGGATCTTGTGATTGGTCCTTGAGGTAGGCTTATTGGACTTGAATCCCTTTGAACTTCAACTTCAGCCACTTGACTTTCTTCTTGATTCAGCCTTTGAACTTGGGACAGTGGCTCTTCCATAACATTCCCCCTCTCCTCAAAAGGATTCATCCTCGAATCAAAAGCATCACCTACATCAAAGGGACTCAGGTCAACGACATTAAAAGTGGCACTAACGTTATACTCACCTGGTAAGTCAACTTTGTAGGCGTTGTCATTGATTCTCTCAAGTATCTGAAATGGACCATCGCCCCTGGGGTTCAACTTGGATTTCCTTTGTAATGGAAACCTCTCCTTGTGAAAATGCACCCAAACCCAATCTCCAGGTTGAAAAATCATGGGTCTCTTGCCTTTGTTCACCCTTGAAGCTACCTTGGCATTTTGTTTCTCAATCCTACTCTTTACCTGTGCATGTAGCTTTCTCACGAAATCTGCCTTAGAATCAGCATCAAAACTCACAAACTTGTTAGGTGGCAATGGCAATAAATCAATAGGAGTCAGTGGATTAAAACCATACGCAATCTCAAATGGTGAACAATGAGTAGTGCTATGTACAGCCCTATTATATGCAAACTCCACAAATGGTAGGCAATCCTCCTAAGTCCTAATGTTCTTCTCTATGATTGCCCTCAACAACTGAATTAAAGTCCTGTTAACCACCTCAGTTTGCTCATCAGTTTGTGGTGACAGGTAGTCGAAAACATCAGTTTAGTTCCTAACTTTCCTCACAATACTCTCCAAAAATGACTCAAAAATTTTACATCCCGATCACTAACAATGCTCCTAGGATGCCATGCAGACGTACTACCTCTCTAAAGAACAAATCAGCAATGTATATAGCATCATCAGTTTTATGACAAGGAATGAAATGAGCCATTTTACTAAACTTATCAACCACAACAAAGATGCTATCACTACCCTTCCTAATCCTAGGTAACCCAAGCACAAAATCCATAGACACAGCAGTCCAAGGTTCATCAGGAACAGGCAGTGGTGTATACAGTCTATGTGGTTTCAGTTTGGATTTTGCCTCCCTACATGTGATACAGTGTTGACAAACTTTATGCACATCATGTCTCATGCCAGGCCAAAAAAAAAATGTTGAGTCAACATATCATAGGTCTTGTCTACCCCAAAATGCCCCATTAAGCCCCCTCCATGTGCTTCCTTAACTAGTAATTCCCTCACAGAACCTCTAGGAATACACAACTTACTTTTCTTGAACAAGAATCCATCAGACACATAATAATAATTCATCCCATTCCCGTCAATACAAGCAGCAAAAATCTCAGAAAAATCAACATCATGTGGGTACGGCTCCTTCACCAACTCAAATCCTAACAAAGATGTACTAAGAGAGTTAAGTAAAGTGTACCTTCTTGACAGCGCATCAGCAACAATGTTCTCCTTACCCTGCTTGTACCTGATCACATAAGGGAAGGTCTCAATGAACTCCACCCATTTGGCATGTCTCTTGTTTAGCTTATCTTGGCCTTTTAGATGTTTCAGGCTCTCATGGTCTGTGTGTATAACAAACTCTTTAGGCCATAGATAGTGTTGCCAAGTCTGCAGTGAACGTACTAAGGCATACAGCTCCTTATCATATGTTGGGTACTTTAATGCTACCCCACTCAATTTTTCACTGAAATACATTAGTGGCCTGTGATCCTGAATCAATACAGCTCCAATCCCTATGCCACTAGCATCACACTCAATCTCAAAAGTTTTATCAAAATCAGGCAAAGCAAGCAATGGTACATTACACAATTTATTCTTAAGTTCATTGAAAGCATGTTCTTGTGCATCACCCCAAGTAAAACTAACATTCTTTTTCACAAGTTCATTAAAAGGTGCGGCTATTATGCTAAAATCTCTAATGAACCTCCTATAGAAACCAGCAAGTCCATGAAAACTCCTCACCTCACTAGCAGTCTTAGGTCTAGGCCACTCCTTAATGGCTTTCACCTTCTCTTCATCAACCTCTACTCCTTGACTAGACATAATAAATCCTAGAAAATTAACCCTATCCATGCAGAAACTACACTTCTTAAGATTTGCAAACAGCTTTTCCTCTCTCAGTTTTGTTAACACCAAACTCACATGCATAACATGATCATCCAGAGACTTAGAGTAAATTAAAATATCATCAAAATATACCACAACAAATTTACCTAAGTACTCACGCGGCACATGATTCATCAGTCGCATAAAAGTACTAGGTGCATTAGTAAGACCAAAAGACATGACAAGCCATTCATACAAACCAAATTTAGTCTTAAATGCAGTTTTCCATTCATCTCCTACTTTCATGCGTATCTGATAATAACCAGATTTTAGATCAATTTTTGTAAACAAGCAAGAACCATACAATTCATCTAACACATCATCTAACCTAGGAATAGGGTGACGATACTTTACAATGATTTTGTTGATGGCTCTGCAGTCTACACACATCCTCCAAGTCCCATCCTTCTTAGGCACTAGAATCACAGGAACTAAACATGGACTTAGACTCTCTCTTACATACCCTTTCTCTAGCAACTCTTCAACTTATTTCTGGATCTCCTTAGCTTCACTGGGATTAGTTCTGTATACTGGTCGGTTGGGTATGGCAGCTCCAGGAATGAAGTCAATTTGATGCTCTATGCCCCTGATTGGTAGAAGTCCACTGGGCAACTCCTCTGGAAATACATCTCCAAAATCTTGCAATAAATCAGAAAACACACTAAGCAAACATGGGTTAATGTCATTAGTGGCCAAGCAAGCCCCTTTGTACAGAAGTACAAATTTGGGTCTATTGGCACTCAAAGCATTCCTAACCTCACTGGACCTAGCAATCAAGCTCACATTTTTACTCTTTTTCTTTCCTGGCCGATTTTTGTCTTGCTTTTCACTCCCCTCTTTCCTTTCACTCTTCTCAATTTTTCCACTCTTTTGATTTTCACTCTTGTTTTTCTCTCCTTCTAAAGTGCTCTTTCTACTCTCCTTCTCTTTGCTTTCAGCCTCCACTCTCAGCCTCTCCAATTTACATTAGTCCTCATACACTTCTTTAGAGGACAGTGGTGCCAAAATGGTTTTCCTGCCATCCTTAGTAAAAGAGTACCTGTTGAGATATCCATCATGCAAGGTTTTCCTATCAAATTGCCAAGGTCTACCTAACAAGATGTCCCCAACATGCATAGGAACAACATCACAGAGCACCTCATCACAGTATTTGCCAATGGAAAAAGAAATGAGGACTTGCCTGTTCACCTTAATCTCTCCACAGTCACTAAGCCACTGAAGTTTGTATGGCCTTGGATGTGGTATAGTAGGTGATCCCAACCTGTTAACCAAGAGTGTACTCACCACATTAGTACAACTCCCTCCATCAACAATCACACTACATGCCTTTCCCTGGACATGGCATCTAGTATGAAACAGATTCTCTCTCTGTTCCTCAGGACCATCCTCCTTTAGCTGGGTACTCAGTGCACGCCTAGCTACAAATAGGTCACCTCTCACAGCCTCCTCAACACTACCAGCATCACTACAAGCCTCCAGCTCGGGCATGTCATCATCTGCACTCTCATTATCATCTCCACTCTCATTATCATCTCCCTCATCATCTGTCACAATTTCTCCATATCTTATCACCATTGTTCTCTTATTAGGGCAATCCTTGCTAATGTGCCCTACACCCTGACACTTCCAGCATTTAATATCCCTGTTTCTGCCCTTGGGTTCAGCCTCCTTAAGTTTCTCAAGTGAAACCCTAACTACCTTCCCCTTTGCAACATCAGTAGTAGGCTTACTTCCCTTAAAATCAGACTTTCCATAACCCTTCCATGCAGAATGAGAACTGGAAGAAGGTTTGGAAACATACCTGTATGGACCTCTGCCTTGGAGTTGTCTCTCAATTTTGATAGCTAGATGCACCATATCCTCCAACTCCACATAATGTTGCAATTCTACCCTATCAGCAATTTCTTTATTTAAACCACCCAAGAATCGTGCCACGGTGGCCTTCTCTTCCTCATCCACATCAGTCCTGGTCATGATCATCTCCATCTCCTTGTAGTAGTCCTCCACACTCTTACTACCTTGTCTCAACATTTGCAACCTTTGCATGAGTTCCCTGTGATAGTACCTGGGATCAAATCGCTTTCTCATCACAGCCTTAAGATCATGCCAGCTACCTATAGGATACTCCATGTTCCTCCTTCTGCTGGTCACCAATTGATCCCACCAAGAGATAGCATAATCTTGAAATTGGGTTACAGCCAACTTCACTTTTCTCTCCTCACGACATTGGTGACAATCAAAGATCAGCTCTACCTTCTTCTCCCACTGCAAATAAGCCTCTGGATCAGACTTACCATGAAAAATGGGAAGTTCCAGTTTAATTCCACCCAATCCTCAATCTACATAATCATCATTCCCTTTACTTCTACCAGCAGTGTAACGCTCATGTGTTCTTCCTCTTCCTCTACCAGCTCCTACTCCTCTTCCTATTCCTCTACCACCTCTTCGGCCCCTATTGACATCCAACACTATACTATCTTCATACTCCTCCTCCGGATAGTCACTATCATCATCCACATCAACTGTCTGTGGAATAGGAATCCTACCTCCTCTATTCCCTTCTCTAGCACTCTATTTTCAACTGCCTGTAACCTCAAGTTCATTCACTCCATAGACTCTCTCATCTCTATCAATGCTTGAGTCATACGCCTAAACTCTGATTGTTGAGCCTCTTTTAACAGTTTCTCATCCACAGTTCTCTCCTCCTTACTCACACCAACACCTTTACCAAACATCTTATCCTGCAAAACTAACAAACGTTAATTAAAATTTCAGTTTCCTAACAAGCACTCCCTCTCGTGTTTACACTCAACTGATGGGGTTGTACTCTCGTATGTCACACAATCAAATCAGGTCTCACAGGTGTTCCTCACAACTTTCAAGCTTGCTCCTCGATGTTTTTAATCAAATCACACTTAGAAATAATCAAAAGAGAAGTGTATGACATAGACACAATTAGTGTTTCCCAATATCCCTTAATGAATTTACATTATAATTCTAGAGTATTTGGTATTTTCACAAAGTTAGGATCCAACAAAAACCACAAATTCAAGAACCCTATCAATCAATCAATATATATATATATATATCCTTTTTTTTTAATACGAATTTCTCTTCTCAAACTTGACGGACAAACCCTGGAATGATGGAAAGGTCACAACTTGATGAAAGAAACACAATAGAACATGTAAAGAACACAACTTTATATATTAAACGAAGATAAAATTAAAAATCGAACAAAGATCAATGAAAGATATAACCTGATCTAGATCCAAAGCTCTAATACCAAATGATACCGGAACCACCGCAGTTGCGCTTGAGAACCCCTTTGGCTATTATGGACCCCCACAACAACAACACGAAAACCCACGGATCTAATTGGAATCAAACCCTAAGATAGTTTAGATTTAGGTTTTCTTAGACGGATCGATGAACAAGCTAGAACTAATCAAGCCCTAACCTCGAAACTCTCTACAGGAAAAGATCAATCAACTCTCTCCTGAAAGTTTCTTAGCATGCATTCAATCAAGAACGCAAGGAATTGAAGCGACAAGCTTTCTGGTATTTCAAAGATGAAAAAAAACTCCCCTTTACATCGTCTTATCTCGGTATATATATGAAGACATCCGAGCAATACATTGCAATTCGCGAAATAAGGAAAAATACAACGTAATTAAAAGATGGCCGGCTGTCAAGGCCGGCTCAAGGCCGGCGGTGTATATGTAAAGGCCGGCTTCAAGGCCGGCAGCCTTTCAAAACTTGCTTCAAGGCCGGCAGCCTTGATCTTGGACCGGTTTCTCCCATTTGATTTCCATCACATTAAGTTCCCTTTGATCATCCCTTGCCCGGAAACTTTGGATTCCTTGAAGCTTCTCACTTGTGATGTTTATCAAACCCTGTACATGAGAAATTAGGATTTGTTGCAGCTTCTTAGCTCGGGATCTTGTGATTGGTCCTTGAGGTAGGCTTATTGGACTTGAATCCCTTTGAACTTCAACTTCATCCACTTGACTTTCTTCTTGATTCAGCCTTTGAACTTAGGGCAGTGGCTCTTCCATAACAGGGGGTTTGAATTAAAAATACTCCACCGTGAGAGTTGTAGAAGAAATTTCATGATTGAGCTTAAGTTGACTGCTTTTTTTACTTAACAGCAATGACTTATGATGCATCTAGGAAAGAATGCTCTTCTTAGTCTGCACTGTACAAGCTTGACTTTCCATCATGTATTTGGCAGTCAATGCTCTTACCAATCAGCAATGGCATTTGCATTACCTTTATATACTTTGTTTCATTGACACATAAATCTTGTGTAGATTCTAGAATGATCATGATGATTCATTGTTGGCATGGTTATCAAAATCATGATTCTACTACAATTAAAATTGTATGGAACTAGTAGAATTAGAAACCTTTAGAATCAAACACCTAAATTCATAATTTTATTAAGGACCTATACTCAAAATAATTTTGCATCCATTTCAACTAAGAAAAACTTTATAAAATTGTAAACTTATAGAGTCGTATAGTTGACTCATGATTTTAACAACTATGATTGTTGGGGTTTGGAGGTGGATTGGCTAAGTGTTGCTTAGGTTGAGAAGTAGTTTCATGGTTAGCTTTAAGAGAATGAGTAGGTTTTTCACTTAATTAAAAGCATCTCGCACTCAAAAGCAACAACAATGTAAATAACTTGTTATGGCACTACTTGAGATTAGAGTACCATAGACAAGTGCAAATTAAGTGTTTAGGCTTAAAGCATGAGAGTTAAGAAGTCAAAACATTACTTGAACTTGAGGCATAAGAGCTAAAATGCTAGGGTATTGCCTAGGCTTAAGGTGTTGAAAGTTGAGATGCTAAGGCATTCCTTAGGCTTAAGACATGAAAGTTGAGATGTGAAGATGTTGCTTGACTTTAAGGCATAAAAATCAAGAAACTAGGGTGTTGCATGGTCTTAAAGGAAGTGATGAGTTTTATAAATATTTATTGATTTGTAACATTTACAATAGTTCTGGGTTTAATTTTCTTATATTTTGGATGGATAGTACACTTAATTGGCCTTTATTTTGATTTTAGAGATTTAAAATGTAATTTTTGATGAAATGGGAGAAATAAGTGAAATTTGGAGCAAAAATATCAAAGTTATAAGATTAAGAAGCATTACACAAAGTATAACACAATCGTGTTTGAAGCTATGTTGAAAAAAACAAGAAAAGGGTTTAATGGAGCAATCGTGCAAGAGGCCATGCAGAGTCACACAACAAAGTACATGCCTATGTTAGAGAGCATGTTGAAGGTAAATTTTGGAGATTTTCAAGAAAAAAGGTTACATGGGAGTTAACCCGATTGTGCTATTCCCGTGCTAAGTAGAGATTTAACTTTCCAAATTTATTTTCTAAGGTCAATTTCACTTTTCTAAAGAGCTATTTATTTTGAAGATTTGATTTCCTTTCATAAGGAGCTAAGTTTCCTATTTCTTGGAGAAGCCAGTCTTGCCTATTGAAGTGATATTTCCTTATAAATGAAGATTTTAGTTTTATTCTAGGAAATTGCAACTTTTGTAGATAGGAAGAGTTTGATTAATGTAAAAGGGGTACAAAGTTCCAACGGTAGAGAGAGAGAGTTTTAGAATAGAGATAGTGTAGTCATAGATTTTATTATTATTTCTATTTTATTGATATTATTCTTTATGAATTATTTTTATATATTTTTTTAAGCTCAATGTGATACTAGCTTAATTTTCTTTTATATTTGGATATGATGAGCCCTAGATTGAACATGTAATTTTTGGTTTATTATTTAATGAAATTATTATTATTCTTGTGATTCAATTATGTGTTTTTTCATTGTTTTTAAATTAATATTACTAGCATATTAGTTTGAAGCATGATTTCATACATGGAGATTAAGAGATCCTATGCTTAAATAGATCTAATATAACTGGAAGGAGATTAACACAATCTTAGAGATAGGATGACGTAAATCTTCTAAATTAGGGTCAAACCTAATAGTGGAATTCGAAGAGCGAAGGTAATGCAATTTTAAGGGTTTTAATTAAGAAGATATTCCGACTAATTAACTTGTAATAAGAAATTAGTAGACTCAAGAGAGTTATTAGTTTAATTTGAGAATTTCCACAATCCAAGAATATAATAATGGAATTGAATAATAATTAGCTAATTATACTAGTAGTTCTAGAGGTATTTAATATCTGGATACACTTTTAATGATAGTTGTTTCCTTAAAATTTACTTGCTGCTTACTTCATTTGATTTTTTTGTGGTTAAATAATAGGATAAAAGGTAATTACTAGTAATCATAGTTTATATGAGATCGACACTCGATATTATTATTCATTATACTATAGAATTGATAGGTGTACTTACTTATAGGCCTAGGGTAGTAAGATAGACTGATATTAGGAAGGAACATCACATGGGGAGTCTCTTGATCTTTATGAAGGCATGGTGCAATGAAGACTTCTTGGTCTTTAAAAGTTATATAGTGTTTAGAGAGTTCTTGGTCTTGAGAAAGTATGTAAAGACTAGTGGAGGGAAGTTTTTGGAGGAGAAATTGTAGGTTCAGCTAATGACACAGAGGTAGGATTAAGCTAGTTAGTAGACCCAACAAGCATGCTGCAAAAATGAAAGGTTTGTTTACCCTCTCCCTAGGCATTGTCTTCTTCGAGAGGAGGTGGAACATCAATTGGTTAAGTAAAGGAATGGCACCTTGTTATGCAGTAGTGGAAGATGACCCTAGAATGGATTGAGGGAGTATAGCCATGTATTGATTCAAAGTCTTTTTGTTCTCCTGCATAATCTGCATCATTTGTGCAATGTCTAAAAGTGCCTTGGCTATGAATTATCTTGGCTAGTGTTCACAGGTGGTAGCAGCAGGTTTTACTTAGAAGGATCAACATCGTTATCTTACTCTTGAGAGATAGTGTCAGATGTATTAATCATTCTCTTCCTAGGAGGTGTTAAAACTTCACTATCACTTTATTGTGTACTCAGTGGAATTGCCAAAATATAGATGGGAGGTTTTAATTGGAGTTATCAAGTGAGTAGTATGCAAGTATTGTACTATACGTGGCTTCAAAGAAGTGATGTAGAGATGGGACGTAATAGGATGATTTAGGAGAGAATGATAGGAAGGAGGAATAGGCGATCTTAGTCTTGAATGCATAAGTGACATATAAGAGAACCTAGGGAACCTTGAACATCAACCTTGTAGTTCTTGGGTAATTGAGATAGTTTTTTACTTAAACACTTGTTTGATATTTAGAGAGTAGAGGTTTCACTTTGGAATACCACTTCTCTGATATCTGGAGTTGTGTGAAATGAGGAGAAATTGTTAAGTATTTATAGGCACTTGAACTTAATGACATCTGTAAGATCACCTTGTTGATCGACAGATGCGATGGAAGGTACATACTTCTAGATTATCCTAATGAGCTTGAGATAAGCCTAAAGCTAATATCTTTTTTCATGAGTGAATGAGCTTACTTGAATGAGATCAAAGGCAAATGGACCGGTCAAACGACTCTTATTTCAAGCCTACTAAGTCAATTCTACTTGAATCATCATAAATTTAACCCTCAATAGCTTGCAACTATGTAAGTTTTCATAGATGTAACAATGACAAATTTAGTCCTCTATAACTTGCAACTATGTATGTGTTCATGGATGGAAGATGAAACAAAGAGAGAAAAGTCCTTCAACTTTATTATGGAGAAATATACTCTTACACTTGTCATTGTTGCTTCTGCTTGAGTGAATTATAATGATACTTTTGAAAATTATCAAAATTAGAGAAAGATTTAAAATAGTCACTTTGATCTCTTAAAAATTGTTAATATTGGAAAAACTTTTCCAATATGATTCTAAGTTAATCTTTTATATTAGTATATAATTGTGATAATTTTCTAAAGTTGATTTATTATCCAATTTAGCTTGTATTAATCAATGAAATATTAACTATATGAAGAAAGCTTTCAAGTCAAATGATGAATCAGCCTAAATGATGGGAATCATTTACAGGACCCATAACAAGAGTGAGAGCCAGAGGACTACAGAACTTGGCATTGAGGATAATTTTTGAACAATTGAACCTGAAGACATTCGCATAGTGTCTTCGTTTACTTTATATAATTGTTTTGCATTTCATTAGATACATTTGTCGGTATTACAAAACAGCGAGCAAACACACTAGTGCTTGGTTTGTGGGTAATTCATGGACCTAAGTGAATCAAGAAGAAACCGACCATACATTGTGTTCCATTGACCATGGGAGAGCTTCAAGTACCGGCCTATGTAACTATTTTCTTTCATTAATTTTTTCATATTTAGAACAAGTATAAATACATGTAAAAAGGGAACACAAAGGGACTTTGAAGATCATTTTGCAACTGCCTCTTTTTCACGTGTAAAGGGTTTTTCTCTCTTGCATAAAACACTCTTATCAATTCCAATTTAGGGTTATGGCGAGTGGGCTTGAATTGTTGTGAGTTACATCATCAATTACAAGTCATTCCTAATTTCAACTAGTGTGTTATATCTGGTAAGGAATTGAAATTATTCTTTCACTCTTACTTCACGTCAAATTGGGGTTCATATAAATTAGGGTTCATGCCTATTTGATTGACTATTGTTCATTTGTATCTTCAATTAGTATTGTGTAATTGAAATTGGACATTAGCATATCATAATTTGGTATCAAAGCCACAGTTTGAGGAAGGGAATTAACATGGAGTTTTGATTTTTAAATTGGGGATTTAGGGTTCTTGCCATGTCATTTAGATATTGTTGTTGTGTGAAGTGAAATTGAAGAAATTTTGTTGAATTGTGTCGTGATTACATTGCATATTGCAGATTGAAGTTGTGGAAATTAGATCTACATTTCTTGCCATGAGTTCCTTATGTGGAAGATAGGGAGATCACTTCAATTTGATTCCATAATTGTGTACTAGTGTAGTAATTGTGCATTCAATTGCTTTGATTGCAATATTGACTAAAGCTTTGAGGAAATTGTGCCGTAGAGAGTGAGTATTGTTGTGAGTGTAAGTGGTGCCGTAAGGGTGTGGTGGCTTGATTGTGTATGTATTGTACCTTGAGGTGTAGTGCCGTGAATGGTTATGGTGCCGTGAGAAGTGTTGAGCCTTGAGGTTGTGTTGTATTGTGGGTGCATGTGTTTGAATCGTGAAGTGTATGTGTGTATTGTGGGTGTAAGTGTGTTGTGTTGAGTGTATGTGAGTAGTACTGTGAGTTGTGTGTGTGAAGTGACGAGTGTATTTCAGGTTGAAAGAAATTGGTGTTGTGGAGGTGTGATTATATATATATAAAAAAAATTTGTGCCGTGGAGTGTATTATTGTTGTTGGCATGGTATGTTGTTATAGAGTGAGTTGTTATTTTGTCAAGGTTTAATTCAGCAACTATGTCAAATGATAGTGTGAATAGTGGGTTTGGGAATGAAGCCAACAGTCAAGTTAGAAGAGGTCAGGGACGTCGTGCTGCAAGTGGAAGAACTTTAGAAGAACAATTGCAAGATCTTACCATTATTGTTACTACATTAGCAACACGGGTTGATTAGATGACATTGCCACAACTAGTGGCAAATCCATAGGCACCCCCGCTTCAGGTAGCCCTTCATAATGTACATAGGGAAGGAGCGGCTGGAGGAAATAGGGGTAGGAGAATGGGAGGAGATTATCATGCTTTTCGGGAGGAAATGGATAATAACTTTGAGAATGAACCTTATCCTAACTGTGAGTTCAAGCTGCCTCGAGGTTTGGAATATGTAAAGTTGCAAATGCCTTCATTTGCTAGAAAGGGTTTTACAGAGGATTATTTAGATTAGAAAGATAAGGTAGAGGGCATATTTGAGTGTTATGAAATTAATGATCACACTCAAGTTCATCTCGTAGCAGTAGATTTTACAGTTTATGTCGCCTTATGGTAGAAGAACCTTATAGCTAGTAGACGAAAGGATGGTGATGCTGAGATACATACCTGGTAAGAAATGAAATGGGTTATGAGGAGGAGGTTTATACTAGAGCACTATAGATAGGAGTTATTCATGCGTCTTTAGACATTGAGGTAAGGAGGCAAAATTGTTAATGAATATGTACAGGAGTTTGAGACACTGATGATTAGATGTGGGTCAGTCGAACCTCCTGAATAGACTTTAGCACTATTTGTGTTAGGGTTAAAATATGAAATTGCATGTATTGTGGAGCTCCAGAGGTATGACACCCTTGATGAAGTTATCCAATTAACTTTGAAAGTGGAGAGGTAGAGACAATCTAATCTGTATCGAACAACAAACAATAGGTATGGAACCTCTACAAAACTATATGGTTCCGAGGGTAAACAGGTTGATAAAGGGGCATATAGTAGAAATATGGAAAAGAACCCAATAGTGCCAAACAGTAGAGGGGAGAAAGAATTAGCAGGGAAAGGAAAAACTAGTGCAAGGAATGATAACAAACAGGCTGTAGCTGGGACATCAAGAGGATGGAACCGCCAGGTTAAATGCTTTAAATGCCTAAGTTTTGGACATATGGCTGCTTAGTGTCCAAACAGAAGGGTTATGACTACTATGTAGGTTGAGAGTGAGGAAGACAAGGAAGACATACACGAGACCACAAATCTGTCAGCTGTATTAGACGAGTATTATGGTGATGCAGATGCTGAAGTACATGAGGATAAGGGGAATGATCAGTATTTTTCCATTAATGTGTTACACAGAGTAATGACTACCTTTCCTACTAATGAGGATGTGCAAAGGAAAAAATTGTTTCACATCTCCTACAGGGTCCAAGGTAATCTGTGTGCTCTTATTATTGATGAAGGTAGTTGTACTAATGTTATGGCTGCTTCATTAGTGACTAAATTGAAACTAGTCACAACCCCGCATCCTAAGCCCTATAAATTGCATTGGCTGAGTGAACAGGATAGTCTACATGTCATTTAGAGGGCTAAGGTTCCTTTCAGCATAGGAGATAAATAGCATGATGAGATTATTTATGACATTATTCCTATGTGTGCACCCCACATATTACTTAGCAGGCCCTGGTTATATGATAGGAGAGTATTACATAATGGCTTTAGGAACACTTACGTGTTCCAAATAGAGGGTAAGCGTATAGTGTTGAACCCCATGTCACCTTTTGAAGTACAATAGGCATAGAGGCAAATAAATAAGGCTAGGAAGAAGAAGATGTTATTGGTGGGGTAGTATGGCCATAGCAAATGAGAGGCCAATGTATCTTTTGCAGATGGGATATGCATTAGAGGTGGATGGGTGTAAGCAGCTACCCTCTATAGTAACTTAGGTATTGAATGAGTACAAATATCTATTTACAGATAAATTACCTAAGGGATTACCACCTCTAAGAGGCATTGAACATGCCATTGATTTTCCACCGCAATCAGTTTTACCAAATCGACCTGCATATCGCATGAATCTTGAGGAGGCTAAGAATTGAAGCATCAGGTTAATGAATTTGTAGAATGGGGTTTTGTCAGGGAGAGTATCAGTCCTTATGTTGTTCCTGCCTTTCTTGTTCCTAAAAAGGATGGCACATAAAGGATGTACATTGATAGCAAAGCTATCAACAAAATCACCATCAAATATAGGTATCTCATTCTTAGACTTGATGATTTGTTAGATGAGCTACATAGTGCACAGGTATTCTCCAAGGTGGATCTTAAAAGCGCGTATCACCAAATTCGAATGAGGGAAGGAGATGAGTAGAAGACTGCTTTTAAAACACGCCATGGGTTATACAAGTGGATGGTCATGCCATTTGGTTTGACAAATGCCCTTAGTACTTTTATGAGGCTGATGAATCTTGTAATGAAGGAATTTATGGGCAAATTTGTTGTTGTTTATTTTGATGACATTTTGATTTACAGTAAAAACTTGGAAAATCATGTGGAACATTTACAGGATGTGTTTTCAATACTGCAGGAGCAACGACTATATATAAATCTTAAGAAGTGCTCTTTCTATCAAACTGAGGTAATATTTCTTAGATTTATTATAACTGGTTCTGGTGTTAGGATAGATGAAGAAAACGTGAGGGCTATTAGGGATTAGCCAACACCAAAATTAGTTGCTGAGGTAAGGAGTTTTTATGTACTGGCTTCATTCTATAGACATTTTGTCAATAATTTTAGTAGAATTGTCAGTCCGTTAACTAAATTGATGAAGAAGAATGTTCCTTTTGTTTGGGAGAAAAAGCCCAAAAGAGTTTTGAGGAGGTGAAAACAAAACTAACTAGTGCTATAGTGTTAGTTTTACCTAATTTTGATAGAATTTTTTAAATTGGAGTGTGATACCTCAGGGGTAGGGATTGGTGTTATGTTGATGCAAGATAAAAAGCCCATTGCTTATTTCGGTGAAAAATTGAGTGGTGTACCTTTAAACTACTCAGTATATGATAGGGAGTTCTATTCCTTAGTGAAGGTGTTGATGACATGGTAACATTATCTTCTTCCTAAAGAGTTCATTATTTATACAGATCATGAGTCATTGAAACACTTCAGAGGTCAGAAACATCTGTTAAAACGCTAAGCCAAATGGGTGGAGTTTTTAGAGAGTTTTTCATATGTGATTAAGTATAAGACCTTTAAACTACTCCACATATGATAAGGAGTTCTATTCCTTAGTGAAGGAGTTGATGACATGGTAACATTATCTTTTTCCTAAAGAGTTCATTATTTATACAAATCATGAGTCATTGAAACACTTTAGAGGTCAGCAACATCTATCAAAACGCCAAGCCAAATGGGTGGAGTTTTTAGAGAGTTTTTCATATGTGATTAAGTACAAGAAGGGAAGCACGAATGTTGTAGCTGATGCCTTGTCACACATGTATGTACTTATCATCTCTCTACAATCTAAACTACTTGGGTTTGAATTAATGAAGGAATAGTATTTGCATGATGAGTTCCTAAAATTAATTGTTGAGAGATGTTCTAAAGGAAAGATAATTGATGGGTATTATATGATAGATGGCTTTCTGTATAAGGTAGGAAAATTGTGTATACTTTATGGGTCTGTTAGAGAGTTGATGGTGAGGGAAGCTCATGCTAGAGGATTATCTGGTCATTTTGGTGAAAAGAGAACTCTAGAGTTATTAAAGGAGCATTTTTATTAAAGGGGTATGATGAAGGATGTCTATAAGGTATTGGAAAGGTGTGGTGTTTGTAAGAGGGCAAAAGGAAAGAAAGGAGTTCAGGGTGAATATATGCCTTTACCTTTACCTACACGACACTGGAATGATATTAGTATAGATTTCATTTTGGGTCTACTCGAGACACAGAGAGGAAAGGATTCCATTATGGTTGTTGTTGATCGCTTCAGCAAAATGTCACATTTTGTGCCTTGCCACAAAATGGATGATGCACTTTTTATAGCTAACCTTTTTGTGCAGGAAATTGTAAAACTACATGGTTTTCCACATAGCATAGTGTCTGATAGAGACACTAAGTTTCTTAGCTTTTTCTGGAAGACACTATGGCAAAAGACTTGGTACTAAATTCATGTATAGTACCTCATGCCATCCCTAGACAGACGGTCAAACAGAGGTTGTTAATCGCACTCTTGGTGCCTTACTAAAAGCAATGTTTGGCAAGAATCTTATTGATTGGGACTTGTGTCTCCCTATTGTTGAGTTCGCTTATAATAGATCAACTTATAGTTCAACCAGTAAGCCTCCCTTTGAAGTCGTGTATGGTTATAAGCCTACTCTTCCATTGGATTTAATAGCTAGTCCAGCAACAACGAAAGAAAGCTTGAGAGGAGTAGAACGAGCCAAGGAGATTCAGAAACTTCACTAAAGGACGATTGAACATCTTTAGAAAACTCCGGATTAGCAGAAACTTCAAGGCAACAAAAACAGAAAAACCATAATTTATAATCCAAGTGATCTAGTCTGGATTAATCTCAGCAAAGACAAGTTTCCTCACAAAAAGTCACAGAAGCTTTCACCTAGAGAAGATGGACCTTTCAAAGTTATAAAGCGCATTAACAATAATGCATATAGGTTAGAATTGCCAAGAGGATATGGCATTTCTGCTTTAATGTTGCAAACCTATCGCCATATATACCAGATGATATTCATGAAGACCTATTAGATTTGAGGGCAAATCTCCCACAGGCCTAAGGAGATGATGGGAATCATACATCTATAGGACCCATAACAAGAGCAAGAGCCAGCGGACTACAGAATTTGGCATTGAGGATAATTATTTATCAATTGGAACCTGAAGACATTCGCATAGTGTCTTTGTTTACTTTATATAATTGTTTTGCATTTCATTAGGTACATTTGTCGGTATTACAAGACAGCGAACGAACACATTAGTGCTTGGTTTGTGGGTGATTTATGGACCTAAATAAATCAAGAAGAAACTGGCCATACATTGTGTTCCATTGACCGTGGGAGATCTTCAAGAACTGGCCTATGTAACTATTTTCTTTTGTTAATTTTTCCATATTTAGAACAAGTATACATACTTTAAAAAGGGAACACAGGGACTTTGAAGATCATTTTGTAGCTGCCTCTTTTTCACGTGTAAAGGGTTTTTCTCTCTTGCACCAAACACTCTTATCAATTCCAATTTAAGGTTGTGGTGAGTGAGCTTGAATTGTTGTGAGTTACATCATCAATTACATGTCATTCCTAATTTTAAGTAGTGTGTTATATCTGGTAAGGAATTGGAATCATTCTTTCACTCTTGCTTCACGTCAAATTAGGGTTCATGCCTATTTGATTGACTATTGTTGATTTGTATCTTCAATTAACATTATGTAATTGAAATTGGATTTGGCATATCATCGAAGCATAACTATAAGTATATATTTACATGAAAGATTGATTTAGTATTTTAGATATTCAATATCTTTTTATAATTTATATCATTTTCAAGTGTAATTATCTTTTATGCTTTTGCCGGGCAGCAAGAGCAATATGATATTTGTCAAGTATCCTTTCATGTGTTCTCTATTTGCTATTTTTTATATGTCCATTTGGTGCTTGTCAATAAAAAGAAAAAAAAAGAGGCAAAAATGCAAATAATCTCTTAAACTTTGACCTAGGTATGAATATAATTTCTAAATTTTCAAATGTTGCAAATAAACCTCATAAGCTTTGATAAATTGGCAAATAACTCCTTAAGAACTATAAATACTCTCCCTAAACTTTGATTTTAGTGTAGAAACACCTATCAAACTTATGAAAATGTGCTTTAACATCTCTAAAATTTTTACTAGGTGTATTTTTTTAACTAAAAAAAAAAGTAAATATTCTTTATATTACCAATTTAATAAAGTTTAGGGAGTTCTTTGCTACATTTGAAAGTTTATGGAGGACATATCCATACTTAGGTCAAAGTTTAAAGAGATTATTTACAATTTTCTTAAAAGAAAAAAAAAAGAGAATAAGAATAACACGTTTGACATTCATACCAAATTAAAGCTCTTTTCATAATTATAATTCATTGCATCATATTTTCCGAAAACATCATTTTAAGAGAACTATATGATCATTGATGATCATCCAAATTTTTATTAATTTATGTTGTATTTTAAATATTAGAGGCTCTTGTGAACTATTGAAAATGTTTAACGACTTTTTTCATTTAAAATCACGACTTTCTCATTATCTGTTTTGGAAATTTTTATGGTTTTATCTGTATTTTTAATGGGGATTAGTTTGGCCTTCAATCTTACTGTTAATTTATGTATTAATAATGAAGATTTAATGGTGATAAATGGTAAAAATTTAATACATATAACTAAATGGTAAGATTAAAGATTAGATCAATCCTGTTAAAATTGTCATGTGTTGACATTGGTAAGCTGCTAGTATATTTTCTCATAGCTACCTTATATATGTTTATAAGCTGCGTTATGTTTAAAATTAGCGGACCACTCACTGTTTTATTCTTAATAAAAATAAAAAATAATTATTAAAATAAAAAATTACATAACATAAAATGGGGAGAACTCCCATTTTTCGGTTTTAGGCTTTTGAATGTTTTATTATTATTATTATTATTATTATTATTATTATTATTATTAAGACATGTTAAAATATGAAAGTCTGATTTGTGAAATTTTAAGATATAAACACTCAGCACATATGGAACAAATATAAAGAATATATTTGCATGTTACCATTTGCTGCTATTAAACTCCTAGAACCAGGGGAGTTACACATTGTGCTACGGAAAAGCCCAGTTGATTCGCGACTTGAATCCACGTTTTATACACCTGTCCACAGGACAAAGATATTTTATGCAACAGGACAACCTTATCTACAATCACATATTTTGAGCCCCATAACACAGAAATAGAAACCATGTAGTAATTCATGACTAAACATAAAAATTGCACAAACCCTGTTTTGCTTGTAAAACGAGCTTAATGGCATTCTCGGTGCTTGTCCCTCTTAGGCCATTCTTCCATGGAAAGATTATGTCTCAGACACTGTCCCTTCTAGAGATGTGCTCAAACATGGATGAGGCGAAGCAAATCCATGCCATGATGTTCAAAACAGGCTTAGTTTTGGATCCCATTCCCTTAAGCAGGCTCCTTAGTTTCTGCTCCGTGTCAGCAGAAGGCGATTTGGTTTATGCGCGGACGATATTTAGTAGAATTACCAAGCCTAACACATTCATGTGGAATGCCATAATTAAAGGATACTCTAAGAGCAATGAACCAGAACAGGCATTGGTTATGTACTTCCAGATGATCTCTAATAATGTTTTCGGCAATTCTTACACATTTCCTTTCCTGCTCAAAGCATGTTCTAGTTTTCCATCCATAAATGTGACTCCTCAAATCCATGCTCATGTCCTGAAACGGGGATTTGGAGCTGAAATTTTTACTGTTAATTCGCTTATCCATGCATATGCTGCATCATGCAGAATGGAATCTGCATGTCTCCTATTTGATAAGCTGCCTCAGCATGACACTATTACTTGGAACTCAATGATCCATGGGTATATAAAATGCGGTGAAATGCATATGGCGTATGATTTCTTCAAATACATGCCTGAAAAAAACGTGATATCATGGACAACAATGATTTCTGGCTTTGCTGGGGCAGGATTGTATAAGGAAGCTCTGAATTTGTTTCAGGAAATGAAGATCGCTGGTATCAAACCTGACAAGGTAGCCCTGGCAAGTTTGACATCTGCGTGTGCGCATCTTGGAGCAATCGATCAAGGAAGATGGATACATTCTTACATCGAAAGGAATCATATAGAATGTGACATCTTATTGGAATGTGCACTTATCGACATGTATGCTAAGTGTGGCCATATAGAAGATGCCGTGGAAGCTTTTAACAAGTCAAAGAAGATATGCGTCTCTGTATGGACAGCATTGATATCTGGCTATGCAATTCATGGACATGGAAGAGAGGCTGTTGATCACTTTGTTCGTATGCAGAAAGCAGGAATCAAACCGAACTCCATCACATTTACAGCAGTGTTAAGTGCATGTAGCCACGGAGGCTTGATTGATAAGGGAAGGTCCTTGTTTAATAGCATGAAATCTGGTTACAACATTAATCCGTCAATAGAGCATTATGGCTGCATGGTTGACCTTCTAGGCAGAGCCGGACTCCTGGAGGAAGCAAAAGAGGTGATTGAGACGATGCCTCTTGAGCCAAACGCTGTGGTCTGGGGTTCATTTCTTAATGCCTGCCGGATTCATGGAAACACTGAACTAGGACAAGCGATAGCGCACAAACTGTTACAAATAGAACCGGAGCATGCTGGTAGATACATCCAAGCTGCCAGCATTTTTTCTGCAGCAGGTGAGTGGGAAGAAGCAGTTGAGTTGAGAGGGAAGATGAAAGACCATGGAATAGTGAAACTTCCAGGCTGTAGTGCAATCACTATAGATGGAACAGTTCATGAATTTTTTGCTGGAGACAGGTCACACCCACAAATTGAAGTGATTCGCCAAATGTGGGATCAGGTAACAGAGATTAAGACAAGAAGGATATAGACCTGCCGTGGAGAAATTACCACTGGGTCTTGAAGATGAAGAGAAGGGAACAGTATCAGCATAGCGAGAAACTGAACATTACATTTGGAACAATCTGCAATCAACCTGGATCATCATATGGAAGCAAAAATGATCTCTAAAATCTATAGGGGGCACATGATTATATGGGATAAAATCTGATTTCAATTATTTAAGTATGGCTCTTGTACTTGCCAGGACAACTGGTTAAATGAAAAATATGCATAAAGATGGGCATCGCTTAAGCTAAGCACCAATATATATAATTTATAGGTACACATCCATAGGGGAGAGAAAATATCTGGTGCTCATGGTGGCAATAGATGGAATTGAAGATATAATGAGAAGAAATTCAAGAAAACAGAAACTAGTTTTGAATCAGTTTGATTATTACATTTGTGGATCTTTTAGTAGAAGTACAATGCAAAAATTATTATGCCATTGGAGATAAGATAGTCTACAAAACATGAATGTGGTACAACATGAACACCGCCATTCAATGGTCTTATTCTCACTAGGTGGGTTTGCCCAAAAACTTGGATGTAGTCCTTGGAAAATTTTCAAATGATGCTAAGATGCTGAGTGGCTGTCCAAGACTCTTCTGGTGCTAGCTGGACAGTTCCGATCTGTGGAATTAAGAAATAACATATTAGATAGTAGCTCATGATTCATAGTGCACAAATTTATTAAACAATTAAATTGATCCTGTCAGTACACTGCCATCTGAATCGTTCTTGTTGATGCAATTGTTAAGCTTTGTAAGTAGTGCCAAAAGAATTCCGGAAACAATCAATCACTACTACAAGCATTTGAATTACCTTGGCATTTTCAACACAGACAAAATCTTTGTAACATGCTTCCATTTGTAGATGTGGATTCCATAAGACTGCATCTGACCAGCTGTGAAAGATGTAAAGAAACATTATACACATCCTAGTGGAATCTTATTCAGATACAAAAGATGATGTTGCTTAGAACTCACTTCATGTTTTTGATTGATATGGTATCGCCCAAGCCATTCTCAAGGCACAACTCACTCGGTGCATTGAGATAGATACAATCCACGAATCCAGGGTATGTGACCACATCCCTAATTTACAATGATAGTCAGCAGAAGCTGCAGAGTAATATCAAAACAGTGCCCCCATGAAGCATTGCCGAATTATGCATGTAAAGGATCCAAAAACTAATCAGTCGTTAACTTATTATCCTTCTCACTGGGGAATATATAAGGCTAGACACATACCCTTTCTGAGAATATTTACTATTCGCTAGAAGATGTAGATAAAAATAGGTTAAATTGCAAATACATCTCTTAAGCTATTAGTCAGGTGCAAATAGAGCCTCTTAAATTTCAAAGTGTAGTTTTACCTCCCTATAATTTTCAAAAATTTGCAAATAATCCTCAGATCATTTGCAATCATCCTTAAAAAGTGTGAGGAAAAAAGTACTATCCATTAATTTGCAAATGAGGAATGTTAAATTCAACTTTGATTGACAGGAATATTTTTCTTTTAGCTAATTTAGAAGAACAAGAATGATGTAAATAAGAGCATAATAAGAAAAAAATTAAGAAGATTTACTGACAAAAATAAAATGACAATGAAGTCAGATCATCCCTTCTTAATGCTCTTATCTTTAAAATAATATTAACATTGAAGATAAAGTCCAATCTTCATAAGCCTTCATTTTTGTTTTGGCTCCTCCAAAGAAATTGAAATAATTAATTTTGTAAAAAGTGATGAGTCAAATAGATGCTGGAGAGGAATCAGACACCAACCTTTCCTCTTTACCCTCCACAGGATTTTTAGGATCTGGATCTTTGTTCAGGTTTTTGCATCCTTTCAAACCCTTGACTGAAGCTCCTGTAACAGATGCCTGTGCAATAATGAACAGAGTTAGAAAATTATATTTCAGTTATCATTAATTATTCTTCCTAAAAGAAAAAGCCCATCATTGTTCAGGGGACATATCATTCGAGATATAGCAGCACCACATATAATGTGGATTCTTGCTGAGTAGCTCTCTCTCTCTCTCTCTGTTTTTGATAAGTACTTAATCTCTCAGTTTAGCAGAACCAGTGGGAATACTTCTCTATGGGTCTAATCGTGGGTATGAATATCAAGCTTCGTTATTTTAACCAAACTTCAGTTGTAACTAACTCATTAGGAAGAGAGTAGGAGTCAATTGTGGATGAACCATACTTCAGGCAATGGAAATAGTAAACTTCTTTGCAAATACAGTACTGACAAAGAATGTTATTAGGAAGAATATTACAATGAAGAATCATCCAGCAGGAACGGAAAATAAAATATGGGGAAAACACATTACTTTCTAGGAACTGAAGTTGCATGATCTTGAAAGAATATCTACCTAGAAAGAATCTCTTGATATTCTCAAAAACAAGTCTACAACATAGATCTACAAACTATCTAATCAAGGCTACTCAAAATCACAGAAGTGGTTGAGAGAAGACTGATGTTCACAGGCACCAGCTGGTTATCTTGCATACTTTGATTGACTTATGCCATAAATCAAACAAGTCAATTTAAAATGCTTGCCCATGAAATTTTTCCATATACCCTGTCCTTATAACTTATTGAAGACTTCGCTCGCTCAACACTCATTCAGAACTTGCTAAATAAATAAAAGAATAAATGAGACAGAAGTTGTTTACTAGCTCCTGTATAAGAAATTATACTCTCAAACAAACCAAAATCAACAGCCAGGCTTTTTGCACTGGCAGATTCAACATACTCAACTGATGGTGGATGATTCACTCAGACTAGGCAGGAATTAGACTATTCACTACAATATGGCAGGTAGCAAGGCAAGAGAGGAACAAAAGCTAAGAATAGAGCTAAAATATAAAGAGTCTATCAAATGCTATTGGCTTGTGGGTTAGAAGGGGTTTGGTGAAGCAGAAGTTGGTTAATGACTGACATTTTCAACTGATGGCTGGCAGATTCACTCAGAGTTATTGCACTCTGATAGGCAGGAATTCAGACTATTCACTATGATATGGTAAGTAACAAGGCAAAAGAAGTACAAAAGCTAGGAATAGAGCTAAAATATGAAGAGTCTATTAAACGCTATTGGTTTGTGGGTCAGAAGGGCTTTGGTGAAGCTGAAGTTGGTAAATGACTGAACACTTATGCTGTAATGCTGCAACTATAAGGACATTTTCTAAATGAAAAGCTATGTGAAGTTCCTAGTTCTCCTTGGACAAGCCATAGATTCCATTTAGGTCAACAACAAACTCACTTATATTGTATGTGTGCACAATCAAAGGCAAGAAACTAAGTAAACTATCATTTTTAGCATTATTCTCAGGGATATCTCTCTCTGAGGTATATCTGCAATTTGTCATATCTTGTCTTTACTAATATAACTATTAACTGATCTAAATCAATTAACAGTAAAAATGTTCTATTAATCACTTGCTAGCAGCAGTAGAGGTTTTTCCAGTAAAAAAAGAAAAAAAATGCCAATTATGTTGGTAGACCAAAGTTTAAAAGTCAAATCAAATTGTCTTATTTTGATACTTACACTAAAATATGTATGGAGGGCAGTGGTAAATGAAAATGGTTTCTTGTCTGTATTCAAAATTTTCAATTCCGTGGAAAGAGTCCCCACTTTCAATATGACCTGCACACGCACAAAAAAAAGCCACTGACATTAACAATGAGCATACCTACTGAAAAACTTAACTGCAAAGAAAATTAGTTTTGATGTAGTCATGGAAGCTATGGATGTCCTTTCTGAATGTAGGATGTATTTCAACAAAAAGTCATGAACTTCCATGAGCTTTTACCAGCTAAAATTTCATGCAATTCTTCAAAGCTAAATAGTTACATAGTATTGAAGCAGGGCTGCTTTACTTTGTACAAAGCCTGAAAGCTGTAATCCCACATTGATCGGCTGTAAGGACCATCCTTCAGCTCTAGAGTGACAATTGGGTCTCCATCCACATTATCAGTTTCAATGACAGACCAGTCCATATTCCTTGCAAATCCATGCTATACAGACAACAATAGAGACATTAGATAATGGTATTGATTATCCCTTTTTCTTCCCACATCCACAATCAACCCCCCACCCCCCCAACCCCCCCAACTCCTCCCCAACCGGCCAATAAAAAAGAAAAAAAGGGTGCATGTCCTCATTATCTTGGGACACAGCAACCATGCATATCGGACTTGTAAGGAATTGAAATCAAGAATAAGAAGAAGGTGCAGTCCCTTTCTGTCTTTGTGCTTTATTGTCAACATAACAGAATGTTATCTCTCAGAAGTCAAGTACTTATTATCACACAAAAAAACAGCAGAAAAACAAAGGTATAAACCATATAAGTAGTGTAAAAGGTCCATACCTGTTGCAATGTACCAGGTCCAAACTGAGGGAAACAATGGGGGATGCCTCCACTGTCCCAAAAATCAATCAGTCAGCAAACAAATAAGAGCCTGCTTATTGCATTATGACATGAATACTATATGGAGCTTAGTGAATCAAAATAAAGAGAGAAGATCTGCCTTTTGGATCCCATAGTTAATGACTTTTGTGATGATTACTTATCCGGGCCTTGGTTGAAAGGCAAAGTGTACTAATTTACTCTTTGCAGTTCCTAAAGTACGGTGGGATATTCAAAGTCACCTTTAGATGCATATATCCAGGTCAAAGGGTTCAAATTTTCTCACGCAAAAACTACAGCCTAATCAATTTTCATGTCAACTAGCTTGATAACATAGTAACAATTAAGGCAATTGAATAAGCTATGTTGAAATGCTAGCTTCACCATATCGACACCAGAACTCAGAATGTTCAAAGATGCCCCCTAGGGCTAATTTAAATCTAATAACAATCAACCATATAAACTCCACTAACTGTCTAAGTAGCCATTCTGCAGGGAAAAAGAGAGAGAGAGAGAGAGAACCCACAAAGTTCAGGGGCCCAAAGTGCTTAAAACTACTCGCAAAAATTACCTTATGGGCTTCTGCTTATTGAATACTGCATCTGGCCGAACAAACAGCATGTCCTTGCCATTTGCTGGTTTCCAGGATGTGACACAACCACCAAATAGATATATCTCAGCCTCACTGCCAGCAGAAGGGACAATTACCATATTTTCTTATCCAAAAAAAAAAAGAAGGGACAACTACCCACATGGATACATTCGCTTGAAAAAAAATTGATAGTCAAATTCTCTACAAAAATTAATGTGCTAGAAATTTTCATTTTCAGGCACAAAAAATAAATATATAAATAAAGAACAATTAACTTTTGGAACTCATTTAGCTATTACTAGGTGGGTAGACTAATCATAATTGTGGTAAAAAAATGTTTTCCTATAGTACTTATTCCTGGGTTAGCACCAGAAATGATGTTTTTCTCCAACATCCATCTAGCAAACTGCTGTTCTAATTAGGCCCAAAAAAAGGAAAAAAAAAAAAAAGAAGAAAGACTGCTGTTCTAAGAGAAGAAGTGTACAGAAAAACTGATAGCTTGTACATGCTGGAAAATGCCATGAAGTGGAGAGCAGCCCTTGCTACTTCAGTCTACTGCTTATGGAGAGCTCGGAACAATGTGCAACATAGAAAACCTCTCCCCCATTGAAATTCTCTAGTCAACCAAATTTCTGCTTACTTAGCAATTTGATGATCTCATAGATGATTTTATTTTGGTTTACACAGTATTTTTGTATTCTCTCCTTGTAAGAGTAGCTGTGTAATCCACCCCATCTTTGACGGTTGTACAGTTTTGCTAATATTAATGAATTCTTATTTACTGATTAAAAAAAAATGCCCTGAACTCTCTTATCCATATCAACACACTTCAAACTAAACATATAACATAGGCAAATTATTAGGGATATCGTTTAGGAAACAGAAATAAATGACCTGTTTTGTTATTTTTAATTTAGACAGGTTATTATTGTGAGTCTTTGAATAGATATTATTAGGAAGTTCTTATCTTTTAATATTAGAATTTGATATGGATATTCTTAGAAGAATATTTTTTTAGTTTAGAAATTGTTGGCCGTAATCTTGTTTAAAAAAGTGATCTAACAAGAGAATAAACAAGCAAAAAAGTATTAATTTTCCTTTTTTTTTTTTTTCAAAATTTGTTGTTTATTAGATAGTAGGGTTGTCACCAACCACCCTCAAAACTAGAGATTAAATAACTCTATCTAACAAAACCCCTTCTTTATTTATTCCATTGGTGACCCGATCCCGTATCCAGCTCATACCACAGCCAATTATAATAAGTGATCTCTTGGAATTATTCATTACATTTGATAAGATTTATATGCAATATCATGATATGGTTGAAGCCAAGAGGTGTGTCCTTACTTCGTGATAGAAGGAAGTGGCCTCACTAGTACATCAACGTTTGTGGGGGGAAAGCTGATAGATATGGCTGCCATCACTAACTTAGAAACACAAATGTGTGGCAAATGAACAAATGTGAGCCCAGAGCATCCAGCCACCCCAATTTATATCAAGGACTGGTGATCTAGAGCACCACCCCATTCACACCCAAACCTTCATGTGTGAGCCAACACACACCCAACTCATTGAGCATGAACCAATTGCAAGGGATGTAACTCCTGTTTTTCATCAACGCATCCAAATGCTGTAAACTGACAAAAGGGTACACAACCTGGCATAAAATTTACCATGATCCTAGATTTGAATGCATGCAAGCTCTACTCTTATAGTGTGTGACCACTTGGTAAGCTACTCACCTTGCACATACAACCTCCCAATGATCTTTAGTCCAATGCAACACCTCGAGTAGCGGAGATGTTAGGAGTTTGAGCTTTAGGACAAGCTCGTGGTCCAAGAGGGGAATAATGTTAGGGATACAGTAATAAATAATATATGACTTATTTATTATTTTAATTAGAAACTGATCACTATTGTGAGTCTTTTAGTAGATTTATTTGGAAATCATTATCTTGTAATTTTAGAGGATGAAATAGATATTCTTAGAAGAGTAACTTTTTAATTTTCAGAAGTTGTTAGGTTTAGGCTTGTATAAATAAGTGATTTCATAAGAAAAATAAAGAAGCCAAAAGTTTTGAGTTATTTTATTTCTATTTATCTTTTGTTTATGAAATTAGAGGGTTTTCTCTAATGAGTCCCCAAAACTAGAGAGCAGAGGGTTCTCCTTGATGAGCCATCCAACCTTTCTTTTTCATTGCTCTTGTGACTAGATCTTCTATCTGGGCTAAAAACAATTTGTTATCAGAACCAACTGTAATTGGTGATTTCTTTGTTGTGTTTGCTTAAAATTATATGCTATATATTGATAAGATTGAAACTGAGAAGCATGCCCTTGCTACTCAAAACTAGAGACCGGAGGGTTCTTTCTTATAAGCCATCCAAACTTATTTATTCCCCCTGCAACTTGGTATCCAAACCAACTATCGTTAGTGATTTCTTTGTTGTGTTTGCTCAAAATTATATGCCATATCTCGATAAGATTGAAGCCAAGAAGCATGTCCTTGCTACTCAATAGGTGGAAGTGGCCTGGCCAACAAATTAGTGTCAGCAAAGGAAAGTGGCCAGATCTGGCTGCCATCACCAATGAACCACACAACAAACAAACCAAGGCAAGTCCAATACATCTAGCCATCACTATTTGTGTTGGGGTGTGACAACCTAACACGCAACCTCATTCACACTTGGACCTTTGTGAGTGCCCCAGCACACCTAACTAGTCAAGCACAAACCACTTATGGGGGAAACAACTTCTATCCCTCATCGATGCATCCAAATGCTTGCATTGATGAGAGTATAGACGACCTATGGCACCACTTGCCATGATCCTAGATTTCAACACTTGCAAGCTCTACACTGATGGTGCAGGATCACTTTTTAAGCTACTCAACCCACATGAACGACCACCAAGTGATCTAAGTAGCATGGACAAGATTGTGGTCCATGAGAGGAGTAATAGGGCTACACTTTAGGATATAAAGCAAATGAATTGTTTTGTTACTATTAATTTAGATAGGCTATCACTTTGAGGTCTTTAATGGTTATTATTAATAAATTATTATCTTTTAACATTAGATGTTGATATGGATATTCTCAGAAGAATATGTTTTTATTTTTGAAGATATTGACCCTAGACTTTGATCTTACAAGAGAAAAAAACAAGCCAAAAAGTATTGAGTTATTATATTTTTGTTTATCTTTTATCTATGAGATCTGAAGATGCCTTTTAACAAGTCCTAAAAACTGGAAATTGGAGGGTTCTCTCTGACCAGCGCTCAACCTTTTCTTTATTTATTATATTTTTGTTTATCTTTTATCTATGAGATCTGAAGATTCCTTTTAATAAGTCCTAAAAACTAGAAATTGGAGGGTTCTCTCTGACCAGCGCTCAAACTTTTCTTTATTTATTCTACCTGTTACTAGATCCTAGATCCCAACTCTTAAAACACCTCAGTCTCCATAGGTTGGAAGCCAAGGGGACCAACTGCATTTTCAACATTTAGCAAACAATTTTTTTCTTGAGAAGAGAATTCTCTAATATCAAGAATATTTCCCAAGTGACCATGCTGAAGTGCTTACAAAAATATTTATTAAAAAAAAAAAAAAAAAACTAAATTTCCATCCCATAATTTCTCCCTTCAAATGCAAAAATCTCTGATGCACAGACATATTCAGAGTGCTGCAAATTAACTAATCTGAATCACCTTACGATATCAATTCAAACTCATTAAAATGGATAATTCACAAAGCTTGTTATGCATTTGAATCTCTAGAACCCTTTTTTCCTTCCCTATATTATCTTTTTTTTTTTTTTTTCACCTTATAGCCATAGTTAGAGCAGTATTGACCAACAAAATGCAGAACTTGAACACATTAACAGTTTGAATTTCAGCCATTGGTCCATGATTCGTTTGACTGTCATGACTCATGATAATAATATTCCTATCACAAGGTGATCTACTATTCACTTTAGTAGTAGCTTTGCTCTCGTATTCTGGCCCTTTTAAGACCTTATTCTAGTCACTGAAAAGACAATTTACTATATACATTAAAACTGGTCATCTCCCATCTACTCTTTTACGAAGCAGAATCCTGAATAATGATCACAGAGAGAAAAGTTAAGAAAAGACAGCTCTTCCCAATAGGGAGTTTTTTTGCTGACACAAACTTCAAACATTCCCTAAATACCTCAAATCAAGCTCATCAATCTTCAAAGTTTCTTCTGCTATATCACATAATGCATTTGAAGAAGCCAACAACACATCACAAAATCATCCTTTGACTGTCATTTCAATCAAAGTTCCCATGCCCAAACGGTGCCTGTCTGTGTCCTAACTAGTCAAATGATACCCCGCATGAACAAATTTAATAAGAGTACAATTTCTTTTCTTTTTCTAAATTTTTTTTTTTTACAATTAATCCATGTCATTATATGATTGGCAGGACACGGATGGAAAGGCTCGATATTCCAATCAGACTGGTCAACCAAGATCACCAATCTCCAAACTTTCTTTCACTACATTGCACAATGAACCTAAACGAACAAACCCCACATCAAAGCATTCATCCTTCTCTCATTTTCTTTTAATGCATTATCATTCCAAATACACCCAAATGCAAGAAAAATAAAACTGAAGTTCATCATAAACAAAACGAAAATACCCACCTACCATTTGAAGAAGTCAACACAACTTTGGGTAAATTCCCTTCACCTTCAGTAATCCTCACTCCTAAACATGATGTTTCTTTACTCGTACAAGTAAAGGCCATAACTTTGCTTGAATAACTGTCATATACAACACAAATAAGTAAATTAAATTCTGTTAGTATTTGCAACAAGAAAATTAAAAAAAAAAAAGGTTTTGGAATCTGGGTACGGAGGAGTGAGTTAACTCACCGGTCGATTCGGCGTAGTTTCGGATAAGTTGTGGTAGGGAGAGAAGAAGGAATAGAAAGTATCGACATGGTTGACAATGTTGCTGATGATGCCGAAAGAAAATGCTGTTGGAATAAAGAATCACGAGGGAATTAATACATTTGGACACTTTGTACTTTTGGATATTCTTCTGCATAATTTTAGTTTGCCCTTCATTTACAAATGCTGAGGTCGTGTTTGGCCTCTAATATAACCAACCAAGCCCACCAAAACCCTTATTCCCTTTTCTATCTTATCAAAGATCAGCCAGTTGATTCTATCCTACTTACTTTTCCTTCTCCCTTTTCTTTCGTATTACTTTACATGTATATTCAAACCCTAATCATATTATCGATTCGGCCTTTCTCACTACCTTGACTAACTAACATTTTCTATGTTTGTATTATGAGACGTAATGGAAGAAAAAAGAAGAATAAAATTGATTTGAGATGGCAAATTTTTAGATGTCAATGATACCAATTTTTGGGCTAAGAAGATGATGTCCATTCTTATGATATTTTCTATTTATATGCCAATAAATCTTATAAAATTTTGTTAACAATAAGTTATTTTCCTTTTTTGAGTGCTACTTTATTTTTTTTTTTCCTATAGTAAATGTCTATTATATATAATAGTCTTCATGCCACTCTAGTGATTTCATTGCTCTATGCTATTGAGTCTCCCCCACCTTTCCTTGAAACAAACCCTTGTCCTCAAGGTTGAAATGTGGGTCTAGCTATAAAAAAAAAAAGAAAAAAGAAAAATCCTCCCATGATATATTCTTTGGTGCCACTCCTTGCCACTGGACCAAAAGCTATGGAACCTCTTTATGCTTTTGCAAAATAATCCCTGTAGCTATAATACTCAAAGGTATAAGAAGAGGGTGGTTTTGTATAGCGTTTGGTGATAGGTCTAGAGAAGGTGTAGTAGATCCATGGGTTAGTTTCAAAGTCAACACATGAAACCTTTTTATAAGGTAGAGAAGTTTCAACTCGTAGGCACACTATCAAATCCTTCCGACAATCTCATAAGGACCATAGTATCTCTTAGCAAGCTTATGATATCCAACATGAGCTAAATAAATCTATTTATAGGGTTAAAGTTGAACAAATACCATGTCTCCCACTACAAAAATGACATATGAATGATGCTAGTCAGCATACCTTTTTCATACGAGTTTGTGCTTTACTTAAATTCTCCTTTAGCACTCATAAGATTTCATCCCTAGCTACCAACTCCAATTCCACTACATCTAATTTAGAAGTGCCTTAGACATATGTAGAAATCGTTGGTGGTTTCATACCATATACCACTTCAAATGTTGTCAACTGAGCCCATCATGAAATGACTTGTTATGGGCAAATTTTGCTCAAGGCAAATATTTAACCCACTCTTTAGGAGACTCCATAACATACCCTTTTAAGTACTGTTGGATTACTCTATTCAAAACCTCTCTAATCATCACTAAGGATGGTATGCACTGAACATAGAAAGCTTGGTTCCACTAAGATTCTTACTGGAACTTACTCATGAAAATAGTATCTCTATCAGAAACTATAATCTAGGAATCCCATGTAATTTAACCACAATGTGTAAAAATAGATGAGCTACTTTAGTAGCAGTAAAGTGGGAATTAAGTGCTCCTAAATGGCAATACTTAGAAAGTCAATCAATTATAACCATTATAATGGTATGCCCTTGAGACTTTGGTAAACTTGTAACAAAGTCTATGGATATATCTTCCAACACTCTTTTCGATATAAGCAATGGAACTAAAAGGCTAGTAGGTCTTCCTGTAGAATGTTTGATTTGTTGATAAATAGAATAGTCCTTGAAAAATACTTCTACATAATGTTTCATGCCTTCCCAATAAAATCTACAGCCAATCTCTTATATGTCTTTAACATGCTAAAATGCTTAACTATAAGCACACTATGAAATTCATGCAAAAGCTTAAGAATGAGTTTGGAAGTTAATACCAAAAATAGTCTATGATTGTAGTATAGGAGATCATTCTTCCAAGTAAGTGGCCAATTCATTGTTTTGCCACTGTTCAGTTCTTTAATGAGTCAAATAAAAGCCATTACAGTCTAGTGCTCTTGCTTCAATTCCTTAATTAGATGAAAATAAGGCATGGAAAATGCCATAAGAAAAGAATCAAACTGGTGTGACAAAGAATCAACTACTTTGTTATCTTAGCTTGACTTATAAATTATTGTATAGTTATAGCCAAGCAATTTAGCCAAATTTTTATGTTGTTCTAGTGTAATTCTTTTAGGCTGCAATGATTAGTTTGTATGATGAAGTGGGAACCCAAAAGATATTGGCACCACTTTTGTATAGCTTCCACACTTTCATGTAATTCACGAACTCAAGTTGATGCTTTAAGCAAATGAGAAGGCAACTTCTTGCTAAATAATGCGATAGGGTGATTGTCTTGAGGAAGAACAACCTTAATTCCTAATACCGAAACATCAGTTTCAACAATAAATTGTTTTCTAAAATCAAGTTGTGCTAAAATAGGAGCAAGTGTGCTTCAATTTAGTGAAGGCCTCATGAGTTATATCTATCCACTTAAATTTGTCCTTTTGTAATATATCAATTAATGGGGCTACAATGTGTGCATATCCCTTAATAAATCAATGATAATACCTTGAAAGTTCCAAAAATGCCCTCAATTGCTTCACAGTATTTGGAATTAGCCAATTTTGAATAGCTTGTACCTTTTTTGAGTCTAGACTCACTCCTTGCATTGATATAATATGGGGCAAATAAGCAATAGAAGATTTGCTAAATGCACATTTGGATATCTTTAGAAACAAGGTATTGTTTGCCAAAACCTCCGACACTTTAGCCAAATGTACTGCATACAATTCCAAGCTTGCACTGTATACTAAGATGTCATCAAAAAACACTATGACAAACTTATGTGAATATGGCTTAAAAATTATGTTCATCATTGATTAGAAAGTAGCAAGGGCATTACTTAATCCGAATGGCATTACTAAAAACTCATAATGTCCCTCATGAGTTTGAAATGTTGTTTTCTTGGCATCTTCTAGGTGCATCCTTATTTGATAGTATATAGAACACAAATCGAGCTTAGAAAAAATGGAAGTGTGGAAATAGGAAATTCATGCTTGATTGTAATTTGATTTAAGGCTCTATAATTGATGCAAATCGCCATGTACCATCTTTTTTTCTTGATAATTAATACCAGGGAAGAAAAATGGCTATTACGTTGTTGAATAATTCCTTGAGCCATCATTTCCTAATCTGTTTTGCAATTTCATTCTTTTGAAAATGTGGGTATCGATATAGTTTAACATTGACCGATGATATACCCTTGACTAAGTGAATACGATGTTAGATTTCTCGAAAAGGAGGTAATGATGATGGTGTCTTGAAAATGTAAGAAAATAATGTCAACACCTCTTTAATAAGAGTTTTACTAGTAGTATTCTCTAAACTCGTATCAACCTTTTAAGCCACAAGTTGAAAGTATGAAGATGTAGCGTCCATTTGTACTAACTTCTTAAACTGACTTTGAGAAATTTGTCCATTGTCAATTGTGTTGTCACCAGTTAATGTTACTATATGTCCTTATTTTAGAAATTTTAATGTTAATTGTGAGTAATTGATGGTAACTGATCCCATGTTTTGTAGCCACTACATACCCAATACCAAATTAACCCCTTGAATTGGAAGAACATAGAATGTTTCAATGAATTCAACTCCTTAAATGAGGATAGAAACATTTTCATTCTTACCTTCACAAAGTAATCTATGTCCATTACCAATCATCACTCCAAACTTAGTAGATGGTAAAATAGTTAAACCCAAATGTTTTGATGAGGATCATCTAGTACTTAAGAAGATAGAACCAAGGACTTAAGATTCATTGCAAGGAATTGGAGGATCAATGACCCAAGCTAGAGCAAAGAGGATGAATGATGCTCTACGAGGACTGTTTATGGACCTACAAGCTAAGGAATCAAATTACATGAAAGGAGGACCAACACTTATTAATGTAATTCATGTTTCCATGGAAGAAAAGTAAGGATTTGAAGTTCTAGAATAAGAAATATTATATATTGAACCAAAATAGGAAAGGGAATTTGCGGGTTTGTTGTTATTTTTTTTAGTATTTTTTTTATTTGTAATTTATATTATTTAGTTGCCTACTCGATTACATGAGGATAACGAAACAAATAGATTAGGCAACTTAGGTTTTCAATATTCTTGTATGACTCTGTATAAGCTGTGCAAGGACCGACCATGAAGAACATCTCATCTTTGATATATGAAAAACACATTTTTCGTGAGTAAAATGAAAACCACTTTTTGTTCTTTTGAAAAAGAACTTTTCCATAGAATTCTTAACCAAATAACTAGGAATACCTATTGATAACTTAGGTTACAGTCAATAGGATTGATTGGGGTCTTGTTACACATTGCTTATTCAAGACGATCCTCGGGGTAATTGAAACTAACTAGCATCGTCGGGGTTCTAGGTTTAATATACCTAGGGTTTCACGCATCATTGGTATCAAAGCTAGAGCAATGAGGATCATCTAACACTTAAGAAGACAGAACCAAGGACTTAAGATCCATTGCAAGGAATTGGAGGACCAATGACCCAAGCTAGAGTAAAGAGGATAAATGATGCTCTATGAGGACTGGTTATGGACCTACAAGCTAAGGAATCAAATTACATGAAAGGAGGACCAACACCTATTAATGTAATTCATGTTTCCATGGAAGAAAAGCAAGGATTTTAAGTTCTAGAATAAGAAATATTATATGTTGAACCGAAATAGGAAAGGGAATTTGCGGGTTTGTTGTTATATTTTTTAGTATTTGTTTTGATTTGTAATTTATATTATTTAGTTGCCTACTCGGTTACATGATGATAAGAAAAAAAATAGATTAGGCAACTTAGGTTTTCCATATTCTTGTATGACTCTATATAAGCCATGTAAGGGCCGGCCATGAAGAACATCTCATCTTTGATATATGAAAAACACATTTTTCGTGAGTAAAACGAAAACCACTTTTTGTTCTTTTGCATAAGAACTTTTTCATAGAACTCTTAACTGAATTATTAGGAATACCTATTGATAACTTATGTTATAGTCAACGGGTTTGATTGAGGTCTAGTTATGCATCGCTTATTTAAGACGATCCTCAGGATAATTGAAACTAACTAGCATCGTCAGGGTTCTAGGTTTAATATACCTAGGGTTTCATGCATCATGTTTGGCCAAGTGACTTAGAACAAAATTATGTGTACTACTAAGTGTACTAGCACTGTAACATGCTATTTATTTATAGTACCATGAAACCTCAAAGTTCATGGAATAGCATCACCTGGTAAGGCAAGATAATTGATAGCACATGAGTTATTTGGCATAATTTCTTTGATAGGTACATTATCTTCATTCTCATACTACATATGTTCCTCCTCCTCATTGGTTAATAGCAACAAAAAATTAGCCATGCATTTGTGACCTCAACTGAATTTTTCATCACAATTATAACATTAACCTTTGTCTCCTCTGGCTTATATTTTGGATAAAGATAGATGTATAATTGATAAAGAATGTTTAAGAAATGGTTGAGTTAACTAGTACGAAGAATTTAGGTTTGAAGAAAATGATTGATTATGTGAACTAGATTTAGAAAAAGAATTAGGTAGTATTGGTGGTTTATGAAACCGAAGAGTATTAAGTTTATGGTAAGAAGTAGAAGAATTATGATATCTATTATTAAGAAAAGTTTGGTCTAAAAGTTTAGCTTTATGCATCTTGACTAATCTAATTGTGTCCATTAAAGATTTTAGTTTACCAAGTAAAACATTTGTTTTGATTGTAGGTGACAAGCTAGAAACAAAACAACTTTTGAGGAAAGAATCAGTCAACCTACAGTCTTGTTGGACAATGCTTCAAATTGTGATTGATACTTAGCCACTGTAGAAGTTTGCATCAATTTTGAAAGCATGCCTTCCACGTCTTCATACTCTAATGGTTCAAATCTTGTCTACAACACTTCCACAAACTTTTGCCTAGCACTCAACTATTTGTTACGATACATCCACTAGTACCATTAAAGAGTAACATCTTTCATAGAAAATGATGCTATCGTAATACCTTGTTCATTTGTAATTTGATGAAAGGTAAAGAACTGTTTTGCTTTGAAAATCCATCTTTGTTAAGTTCTTTTGATAATAGTTTTGATGATAATAAAAAAGTTAAGAGATTACTAACTAGGTTATTAAGTGTGTAGACAAATAATATATACGTAATTCAGTTTAATATCTCAAAAGAGAAGTTTTCCTCTCAAGTTATTACTCAGAAGATAATTTAGAGACTAACTCAGAGAGTAGACCTATTGTATGACTCTCAAGCTTTTATTCAAAAGGTAACTCAGAGAATGACTTAGAAAGTAGACTTGCTGCACTAAGATAAATGCAAAAATGAATAACATGTTAAAGGATAAGTTTATATTTGAAGATTTAATCAACTTGAAGGCTTAACTCTAAAGTTGAATGTATTTGGATAATATATTTAAAATGTTCTGCAAAGTTGGTTAATATATCTAAGGGATTTGAAATTATAATCAGTTCAAAGATTAAAATTACAATTGATCTAGACTTGACGAAGCAAAGTATGTCTGATGAAGATTTATACTTTTCAAAATTCAAAGTCGCGCTTGAGGAGTATAAAATATTAAAAAAGGATAACAACCGAGATACATTTATATTTTTAAGGGATATGAAATCAATCGTAGTTTTGAAGATATTATCCGTGCACTTTGCTAACAATATGGAACTGATCAAGGAACATTTTTGAATTAGAGATAAACAACAAAATATCCTTAAAAAATCTTATCTCCAACATCTATCTTATCTTCTTCTAGTCATTACATGATCAAAAGTAATATACCCTTAGAGTCCAAGAAGAACAGAGCACAACACAACATGGAAAAAAAATAACTCAACATTCTTTATGAAATTTTTTTATTACACTTCATTTTTATTTTGTACCAAACTTAGTGAAGATTACATTATCATTATTCCTCATTGATTTTGATTTTTTGTGAGAGTTAGATTACAGATAGGCTTTGAGTTCAAAGATAGCTAAGTGATAGTTTGAAGTTTAACAAAGTAAATTGTGATCACTATTTGTAAATCTCATTTTGTTATTGGATATATTAAAACAAACTGGTGTGGAATACTAGGTCTTTATCTTGGAGCTAGAAGAGAGGACTTACGCTTGAGGCGGAACCTTTATAAATCATTGCACAAGCTCCTCTTACTTTGCTCTTTTATTTTTGTGCATTTGATTATCTATTGTGTTTGCAAAGTAAATTCAAAGCCATATTTTACAAGCAAATAATTAGGGACATGATTTGATTTTTTAAGAAAGAAATTTTTTTAGCAACTAGTTCACCCAACCACTCCCCTTGTTGGTTTCTTCGAGACCAATGAGTGGTATTAAAATGGGTCTCTTTTATTGAATTGAGTGATCCACTTTATCATGGTTAATAATAACATTGCAATCAATCAAGCTTCATACTTTGATGGTACGAATTACTTGTACTGAAAAATGCACATGTCCACTTATATTAAAGCTAATGAATATGCTTTATGGTAGGTGATCGATATTTGAGACAATCAAGTGAAAGAATGAGTGATGTTGAATTCATTGAGGCTGAAATAAAGCTCATTGAGCAAAATAATAAGGCTAAGAATATGCTTCTCATAACTATAGCACCATTTGAATTTTACTTGATTTCTTCATGCAACATAGCTAAAGAAATATGGGATACTTTGTTTGAAACTTATGAAGAATAGATATGATGAAGGAAACAAAAATTAATGCTTTATTGTAGAGATATGAATTGTTTAAAATTAAACCTAATGAGGAAATTAAAGTTGCTTTCAATTGTTTTACTATTATAACTAATGAACTAACCTTTCTTGGAAAGAAAATAGAAGATCCCGATCATGTTAGAAAAGTATTGCAGATCTTACCAAAGTCATGGGATGCCCACAAGATTGCTATAGAAGAAGCACAAGATTTGAACAAGCTCATACTTAATCAATTAAGGGAGAAGTTGATGGCATATGAGTCTCATTTGAGCATAACTAAAGAATCCAATAGTAGCACAAAAGCAATTGCATTCAAAGCGAAGAAAATAGTTATTGAAGAGTTTGATTCTGATGAGGACATCTATATGCTTGCAAAAAGATTTAACTGGCTGATGAAAAGGAAAGGTAAGAAATTTAAAAACTTTAGCAAATATAACAAATATGATGTAGGAAAAAACATTAAGGAGATGGAAGAGAAGAAAGAGATTACATGTTTTGAATGTAAGAAACTTGGATATATCAAATATGAGTGCCTAGTTCTTATAAAGAAGATGGAAAAATTCAAGAAGAAAAGCCAAGCAATGATGGTAACTTACAGTGACTTAGACAAGTTAGAAGCTGACTTAGAAGCTATAAATGAAGATGAGGAAGAAGCCAATTTGTGTTTAATGGCTACATCTGATATAAATCTTGAATCTAAAGCTAACATATCAGATAATGAAATGTATGCTATGGTGAAAAAGTTGTTAAAAGCTCTTAAAAGAGCAAACATAAAGATATCTAAGTTAGAATAAGAAAATAAAACCTTGAAAAATGAATAAGATGTTCTAAGTCAAACAAATAAATTGCTTATTGATGAAAATGACATCTTAAAGAATGATAATGAAAAAATGCATGTTAGTTTTGATGCTTTAAGAAAAGAAATGGTGTTTTAAAGGATTAAATTAAAGATTTAAAAGTTAGAATCAAAGATATGTCACAAACGATCAAGAACACCTTCAATAAATTTAATGAAAGTGACAAAAAAATTAAACATGATCATAAGTAGTCAAAGACCTGCGAGTATTAAACATAGACTTGAATATGAACATGCTAGCGTATATAATATGAAAAAGATTGTGTTTGTTAAATGAAGTGAATTTGTGAATGCTCAACTTATTAAAAATAAAGAACTTATAAAAAAGAACTTAAAAAATAGCAGCAGAGAATACTTCATAATGTACTCTCAACAACATAAGTATCCACTTAGAGGATACCTTAGAGACTACAGGTATAGATATGATAAATGGTATCTAAGGCAAAACTATCACTATTAGGTAAATCAAAGGTATAATACATCTTCTTATATGTGTTTCTTTTGTAATAAGGTAGGCCATATGGAAAAGTATTACTTTTTATAAAAGAATTAGCCTTAGTACACATTAAGTTAAGAAACAAGAAAAGACGAGCTTGACTTATCAAGGACCTAAGCTAGTTTGGGTTCCTAAAAGGGTTTGATCACCTTTTTTGTATGATTGTAGGGATAAGGAACAAAAATAAAAGGCACTTGGTAACTAGATAGTAGGTATTCAAGCCATATGACAGGAGATGCGTCCTTGTTCATTAGCATAATGTGAAAGGAAAAAGGATATTCAAGATTTGGAGATGACAGTAGAGATAAAAGTATAGGAACATGTACAATTAGTTATCCTCTATATTTGATTGAAAATTTTTCTTTGGTGAAAGGACTAAAATGTAATCTTTTAAGTATAAGTCAATTTTGTGATAAAGGTTATAGAATGATCTTTGAAAAGAGTAAATGTTATGCTTACAATTTTGAAGGAGTAAAATTGTTCGAAGGATTTAGGAAAAGGAACATATATCTAATTATACTCTTTAATATGAATAATGAGTGTTGCTTTTTGACCATGAATGAAAATATACATGTTTGGCATAAAAAGCTTGGTCATTTGAACTTTAATTAACTAGAAAAACTTTCTAAAAAGAATCTTGTTGTTAGTTTGCTTAGAATAGTGTAAAATATGATATTAAATATACAACCTTTTTAAAGAACAAAATGGTTTCAATTATACATAAAAGTAAAAATATGATTTCTATTAAAAGACCACTTGGACGGTTACACCTTTATCTATTTGGACCTACAAGAACTTTAAGTCTAGGAGGAAATAAATTTGGACTTGTGATTGTTGATGATTTTTCAAGATAAACATGAGTATTCTTTTTAAGACATAAGTTTGATACTTTTGATATGTTTAAAAGTTTTGCTAAATAAATCTGAAATGAGAAAGGATATTCTATTGTTGCTCCAAAAACTGATCATGGCAAAGAATTTGACAATACTCTATTTGTAACATTTTGTGAAGAACATGGAATAAATCATCATAATTTTTCAGCAACATATACACCCCAACAAAACGGAGTAGTTAAAAGAAATAATAGGACAATATAAGAAATCACACATTCTATGTTAAATGAAATTAGAATAGCTAAATACTTTTGGGCTAAGGCTATTGCAATTGCTTGCTATATAATGAATAGAGTATATGTTTGACTTAGTATTACGAAAACATCATATAAATTGTTTTGTGGTAGAAGATTGCTTGTTTCATACTTTCATGTGTTTAGATGTATATGTTTTGTGAAAAAGAATGCAAAAAATCTTGGAAAGTTTGATGAATGATTAGATGAAGCAATTTTTTTAGGATGTTCACAAAATAGTAAGCTTATTGTGTTTTCAATAAAACAACAAAAGTAGTTGAAGAATCTATCTATGTATGCTTTTTTGATGAAGTGAAAGATGATTTTGATGATGATGAAGTGTTTATGCTTATGAAGGAAGATAAGAATAATAAATTTGAATCTGATATAGATAAAAAGGAAGACCCATTTGATGAAATCTTAAAATCTAATAACTTAGAGACTAAATTAGAAGGTAATTTAGAAAGTAATCCCGAAAGTTCAAAAACCTAGAAGTATAAATCATCTCATCCCCCTAATTTAATTATTGGAAATATAGATTTAGGAATGAAAACTAGATCTAAGTTACAAGAACTTGAAAATCATTTTGCTTTGTTGTCTGAATTTGAGCAAAATAATATTGATGAAACATTAAATGATAGTAACTGGATCAATACAATGTAGGAAGAATTAAGCCAATTCCAAAGAAATAATGTTTGGAATCTAGTACTTAGACTTGAAAATAAGTGCATAATAGGCACTAAATAGGTTTTTAAAAATAAACTAGATGAAAATGGAAAGATTGTCAGAAATAAAGCTAGGCTAGTAGCTAAAAGGTATTCATAAGTGAAGGCATAAATTATGATGAAACTTATGCTCTTGTTGCTAGACTTAAAGCTATATGACTCTTGCTTGCTTAGGCTTGTTTTAAAGATTTTAAGTTGTTCCAAATGAATGTAAAAAGTGTTTTCTTGAATGGTTATATCAAAGAAGAAGTGTATGTTAAACAATCTCTTGGATTTGAGGATTCTTTTAAGCCTAAGTATGTTTTTAAGTTAAGAAAAGCTTTGTATGGACTTAAACAAGCAAGAAGAGCTTAGTATGAGAGACTCAATGAGTATTTGATCTCTAGTGGTTATCAACAAGGTATAATTGACACAACTTTATTCTTGAAACACTATGATAATGATATATTAGTTATATAAATCTGTGTAGATGACATAATATTTGGATCAACTAATGAAAAATATTGTCAAGAGTTTGTAAAGCTTATGCAGGTAGAACTTGAAATGTTAATGATGGGTGAGTTGAACTTCTTTTTGGGTCTACAACTTAATCAAACAAAAGAAGGAATTTTCATTCATCAAGAGAAGTATACTAGATAAATTTTGAAAAAGTTTGGATATGAAAATTCAGAGAAAGTAACTACCCTAATGAGTTCTTCTACTAGGTTAGATCTTGATTCTTAAGGTAAGAAAATCAATGAAAAATTATATAGAAGTTTAATTGGTTTGCTTCTGTATCTAACCGCATGTAGATCGAATATTCTATTTTTTGTTTGTATTTATGCAAGATTTCAAAATAATTCAATTGAAACACATTTAAAAGCTGTTAAAAAAAATTTCAAGTACATTACATGCATTGTAAAATTAGAAATTTGGTATCCCAAAAATCAAAGTTTTGAATTAATTAGATACTCATATGTTGATTATGTAAGATGCAAAGTGGATAGAAAAAGTATTTTTGGTACTTATCAATTCTAAGGAGATAAACTGATTTCTTGGTCTTCTAAGAAATAGAACGCAGTTGCTCTATCAACACTAGAAGTTGAATATGTCTCAATTGGAAATTGTTGTACACAAATTCTTTGGATAAAACAACAAGTATTATGGATTATAGATAATATAAGTGCTATAAATTTGACAAAAAATCCTGGGCATCATTCAAGAACTAAATAAATAGAAATTAGACATCATTTTATTAGGGTTTCTGTTGTAAATGGAAATATTAATATTGATTTTTTTTATTGAGAATCAATATTTAGATATTCTTGCAAAACCTTTAGATCGAAATAGATTTGAATTTTTGAGAAATGAAATTGGTATGTGTAATTCCTTTTAATGTATTTATTATATATTTTTCTATATGTGTTTTAAGTATGAATAACAATAAATAAAAACTACGTTATTTTTGGAAAATAAGCAAATTAAAAGATTTTCATATTCGTTGAAGCACTCTTCCTAATGATTGAATTTCAAAAAGTAAACTCAAACACTGTTTAATTTCAAATTCGAAATCCTAAAATGGCTCTAAGAAAATCCTCTAAAATAGCGTCTAAAGGTTTCTAGTCCAAGAAAAACAAAGAAACTATCACCATTAGGGATGAATCATTTGATTTTGAGCAAATGGTATCTTTAGACAAAAATAACCAGAAAAAGAAGGAAATAAGGTTAGAAAAAGTGCATGACCATTTTAAGGAGATGTCTAATAAGGAGGAAAGTGAGGATGGAGAAATGGTTAGTGAAAATGAGTCCGTTGGAAGTGGTTCTAGGAATGACGACATGGAATCTAACTCTAACACTAAAATTAACTCTAAAGAATTTAAGGAGAAGGAACTAGAACCAAGAAAGAAGGAAAGGATGAAGAAGAGAAAATCCTCTTCCGAATCAACATTCGACAACGCTCAACTTAAAAAAAAAAAAGGAAAAGAACTTCAAACAAGGTATTGGAATGTTCTTTTGTAGACTTCAAATTTTTTATAAATAATGGCTTTTACTAGGATCCTTGGCTAGATTGGATAGGATGTAAAGTGACTGATAGTGTGGATGGGGATTTAGTAAGAGAGTTTTATAATAATTTGGAAATGTTAGAAGGTTTAGTTTTGAAATCATGGATTTCAGGAAAGTTTGTGAAGATTAGTAGGAAAAATCTCATTGATTGCTTTAATATGAAAGATGAAAAGGATGATGAAAAGCTGATCAATCCTACTAAGAATGAGGTTTATAAGGAGATTAATGATGGAGTTGGAAATTTTGTAGAAAAAGATATATTTTCTTTAGAATTTGAATTGTTAATAAGACTTTAGCATAAAGTTGTTACAAATTGCATATTGCTAAAGAATGGGTGTAAAACAACAGTTTCTAAAGAAGAGGCAGTATTAATCCTAGCAATTAAAAAGAAATTGAAAATTGATATGCCCAGTAGGATATTAAAGCACATGTGGAGGATAAGAGGATACAGACCTTATGGAAACCTTTTGATGAAAATGTTTAGTTTTAAGAAACTTAGTCTGCTTAAGAAGATTAAGTCACCAATTGGATTGAAAATGATTGGTTAAACAAATTAGAAACATATGAACATTCTAGTGAAGGAAATGTTTGGTTTTCAATAGATAGAGCATGGTATAGACATCCTAAATTTAGTAAGGTAAAGTTTGATTGGAAGAAGGTGAAGGTAATTATTGAAGGGGAGTTTTCATTAGACTTAGAAAGTGGTTCAGAGGATTTTGAACAATTTGGAAAGGAGGTAAACATACCCCTTATGAGAGTTGGTAAAGAAGTTATGAAGGAGGAGAAGAAAAAGAATAATATTAGAACTGGAGGGAAATTTGAAATTAATGAAGGAAGGAAAGTTCTTGAAGATGATAAGTTAGAAAGTGACTTTGAAGGTGTTACTGTTAAATCACTTGGAGAATCTTCAAAACCCAACCTTAATGCTAACCTTATTGGTCTGATGGAGAAAAGGTTTGTTGAAATGAGGAAGGGCCATCAAAAATCAATGCTGGATGCATTGAAAGGTTTTGAAAAACCTAATCCAAAACATCCTAACACTAATCCTTCATCACCATCCCTTGAACCAATTAGACAATCTTCTCTTAGATAGAGTCTTACTACTTCACAAGCTAATGTGGACTAAGATCAAAACTCTACACCAACTTCTCTTACTACCTTAAATAGTAAGACATCATCACCTCAAGCTCAAACTGTTTCTCAAAGGAATCTAGATGAATCAGCACCAAACATGCAGATCATTCTTTACTAACCTCTAGATTTCAACAAATTCCAATCTCAACAACTTGAAGATGCTCCTACTTAAGAAAGTCTAGAAAATTTAAAAGATGTGCCAGAAAATCTATTAAGAAAACTACCATAAAGAAAAATTAGTTGATATTTGTACTATCAAGACTATATTGTTATCTTGTTATCTATTTTTACCGCTACATTTGCTTTTAATGTAGAATCTTCTTTATATAACTACTACATTCTTGTTAATGTTCTCATTTATTAATGTTAATTTTCTTATTTTTCTTATTTTTCTACTGATAACAAAAGGGGGAGAAACATATGTGTGAAAAATAAATAAAAACTTAAAGTATTCATAAAGAAAAAAGAATCTAAAAAGTTGAATAAATATTTTAAATTTTTTTGTTTATGAAGGTTTTATTATCATAAAAAAGGGGGGGAATTTTAAGTTCTCTTAATAATAGTTTTGATGATAACAAAAAACTAAGAGATTACAAATTAAGTTATTAAGTATGCAGATAAATAACACACATGTAATTTAGTTTAATATCTCAGAAGAGAAGTTTTCCTCAAGTTTTTACTCAAAAGGTAACTCAAAGAGTAGACCTACTATATAACTCTCAAGCTTTTACTCAGAAGATAAATTAGAGAATGACTCAGAGAGTAGACCTACTACACTAACATAACTGCCGAAATGAATAGCATGTTACATGATGAGTTTATATTTGAAGATTTAATCAACTTGAAGGCTTAGCTTTAAAGTTGAATGTATTTAGGTAATACACTCAAAATGTTCTACAAAGTTGGTCAATATATCTAGAGGATTTGAAATTATAATTAGTTTAAAGATTAAAATTAAAGTTGGTTTAGACTTAATGAAGCAAAGTATATCCAATGAAGATTTATATTTTTCAAAATTCAAAACTATACTTGAGGAGCAAAAAATATTAAAAAAGGATAACGATAGAGATATATTTCTATTTTTAAGAGATATGAAGTCAACTATACTTTTGAAGATATTATCTACGGACTTCGCTAACAATATGGAATTAATCAAGGAACATTTTTTAATTAGAGATAAACAACAAAATATTCAGAACAAATCCTATCTCCAATGTCTAGCTTATCCTCTTTTAGCTGTTGGATGATCATAAGTAATATACCCTCTAGAGATGGCTAAATGATAGCTTGAAGTCTGATAAAGTGAATTGTGATCACTATTTATAAATCTCAATATCGTGATTGGATATAGTGGAACATAATGGTGTGGAATACCGGGTCCTCGACTTGGAGCTGGAAAAGAGGACTGGCGCTTGAGACAGAACCGTTATAAATCATTGTGTAGACTCCTTTTACTCTACTCTTCTATTTTTGTGCATTTGATTATCTATTGTGTTTGCAAAGAAAATTTAAGGCCATAATTTACAAGCAACTAATTAGGGATGGGATTTGATTTTTTAAGAAAGAATCTTTTTTTTTTTAAGCAACCAATTCACCTCTCCTCTTAGTTACTCTTTGGGACCAACAATCCTAAAGCATCTTGTCTACTAAAATTTAGAATTTCTGACTTTATTCCTTTAAGCAAAGAATCTTGCTATGTATAAAAATTAACACCCCCTAAAAATGATGAATCATTAGTATTTGAAGTGTTTTCTGAAAGACTAAAATGATTTTGGTTCATCTCCAATTTTTCCAATCTTGTTGTTATCAATGCAAGTGCATCTTGAATAGCTCCTAAGGAATTCTTAATAGAATCTATGTCTATTAAATTCGATTGTGATCTTAGTTCAAGTGCCATGAATGACAATGTGATAAGAGCACCAAAATGTTAGGCCTCTAATATAACTGAGACCACTAAAACCCTTATTCCCTTTTCTATCTTATCAAAGATCAGCCATGTTGATTCTATCCTACTAACTTTCCCTATTCCCTTTTCTTTTATATTACTCTCTAGGTATATTCAAATCTTAATCGTATTATCAATTCAACCTTTCTCACTATCTTTACTAACTAACATTTTATATGTTTGTGTTACAAGATGTAACGGAAGGACGAAGAAGAATAAAGCCAATTCAAGATGGCAAATCTAGTAGATGTCAATGACACCAATCTAGTATATGCCGATACGCTTTATGAAATTTTGCTAACAATAAGTTATTTCTTACTTGGCTACTATTTTGAATTTTTTTCTTGTATGTAATGCCTACTATATATAATAGTCTTCATGCCACATTGATGATTTACTTACTCTATGTTGCTGAGTTGTAATAGGTTGCCTATGGTTCCTTACTAAGGAATAAGTTTTAAAAGCAATAGCAATTCTTCTCATATTGTTATTTTATTTAGTGATTAGAAATATTTTTAGAATAAAAGTTATATTTTGTGAGGAATAGTAATTTTTTATATGGATGGAAAAGATAAAATATTTGTGTTTCTAGGGCCTTAGCTTGCTTAGGATGATGTTTGTCATTTTTTTTTTAATGGATGTTATCTTTTTTTGGACTTTATTAACATTTTGTGATCCTACTTGGAAAAAAAAATGACAAAATATTTTTTATTTATCTAGTACTATTAAGAAAAAACTTTCCCTTTTGAATTCCACATTCTTATCCATAAAATTCCTAAGAATGCACACAAATGATTCCATATATTCCATGTATAAATGTTAGGCAATTTTTCCAATGTAACTTTTTTCTCTAGGCTTCTTTTTTACATTTCTCAAGATAGGTAATTATTTTCTCACATTCTTTCAAAACTTTTCAATTTCTTTATTTTCTTGTTATCATTGTCATAGTATAATAAAAAACAATATAAAAAACATAAAGTCAAAATTTTTATCTTTAATGTACATTTTTTAAATAAATTTCATGTGTGCTTATTTTTTTCTTCTTTCAAAATAGTTAATATTATGTATAAATTGACATATAATTATTGCATTTTTCATTTTGATGAAGTTATCTCCTTTAAATTTAATGCCCACATTGCGCGTGCATGATTCGTTGGTGTGTGTATACACACATTGCAAGAGCAACCACAGTTAATTTCACATTATATGAAATGGAAATATTACTTATGGCATATTTTTTTACAAACCAAATAGAAAAATAATTCTTCCACAAGTAATAAGGCATAATGACAATTTCATTTTAAATGAAACTAAAAGTTACGAGTCTTCCCTTCAAGATATCCTTAGGAAAAGTGTTCAAGTGAAAAAAGTGTGAAAGAATTTAGATCCTTTCATTGTATTTTTCTTCATTTTCTAGATTTTATTTTATAAAAACACTAAATAAGAATAATAAAATAAATTACATGGGGGAATTAATAAAGATTTTGAGATATGAAGGGATAATTGCAATAAAAAATTATGCTTGCCTCAAAGTGCAAATTAGGGGTGTACGTTTTACGAGGTGCAAATTAAGGATAACTACAAAAACATGTGATTAGCTAAGGATGTCCTTAACTCCTTGCCATAACAATGTTAACATGTGATGCATCTATAGGATGTATATTTGAGCTCAGTGAAATTAAAGGATGTAACTCATAACATGTAATGCATACCGAACTGCCTTCAAAACATCACTTGAGACTACTCCCCAATAGTTGGTGTATGGAAAAGCATGCTATCTTTTGGTGGCAATTGAACATAAAGTGTATTAGTCCATAAGACAGATGAATGTTGATTTAAATGCTTCTGGACTCAAAAGAAAGTTGTAGCTCAATGAACTTGATGAGTGGTGGATGTTGACCTATGCGAATATGAGAATTCATGAAGAGAGAATAAAAAAATATCATGATTCTCACATTCGTCATCCTAAGAAATTTCAAGAAGGTGATCAAGCTCTGTTATTCAATTCACAATTGAAACTTTTTCTAGGAAAATTAAGACCTAGGTGATCAAGTTTTTCCACATGGAGCAATTGAACTTGAACACCCTAATCATAAAAATTTTAAGGTTAATGGACAAAGATTAAAGTTGTATTTAGGAGGCGGAATAGAACATGAAAATTGAGAGGAGTCTAAACTCCAATTACTAGCTTTGTGAGCTAAGAAATTTGAAAGACAACGAGCCAATGACATTAAAAAAAAAAAAGTATGCTTTATGGGAGGCAACCCATGTCTAACTTTGGTGAGTTGAGTTCCTTTTACTTTTCTTTGTTTTTTACTATCCTAAGTCCATTTTTATGTCAAAATTGCAAGTGTTTGGAATTTTTTTGCTTACTCATGAGAAAATGTGAGTTTAATCCTAAGTGTGGGGAGAAGCACATTTTGGTATGATTTAATCTTTAAAAGAGATTGAGGTAAGTTTTCATCCAATTTCCAAGAGTTTTGTGCATATTACATGTTGAACTAATGATGGAAACTTTAAATATTTTTGCTACAAATTGGGTAATTTGAAACACAACTAATCATTTGGTGGAATTTGAGGATGCTAAAGGATATATTTTTTTGATCTAGAGTCTACCTGGCCTTGAGTATGGTTAGGTAAAAGGAGGGGGTCATGCTTAGAGGGCATTCTAATCCCAACATAGCCTCTATTGCTTGCTTGTGTAATAAGGCGGGTAGACTCCTATGTGCATTCTGATCCTAACACATCCCCTCCTGCCCACCTTTATAGTAGGGCAAGTAGCCACCTGACGGGCATTTTGATCCCACCTTAGCCTTGAGCATGGTCGGGTAATGGGGTAGGCTAACCTTTGTTAGGCCCTGATGGACGATCTGATCGTTCTAACAAGTTAAATCCTATACTCAATCCTAGCTTACGATCAGTTCTCAGGCAAGTGTACCTATCAATTAGCAGTATAGCATAGGAGTATAGGTATTGATCCCACGGAGACTTATAAGTACTAGTACTAACGATTATCCTACTATTTAACTTTTCACTATTGATGATCTTAATTATCCTAATTATTGCTTAAATCTGAATGGAACGAATAAAATGATTAAAGTGAATATATTCAAACACTCCCTTAATTAATTTAATGGTCTACGCATACCCTACCCAAGATCCACCACTAATTATCATGCAACTTTTATTCAATTACAAACTTTCCAATGATTAATACCCAACATCTCTGATTTGTGGAGTTTCTTACATTAGATTAAGGTCTTTCTCAAGATCAATAATCCCTAATCCTAATTAAGTCAATTAAGATCTCTCTTTAATTAACATAATTAAGATTGCAATAAAATCCTAGGACTCTCAATTGAATCAGACCACAATGACTTTGCTCAATACAGACAACCTCCTATAACCTATCTCTAGGATTACAAGTGGTCTTTTCATTCATGCCAGATCTACTCTATTAAACAATTTCTCAATCATAATAACAGAGATCTAGTTCAATCCTAATACTGCGCACATACCAAGATGAACAAACCATGATTGCAACATGAATAAACTCAAAGATTAGGATTAATTATTGAACATCAACAATTCTGTTACATGACAATTAGGGGTTTCTCAAGGGACTAGGTATAAAACAATTAGCTACTCATGAATCTAATAAAAAGAATAAAACAGAAAATAATTGAATCCATAAGGAAATTCAAACACAAAATATCTTGGCTTCAAATCCGAAAACTCATCTGGCAACAACTTCTCATCTCTAGGGTTTCTGTTGTGCCGCCTCCTCCCCTTCTCTCCCTAGGGTTGTTCAATTTATACTTTCTAGGAAATGGCAGAGGATCTTTAGCTGGAAAGATACAAGTGTATCTTTCCTTTTCCAAGTGAATTTCGAAAAGTGAATAACATTCGCCTGACACGTCCACCAACATGTCCGGATTTCGAACCGTGTCTCCCTCTGGTCGATAATCCGCAATTCCTCATTCTTGTTCAGTATGTGGCACGGCTAGAAACACGACTAGATTATGAACCGTGCCATGTTCTGGATTTTTTTCTCTTCTCTGCAGCGTCTGCCACGGCTTCAAGCACACCTATATCACAAGCTGTGCTTCCTTTCCAAGTGACAACTTTCATCCTCAGGTGTGTACACGGTTCATGACACGGGCGTGGCTTTCCCTATGCTGTCCCTAAGTAGCTTTAGCTTGATCTTTTAAGCTTTAATCATGCTTCTTTTGTTATCTTTCCACTTCTTTTTGGTATTATACCCTAAAACTGATATATTTATCTGTTAAATACCGAATCTACATTGATTTTATTCAAAAGACTACACAAATTCATCATTAACGCCCATGATTTATAAGGGTTAATTTACTCTTATCAGCCCTAACTAAAAAAAAAAAATTGTGCAGCCTCATTCTTTTCTACACTATATAGCCCATTCCCTCTTAAACCAATAACCACACTCTTTTAACATCATTCCTTTCTCACTCTCACTTACACACACTTACTCTCATTCATTTTTACAACTAATCAATAACATTCTCTTGGATATCAAAGTTCTTGTTCACACCAACATCCTAACCAAGTCTTCTAATCTTTTATCTTTAGTCATTTGTTTATAATTCTCTTCTTGCACTTAATTGGGTTTTTCCTATGCAAGTGGATTTATGGTAATGCATGCTTAATTTGCTTAAGGATTTGTGTTTCTATGATCCTTATTTCAAGTTTGTACTTCAATTTTTGTTGAACCATGTTCTACAATATCATGTTCTTGTTGATTTCATCACTACATAGGGTTCATGCAAAATTTTGTTGGATCTAAAAATTAAGGCTTTTGCTTTACTCATGCAATTTCATGCTTATCATGTCTTGTAATACATATTGTTTGAGAAATTTGTGGCTATCATGTTCAAATCTTGATTTAAGGTTTTGTTACGCATTGAAACCCGAGCCACGTTACTGCCCGCCACGTGTCCTTATCTCATAAGAACACGTTAAGGCTCTGAAACAACTCTAATACATTTTACCCTATAACTCCTATATAAAGGCATTTCATATATCTCCAAAATTTCAAATAATAACTTGAACCATATCAAACATCTAATGCAACAGAAGTCTTAAACACCAAAATAACATTTTCAAAAGATAATGTCTATCACAGCCTAATAACTTAATTCTACCAACACCTAATCACCATAATAGTAATAGAAATCTTCATCTTCCTCTCTTTATGGTTCACCCAAACCCAAATTATCTTTTGGGTTCTCATCTCCCTTAACATCTACATCTAAAAATGATTTCCCGAAGGGTGGCTAATGCCCAATACGTATAACACAAATACATACCCATGAACAAACATAAATAAGTATCACACGCATCATGTAGGACTTAAACATAGATAACCATTTTATAATATAGTTTATGTCCATAAGTAAACAAGAGGGTACTCATGACCCCCTTAACATAATTAACACATTGGAGCATGACTTGGTGATGGGAATTGCTACTATTTACCCTATACCCATGATCCCTTAATCCATAAACTTGGTGATGGGAACTGCCACTATAGGCCCCATATCAATGTACACTTAAACCTGGTGATGGGAATTGTCACTACGGGCCCTACACCCATATATACTTAACCACTTAAACTTGGTGATGGGAACTGCCACTATGGGCCTTACACCTATCACGCCCCGAAAGGGGGCCTAGAAGTTTCCACTAAAACCATCATGGCACGTGTGCACCCGTTACATGATGATCGTCTTACGTGTTAGAGATCATAAGACTCTAAATGAACAATTGCATTTATGAATAATCATAGTACATATAATTCGATAATAAAATACAACTATGGATCTCGTACCCCATGGTCAACCATGATCGCAGAGAATCGGTATCCCTTACCAATCAATAAAATAGGATAAACCCTAGGTTTCTCAATTTCAAATTCTATTTACATGGGGGTCCTAACATTTCATCTAAGTAAATCTATCCTTCACAAATCGTACTTTGTTGATTTGGTCTTTCAAAACTCTCAACACTTCACATCTTATCCCATCTTGCACTTTCGTACTCGTTACCTGCAAAAGAGTCTGTGAGGAGGTGAGCACACTATGATTCAGTGAATGGGATGGTAACACTTTCAATGCTACGTACACATAAGCAATATCAAATTAAGTTATCAAACATATGCTATGCATAAGCAACCACATAAATGTAGCATCTCACGTGGTCTTCCAGTAACCGACGTGAAGTCTAGGGTTTATGCCCCCCTTGACCTTGGGTTGGAGATTTTGAAGCCACCATCAGTGCCTAGGTCATTACCCGATTTATTTATCTTATCACTTTGTTAATTGTGATATTTTCTTAACTCAACAGTGAATACTCATGTGCCTCTGTACACTAGATGGAGCAAAACCCTCAAGGACAGGCCAGACTTAAAACCGTCAAGGTGCAATAATCCCTTAATCACTTAGTTCACACTTGGCAGAATAACGATCCTCTTGATCACTTCCGACACATCTTGTGATAGTGATGGCCTTCAATCTCATGCAATGTCTCGTGGAAATGCATGTCAGGTTTTTAATTTCATCCATTTTATACTTTAATTGATTAATTTAAATTGATCAGACAACATATATAATCAAAATCAATTCTCAATAATACCATACAGGTAAACATCAAACATTCCATTTCACACTCATTACAATTAAGCAAGGATTAGGCATTTGTGATCACACAAACCGACACCGAACCCAAACCCCACTGATGTAGACTTATCTAGTCTTATAAACAGTTAAATTATCTCGACATCTCTCTGTGCCATTTCCTTTTAAATGTCAAACCACTCGGGTTGACTTATAATTATCATATTTGACACCTCTATGTCATTTATCTTACATGTCAAACCGACCACTCGGGATTGATTTACAATCATCATCTTTGACACCTCTGTGTTATTGCACTTCTTAAGTGCTCTATCATTTTCACACTTTCAAGAGTCAGAAAGGTCATCTCGTATTTTCCTTTTGATGTCCTCAAGACATTTGTATATAATACATATATATATACATATCGACATATATATATGTTCGTGACACATCTTTAATTAAGGACAATTTACTAGACACTTTCCCTTATGTACTTAAGAAGGTAAGAAAACAGGATCGTTAGGTTATAAAAACCAAGGTTGCACTTATGGTTTATATGATTGAGTTCATGAGTGTATTTTGTAAATATAATATGAAAATAAGTTTGGTTAAGTATATGTATACACATTCAGGAACCAACTTTGACATGTATACATAATGATACCTATACACCCTATTCCAACTAAGCATACCTACTCAGTAGCTATAGAAGGAAAAGTTAAGTTTCTATGTTTTGGTTTGATTTGGAAGAAAACAATTTGTAAAACATGGGTTAGGCTCATGGTTATAGCACTTGCGATATGGCGCTAGGTGCTATCATTAAGGTAATGACACCTATACCCTTGGACTATTCATTCCTCTACACTCTTCACGACTTCTTTCCTAACTCATTATTCCCCAATTGCATAACTCAATCCAACAACAATAATATCAAATAACAACATAACAAACAACAATTCCACATGCATAACATTCAACATACAACACAACATAGTAGCATATCATTAAGTTTCCCACTCACTTGTTTAGGGTTGTCGTAATCTTAGTTAGAGTTGAGCGATTTTAGCGGGTAACCTCTTGGTGTTCCTCTTGAAATCAGTATCGTTCTACGATGCCTCCTTAACCTAATCATAGAAAGCCGCATCTCTACTTGACTTTGATAGTCTTCTAGCACCTGGTATGTGTACTCTGCTCATCTTGCGGTTGGTGGCAAGGCGTGAAGTTTCCTCCTTAAGGAACTTCGGGCAAACGAGATTTGAATGTTGAACTCCCCAAGTTACTGTGATCGACTGTCTACTTTCCTTGTGTAGAAGTCGAGCAATGAAATGTCTTCGACTTGCCAAATTTGGAATTCCTTCTTCCACATATGCAAGATACCCTTAGAAATGACAACTGAAGATCTTGCATTAGAGTATTTGGCCAAGAATGATCTTTCTCAACATCCTTTGAACATTCCATTATGAAATCCATTTTAGTCCAAATATTCCCCAAGCCATCATCTTGGATGTTTCTTGAATCTTTTCCTTCACCATCTACACTATCATAGACGCTTCTCTTGTCCATGAGCATTTTTGAACCTTGCATTTATCCAATTGTCTCTAATATCTTCCAACGAATTACTTGTAGGATAACCTGTAGGATTTAGCAGTCCTTAAAGGCTTGTATCATCTTCTTTCTTCTCTTCTTTGTTGATATTTCCACCTGCGGATTCCTCATACTTTCTACTAGTTTTTATCCTCACTCACGCTTCCATCATATATACACCAACTTTTCCTACACATCACATGTACACCAACATATTCTTATCCATATGTATACACACTTAACAGGCACCTTTACATACATTCACGCAATCATATCATACACCAAAGTACACACATTGACAACTGCACGTTATTATCCTCTTTTCTTCTTAAGTCTACATGCACACACACCACTAGTGCATACATATACGCATACTCCTTTCACTTCCCACACCACTATCACACACACATACACACATGCCCCGCATATACTTCACACCACCAATACATACTTGCCTACATACTCTACATACATTACACACCTCCCATATCCCTACTCACATACCCACAACTATATCATCTCATGCACTTACTCACATACTTTACACATTCCACACCTTCCATACCTACACATACATGTTCACACTCCATACGTCGTCTCATATTTATACATACATCATCTTCAACTTCCATATTTACACACACACATGTCTATATACCATACACTATTTCATACCCGCACATACATAACCCTACATACCACTCCTTCCTTATACATAGACACATAACTACTCAGCACACGTCTTCCATACATATACACACATGCTCCACACATCTCACACCTTCCATACACATACATACCCTCACACGCTACGTGGCATCCACACATACACACACAAACCGCACTTACCATCCACCATCCATTTGCATACACCCATCTCGCACACACCGCATATCATCCCATACACATACACTTCACATACACCACATACGCATACCGCACACCTTACACCACTTCATCCGCATATGCACATACTTACAAGCATTACACACACATGGTTCCTCTTTCTTTACACATACGCACATCCTCACACACCACATACTCTCTTGTACACATATGCACACCCTTGCACACACCACACACTATCACCAACACATACATACATCCTTACACACCTTACACTATCACCCACACATGTACACATCTCCATATACATCACACCCACTGTCACATACACCATCTTCACATACATTACACACTTTCATTCCCACACACACACACACATACACATCCTTACACATATACCATACACCATCATCCACACACATACTCACTTTCCCACATACATCACACACATTCCTACACACACACGCATACACATCCTCATATATACATACTCATTTACGCCCACACATATACATCTTCTTTCACACACACACATATAAATCTTGATTCCCGCACACACCTATACACTTCCTCATTCATGCACATACACATACACATCTCCATTCACGCACACACATACACACCTTCCTCCACACACATACACACATACACCTCCTTATCTACGCACGCAGCCACATATAGCCACACACTTACACGCATACACGTACACAGCCACCATTCACGCACACCCACTTCCTTCACATGCACACACACATCCTCACATACATCACACTATCCTTTACCGCACACACATCATCCTTTACCAAGCACCCTTTCAATACATATATGTACATACACACACTACACACTCATCTCTCCCTTTCTCACACATATGTACACACACTCATGGCCTCCATCTACACACACACCAACACATCGCGGCACCTCGTAACCTTCCCTCCTCCGCTGGTCCGTCGTTCACCTATGCTGGAGACCAGATCACCATGGAGGCTTGGATGTTGCTATGATCGTTGCGGCCATTGTTGCTGTTGTGGTCAGAGTTGCCACTACTGTTGTTGTTGCCGTGATCCTCCCCTCTCGCGCTCACTCACACACTCAACCATCCACCAAGTCTCCTTTAGCACCCACCAACTGGAGTATCCGTAGCCCCTACTGTCGCTGTTTCTAGTCGTTGCACCTCACTTGGGCATCATCCGTCGTTGCTGTCCATTGCTGTGTCGTTGACGCCATTGTCGTTGTTGTTGTTGTTGCTTCTGCCATCATTATTATGCAGTCGTCGTAGTTGCTATCGTTATGGTCGTTTTTGTTGTTGCCGCGGTTGGGGCCGCCATTGGTGCTGTTGAAGGCCGTGGTTGTCACGGTTGCTGTCATCATGGTTGCTGCAGTTGTTACTATGGTTGTTGTTGGAGTCGCCATTGTGGTCGTTGTCACTGCCGTTTGCCGTTACCATCGCTGCTATTGTTAAGGGCTATCCGTGTAGCTGCCGTTGTTGTTATTGTTGAGGGCTGTCCTTGTTGCTACCGTTATCACGGTTGTTGCGGCCATTGTTGGGTGGTTGTTGTTGTAGTTGCTGTAGGGGTCGCCATTGGTGCTACTGTGGTTGTCGTTGTCGTTGTGCTACTACCGGAAGCTTGTGATCACACGTCGGCGTCCCCACCTCCACCCGCAACTCCTTCTCCTAACTCGATGGTGATGATCCGAGTGGAGTCGAGGATGGAACACGATAGATGGCAAGTTTCCAGACCTGCTGTTGAGGAAAACGCAGCTCAGAATGAGAAAGGGAAGAGAAGAGGAAGAAGAAAAGAAAAAGAAAAGGAAGGAAGAAGAAAAATAGCCAGAAGAAGAAGAAGAAAAGGAAAGAAAAAGAAAAAGGAAGAAAGAGGGTATGAGGGATAGGATGGGACAGCTGACTCTGGTGATGTGACGGACGGGATGGCTGCTATAGCCTGACGTGTCTGATCTGACGCGATTTTTTTTAACTGTATTTTTGTGTATATATATATATTTTTATATTACATTTTTCACATGCATACAACGATCTTTAAATTTTAAAATTTTTTGAAATTTATTACGAAAACTTACGTCTAAATTAATTTGACTATTCCAAACATAAATTTTTACTCTAAATTTTCATTTAAAATTCCTAGATCTATAATTTAAATTAATTTTGTTATTTAACCCAATATTGTTTGAAAATTACGTTTCGAATAATTTATTATTCTATTTATTTTCTTTAATGGTTTATATAATTTTTCAAAATTTTTTGGACTTCACAACACCTATGTAAACTTAACCACTTAATCAACATTCAACCTAGATCATTTCCAAGCACGACTTTACTAGAGACAACGTCACATAAGGATCATCGGGGTGCTCTTTAGGAATTTGCCATTACGGGCCTTTAGGTCGAGCCAACATATAGCATATCACTTAAACACTTAAGCTAATTCATCAATTAACACAAAGTTCCATACATAGACTAACTTAAACATGCACAATCAACACGCAAGTTATATGTACCTTGAATACTAGCCTTAAGCATTTCCTAGTTTTAGATGTAAGCTAAGTTGAAATCTGTTCAATTAACAAGTTTTTCTTAGTACTTAATCTAAGATCAATATCATCTCTTAATTCTCTTAATCCTATTTACTTAATCATTAACTTTCTTAATCCTATTCCTTTAATCTCTCTAAGGCTTTACTAGTTATCTAGGTTGTGTGGAAATTAGTTTAATTTGAAGTTAAATGAATATATAATTATGTTATACTTTATTCAACATGGTCATGTTGGGGATTGTGTTGCTCAACATGAGCTAAAGCACAACCGTGTTAAGTGTCGTGTATCTTTCGGTGAAAAACTTAGTTTCAACATGATTGGAACACGACCATTTTAGGAGGTTGTGTTATCCTTGACTCAACACGGTTGAAACACGACTGTGTTAAAAGGCCGTATATCTCTTGGTGTATCTTTTACACTCAACACGATCTAAACACGACCGTGTTGGGAGGTCGTGTTAACCTTAACTTAACATGGTCGAAACATGACCATGTTGGGAGGTCGTGTATCTCTCTGTGCACCTTTCCATTTCAACATGGTCATAATACGATTATGTTGAGAGGCCGTGTTACCCTCGGCTATCTCCACAAACCCTATTTCTTTTACTCCGATTTCTCCTAAACTTGATTCCTTTTATTCTTAAGCTTAACTAAGTTTCTAAAACTCGTAATTGTATTTAAATTACATAGATTTGCATACTTACTTCAATTTCCACAATTCAGGCAAATCTCGATTCATCAATTCTTCGTTCTCGTACGTCCCTTCACGCACCTCATTTTCTATATGAATGAACGACGCTCATAACTACAAATTCTATAAATCCTAATTTGACTTTAGTTTGGAATTCCTTACCCTTTTGTCTTTAGAGTTTGATCACCCCTTTTCCTCTCGTCTCTAGGGTTTCTTGTAAGGAGTGTCTGTTCTCTACAGTTCTGTTTCACTACTCAAAATGATAAAGGAGGCTCTCTAGGTTGACTTGGAGTAGTTATACTCTATGTGTGAAATGTCCAAATTGCCTCTTGAAATTTTATAAAATTCCATCATCGTCCTTAGCTCTTTTTGATAATACCTATATTACATGAATAAATAAATAATTAAAATTTTCATGTATTACATTCTCCCCCTATTATAAAAATTTTCGTCCTCGAAAGTACTTGATTCTAGAAGAGTTCTAGATGCTTCTTCCTTATTTCTGCTTCTAGTTCCCACATCACTTCCCTTTCTATTTGGTTTGTCCATTTCACTTTAACATAAGGGATTGTTTTCTGTCTTAGCACCCATTCCTTAGTATTTAAAATCCTGGTTAGCCTTTCCAAAGACATCCGATTTGGTTGTACTTTCAGTGGTTCCAAGGCCACTATCTAATCAGGGTTAGGTACATACTTCCTCAGCATAAATACATGGAATACATTATGTACCTAGCTAATTTCGGTGGAAGAGCTAACCTATAAGCCATTGTGCCTATTCTCTCTAAGATCTCAAACAGGCCTATATACCTTAGGTTTAGCTTTCCCCTCAACCTGAATTTGATCACTCCATTTGTTGGAGAAATCCTTAATAACACCTTATCTCCCACTTGGAATTCCAAAGGATGCCTTCTCTTGTTTGCATAGCTCTTTTGTCGAGACTAGGCTGTCTGTATTCTCTGTCTAGTTAGTTTCACTTTGTCAATTGCTTCTTGTACTAACCTTAGCCTTATCATCTGTCTTTCTCTCACTTCATCCCAATGTAGTGGGGATCTGCACCTTCTCCCATAAAGAGCTTCATATGGTACCATCTATATGGTTTCTTGGTAACTATTATTATAGGCAAACTCCATTAGAGGTATATGCTCATTCCAATTCCCTCTAAGGTTTAATGCACATGCCTTGAGCAAATCTTCCAGTATTTATATACTCCTTTCAGACTGACCATCTGTTTGTAGGTGGAATGCTGTACTGAATTGCAGTTTGGTGCCCAATGCCTTATGTAGGCTACTCCAGAATCTACTCACAAATCTTGTGTCTCTATAAGAAGTGATTGTCACTAGCACCCTATGCAGTCTGACTATCTCCTGTATGTATATTTGAGCCAGTTTCTCTAATTTATATCCTACTCTAATAGGTATGAAATGAGCAGACTTGGTCAATCTATCCACTATGACCCAAACTGCATCCTGCTTCTCCTTAGTATTCGAGAGGGCTGTAATAAAATCCATTGTCACATGCTCCCTTTTCCACTTCGGTATTAGAAGTGGCTGTAATTTTCCAGTTGGTCTTTGGTGTTCTATTCTAATCTGCTGGCATGTGAGGCATTTAACTACATATTCTGCTATTTCTCTCTTCATGTTTCTCCACCAATAACAGCTCTTGATGTCTTTGTATATTTTGGTACTTCTAGGATGTATTGTGTAGGCGAAGTGATGCGCCTCTTTCATTATCTCTCTCTTCAATTTTGCATCCCTCGGCACACATAGTCTCATTTTGTACCTCAAGGTCCCTTCTGTATCTAAGTTGAATTCTAGTGCTTTGCCTTGTCCCATTTTGTTCTTAATATCTTGAATATCCTTATCTTCCATCTAACTCGATTTAATTCTGTCCACTATGGTTGGTTGAATCTTTAAAGTAGTCATTTTTGCTCCCACTTCTTGTGTCAAAACGTTTAGCTCCATTTTGCGCATGTCTTCCTATAACTCTTTCTATGAAGTGATGAGAGTAGCTACATTTCCCTGTTTCTTTTTGCTAAGGGCATCTATCACCACATCAGCTTTTCTTGGATGGTATTGTATTTCCAATTCATAATCTTTTATTAACTCCAACCATCTCCTCTATCTCATGTTCATCTTTTTCTGCGTAAATATGTATTTTAGGCTTCTATGGTTAGTAAGGATTTTGCACCTTTCTCCATGTAAGTAATGCCTCCTTAGCTTCAAAGCTAGTACTACAGTTGCCAATTTTATGTCATGAGTTGGGTAGTTCTTTTCATACAACTTCAATTGTTGAGATGCATATACTATTACCTGACCACCTTGCATTAATACACACCTCAACCCTTAAATTAAGGCATCGCTATACACTATGAACTCTTCTCCACTCTTGGGCAAAGTCAAAACTGGTGTCGACACTAGTTTCTCTTTAAGCATTTGTAAGTTGACTTCACATCTGTCATCCTATTCAAATTTCACATCCTTCTTTGTCAATTTGGTGAGAGGAGTTGCTATTTTGGAAAACCCTTCTACAAATCTCCTATAGTAGCTCGTTAGACCCAAGAAGCTTCTTACCTCTGTAACTATCTTCGGTCTATGCCGGTCTACTATTGCTCTCACCTTTTCTGGGTCTATAGATATATCATCCCTGTTAACCACATGACCCAAGAAGACTACTTGTTCTAGCCAGAATTCACCTTTACTAAATTTGGCATACAACTTCTCATTTTGTAGCCTACCTAATACCAGTCTCAAGTGCTCTTCATGCTCCTCAATACTTTTAGAGTATATCAGGATATCATTTATAAAGATGATTACAAATTTATCGAGGAAATCTCTTAATACTTTGTTCATTAAATCCATGAATGCAGTTGGTGCATTCGTTAGTCCAAAGGGCATCACCAAAAACTCGTAGTGCCCATATCTAGTCTTGAATGTTGTTTTCTGGATGTCCTCTTCTCTGATTTTAAGTTGATGATAGCCTGATCTCAAGTTTACTTTGGAGAACACTTAAGCTCCCTGCAATTGATCAAATAGGTCGTCTATCCTAGGAAGAGGATATTTGTTCATTATGGTGACCTTGTTTGACTCCCTATAGTCTATACAGAGCCTCATGCTTCCATCCTTCTTTTTTCACAAACAGGATTGGTACACCCCAAGGAGAGACACTGGGTCTTATGAACCCATTATCTTGTAACTCCTGTAATTGTTTCCTTAGTTCTTCCAATTTTACTGGTGCCATTTTGTAGATTAGTTTTAATATGGGTACTATACCCTGTACCAAGTCAATGTTGATTTCTATTTCCCTAACTAGGGGTACACTACGAAGATTTTCTAAGAACACATCAAGAAATTCCCTCATTATTTGTATTTCTTCCATCCTAACTTCTTAACTAGCTTCAACAGATATGGTTGCTAATACACTTTTTCCCTACATCTCACAGGTAGGCAATCTAGGGGGTCTCTGTACTTCTAGCTTATATTCAAAATATCCATCTTTGGGTATATTAAACTGTACCACCATGTTATGGCAGTTAATGGTGGCATGGTATTTTGATAGCCAGTTGACATCCAAAATAATGTCAAACTCTATCATCTCTAATACCAAGAGGTCTACTGGAATCATCTTACCATGTATTTCTATTCTCACCCCTTAACATATCCTACTTATTCTTCCTCCTACTCCTAAAGGAGTATTAACAACCAGGCAGTCATTCATATTTTCAACATCCAAAGCACATGCGCAGACAAAATTATCAAACACACAAGATACAGACACACCTGTATCGAATAGCACATATGCATTGCAGGAGTGTTTTGGAAGCATACCTATAATGTTGTCTACATCTGGGATATCCTGGTGCTGTTACTGCTGAATGGCAAACACTCTGATAGGAACTCTTTGTTTAAGACGTCTTGCCTGTGGTCTACCTCCTATCCTCTCACTGGAGGTCTAGCTGCCTGTTGAACTGGTCCTACTTGATTTCTTATTTTTCCTTGAGGACAGTTGACTACCTTGTGTCCCCTCTGGTTACACACATGATAAAAGATTAGGAGAACTGACCTTTTAGTGCAATGTTTGCTAATGTGCCCTATCTTCCCACAAGAGAAACATACCCCATTTGGCCAGCTTTCTCTTAACTCGTGGGGTCCATAACATCTAGGACATTTAGCATTTGTGTCTACTGTCGTGAGTGCCAAAGGCACTTGCTTAGAAAGGAGGGGCTACAACTCTGGGTGTTCTACTTTGTAGCAAGTGATGTCTTTTACCCCTATCTTGCCCTATTCCACTAGAGGCAGGTCTTTTTCCCAAAGTTATTGCTACTCCGCGGTTCCTCTGTTCTTCTATGATCTTCTTATTCTATTCGAGGCACTTCGCTTTATCTACCATTTTAGCATATGTATTTAGTTGAAAGGGCCTTACTGTAAGTTGTAGGTCCAATTCCAATCCTCTTAAGAACCTTCTGGCTTGGGACCTATCATCATTGCATACATTTTCAGGGAGGAACTGAATGAGCTGATTTAACTTTACCTCATACTCTTCAATAGTTTGGTTCCCCTTTTTCATAGTTGTAGTAATCGTTCTTCATTCTATCTTTGGAGCTGTTGGGGAAGTGTCTATGATAAAACAGCTCCTTAAACATTGCCCAATTCATGCACTCCTCTATAAGTCTAGGAACCGAAGCCTACCATTTTGTTGTAGTCCCCTTTAGCATGAATGCAGCATAATTCACCTTCCTATCTTTTGGTGTTTGGAAAGCAGCAAAGGTCTTCTTAATCTCCTGTACCCAATCCTCAGTCTCAATTGAGTTATCCACTCTAGGGTTAAATTCCTTTGCCACTCTTATGAATCTATCAAAGCTAATGGGTTCGTTAACATTCCTGTGTTATGGGACATTAGGGGCTTGGTGTTGTTGTGCTAGTAGTCCTACCAAGTTGTTAACAATATGCAGTAGTTGCACTGTCTCTTCAGCCATTTAACCTCTTTCTCCTTGTGGTTGTGGGTTCTGAGTTTCCTCCTCATTGGGGTTATCACGCCTAGCACCCCTTCCAGTTCTTGATTTAGTAATTCTTCTTGGAGGGATTCTATTTAAGAAGAGACAACCGGATCTACTTACATTAGTATCAATCATGGTCAGTTTCATAGTGTGTAAGTATATACACATATACTACTACACATTGGTCTACTCATATATAGCTTAACAGTTAGAAGAATACAAGTAAAATAACAATACAAGAAAATAATTACATAATTAAGTAAACGTCCTATATTTTACCTACTCTCTTCATGTTTAACTATCTTACGGATCTAGTGCTTAATCCTTTTAAAGATCATATCATCTTAGACTCTATTGTTTAAAACTTATGGCTATTGATCTTCACTTAGTTCTAAAGATCATTACCTAAACTCTTTAGGATCAATAACCTATGTTCTATAGATCAAAACTTAGACTATGAGAATCATGAACCTATTCTCTATAGATTCAAACTTAACTCTCTAAAGATCATAAAACCTCGAGCTTTGATACCACATAAGTTGTAATGCTCTAAAACCCAGGCCGCGCTACTACCCGCCATGTGTCCTTATCTCACAAGAACATGTTAAGGCTTTGAAACAACTCTGATACATTTTACCCTATAACTCCTATATAAATGCATTTCATATATCTCCAAAATTTCAAATAATAACTTGAACCATATCAAACATCTAACGAGGCGGAAGTCTTTAAACACCAAAATAACATTTTTAAAAGATAATGTCTATCACAGTCCAATAACATAATTCTACCAATACCTAATCACCATAATAGTAATAGAAATCTTCATCTTCATCTCTTTGTGGTTCACCCAAACCCAAATTATCTTTTGGGTTCTCATCTCCCTTAACACCTGCATCTAAAAATGATTCCCCAAAAGGTGAGCTAATGCCTAGTTTGTATAACACAAACACATACCCATGAACAAACATAAACAAGTATCACACACATCATGCAGAACTTAAACACGGACAACCATTTCATAATATAATTTATGTCCACAAGCAAACAACAAGGTACTCATGACCCCCTTAACACACTTAACACATTGGAGCATGACTTGGCGATGGGAACTGCCACTACAGGCCCTGCACTCATGATTCCTTAATCCTTAAACTAGGAAGAAAACAACAAGGTACTCATGACCCCCTTAACACACTTAACACATTGGAGCATGACTTGGTGATGGGAACTGCCACTACGGGCCCTGCACTCATGATTCCTTAATCCTTAAACTAGGTGATGGGAACTACCACTACGGGCCCCACACCCATGTTCACCTAAACTTGGTGGTGGGAATTGCTACTATGAGCCTTACACCCATGTACACTTAACCACTTAAACTTGGTGATGGGAACTGCCACTACGAGTCCCACACTCATGTACACTTAACCACTTAATCAACATTCAGCCTAGATCATTTCCAAACACGACTCCACTAGGGACAACGTCATGCAAGGATCATTGGGGTGCTCCCTAGGGATCGCCACTACGGGCCCCTAAGCTGAGCTAAGCACATATAGCATATCACTTAAACACTTAAGCCAATTCATCAATTAACACAAGTTTCATACATAGATTAACTTAAACAAGCACAATCAACACGCAAGTTACACATACTTTGAATCGTAGCCTTAAGCACTTCCCGGTTTTCGACGTAAGCTAAGTTGAAATTTGTTCAATCAACAAGTTCTTCTTAGTACTTAATCTAAGATCAATACCATCTCTAAATTCTCTTAATCTTATTTACTTAATTCTTAACTTTCTTAATCCTATTCCTTTAATCTCTCTAAAACCTTACTAGTTATCGAGTTTACGTGGAAATTAGTTTAATTTGAAGTTAAATGAATATATAATTATGTTATACTTTATTCAACACGGTCATGTTAGGGACCATGTTGCTCAACACAAGTTAAAGCATGACTGTGTTAAGGGTCGTGTATCTTTCAGTGAAAAACTTGGTTTCAACACAGTTGGAACACGACCATGTTAGGAGGTTGTGTTATCTTTGACTCAACACGACCGTGTTAAGAGGCCGAGTATCTCTCGGTGTATCTTTCATAGTCAACATAGTCTAAACATGACCGTGTTGGGTGGCCGTGTATCTCTCGGTGCACTTTCCCATTTCAACACAGTCAAAGCACAATCGTGTTGGGAGGTCGTGTTACCCTTGGCTATCTCCGTAAACCCTATTTCTTTTACTCCGATTTCTCCTAAACTTGATTCCCTTTATTCTTAAGCTTAACTAAGTTTCTAAAACTTATAATTGTATTTAAATTACATAGATTTGCATACTTACTTCAATTTCCACAGTTTGTAAATCTTAAGTCGTCAATTCTCCGTTTTCGTACATCCCTTCACGCACCTCGTTTTCTATATGAAGGAACGACACTCATAACTATAAATTCCATAAATCCTAATTTGACTTTAGTATGTAATTCCTTACCCTTTTGTCTTCGAAGATTGATCACCCCTTTTCCTCTCGTCTCTAAGGTTTCTTGTAGGGAGCGTCTGTCCTCTGTGATTCTGTTTCACTGCTTAGAATGACAAAAGAGGCTCTCTAAGTCAACTTAGAGTATTTATACTCTATGTGTGATATGTCCAAATTGCCCCTCGAAATTTTATAAAATTCTATCATCGTCCCTAGCTTTTTATGATAATACCTGTATTACGTAAATAAATAAATAATTAAAATTTTCATGTATTATAGGTTCGTGATGGATCAATTTTGGTGATTTCAAATTTTACCTTGTTATGAACAAACTTTTGGTTCTTTGGAATAGTTTATTATGCTTCAAAATGTTGTTAGTCATTTGTTCTTAGTCTTCAGTACGCCCTATTTCTTGCGCCCATACACAATTTTAAATTTTGGTTTCTTATCTTCATCCTTACCCCTCTATACGGCTATGCTACCTAAGCTATGCAAAAATTATTTTGTTCCCCATTTTGGATTTGATGATTTTTCATATTTGTTTCTTGTTCTTTAACTTCCTCTATCTTCTATTATGGTTGCAATTGAGTGTCATTTCCATCTTTTTTTGAGTATGTATAATTTTGATGTTGTTCTTGTATTAATTTTTCCATCACATATGTTAAATTTTCTTTATTAGGCATGAAATACAAGTGAACATGTGTAAAAAAAGGGAAATGTCCTCTTGAGCCACAAATATCTCAACCATTTGCTTTACACCAAAGGACTCATGAGCCCTTACCTTTATTACCACTTGGTGTCTAATAATCTTTCTTTTATGCAATGGAGTAGGGATAAAAAAGGTTCACTTAGAGAAGATGGAGCTTCATAATAATAAATATCTAGATTGGAGGTTATTGAGGGAGTTTAGTTTAGAGGACCGAGTTTGTGAAGCCATAGCAATTAGTCCTTGGGCACAATTTATTAAGATTAAAGAATTAGCCTATTGCGATATCACAAGTGAATTTCTCTCCACCATGAAAATTAAGGAGAATTCACTAACTCACAAGGTTGATAGCACCCTCACATTCTAAGTTTATCAAGCCTATAGATTCCATTTGTCCAAGTTTAGACTCTTTTTTATTTTTTATTCTACTGAGGAGATTGAGACACTCGAGTATCTATCTATGCCCAATGATTGGCTACAAATGAAGAGTATTAATGACTTTTGGAAGTTGTTATGCTTTAATAAACTTGTCAGGTACTTTCCATTAAAATCTAAAGCTACTTCTATGATTGATATTACTTTGAAAGTGGTTCATCACTTGTTAGCTCACACCATTAGTAGTAGAAGCAGTAGTCATGGGGTGGTTAATTCCTTTGAGCTTTTACATTTGTATAGTATGGCCATGAAAAACCCAATCAATGTGGGTGTAGAAGTAGCTTATTTCCTCAAGTGCCAAGTGACCCTCGTGTTAAAGGAATTTATTATAGGGGGTTATATTACTAAGTTGCTTAAGGGTATGAATTTTTTTAGGCAACCACCAAATGGTACACCATGTGTTTAGGCTGTGAGGATTATAGATGGTCCATTTCATGGATATAGATTGATTAGAGACCTTAGTGGCTCTACCCCTGCTTCCACTTCTAAGTTCAAGACCTCTACTCCTAGTTTTTCTAACTCTTCTACTATTTCATCTTTAAGGGATTATGAGTTTTCTTGATTGTGAAGAGAGTTCCATGTTGAGAGAAAGAAAGGTAAAAAGTTTGGACAAGTTGTTTAGGGGGGTTTTAGCCTTTTGCTAGGTGTTTTTCATCACCACCACAAAATCTCCTTACCTATGAGTTTTCTCCAGAGTATGACTTTAAGCCCTCTCTAGAAGGTGATCCTAATGATTTTATCATTATAAATGATTTAGAAGAGGAAGATGATGAGGGTGAAGAAGATGATGGTGTTGATGATGGAAATGCTTGATTTTAATTTTTTGTTATTTGCTTTGATATTTTGGTTTGTACTTTTGAGCTCTCGACTTATATGAAGACTTTTATCTTTGCTGGTATCTTGTGGACTTAATTATTAGGCTTGGGATAGGCTATTTTTTTTTCACTTTATTCTTGCTATTTTTGCTTTGTTTTGTCTGTATGTATAAACTTCTATTTTAGTAGGGTTTACAACCATGATAATGCTATTGTTGATCTTTGCAATTACAATTACGAAAATTCATGTTGCCATCTCTATATGAACCGGGGAAGTTCTTAGTATCCTTTTCTTATTATTCTTTCTTGCCCTTTTTCCTTACTTATGCTTGATTGGAACGACAATGGAGACATGTCTTATTTAAGTGTAAGGAAGGGATTTTCCAGAGAGAGAAAATATTTGGATCTTATTTGAGCATAATGATGCACTTAATGCACTTATTAATCAAAATTCCCCCATTTATGAGTTTGCAAATGAGTTTTTAAAGTTAATATATTTTTAACTTAGAATCTTAAAATTATACTCATATTTTTGTAAGGCTAACATTCAAAAGATGAAGAATAGTAATTTTGTGTGCCTTACTCACCTATTTTGAACTTAGTACATTTAGTCAAAATTTTAGGATAAAATCTAAGTGAGGAAAATCTTCTTGTCATTTAATGATTGAATTTAGAGTTGTAAAAGAGGTCAAAGTCCCTAGTGTAATGTTAAATGGTTGTGTTTCTAAGCTTGTTGGTGGTATATTTAATTTTCAACCACTTTGAGAGCTTTTCTAATCTTATGTGAAAGGGGCATATGAAATCTATCACTTGGTGATTCTTCTCAAACAATCTCTATAAAAAAACAAAAACAAAAGAGTAAGCTAGGTCAATATAAGCAGGCTTTAGTTCCTCAGAAGAGTGAAGTTTCAACCCTGCTGTTGACTAAGCAAGAATATATATATATAAGCTAAGCCGAAAAGAAGTGGGCTAAAACTTGTCTAGAGGAAAAGAAAAGATGGATGCAAAAACCTCCCCCTCTTAAAGCTAAAAAAATAAAATAAAATTGAAGGGATTGTAAAAGAGGGAAAAAAAATCTAGGGGAATGATGGATGTTATGTACTTTTACTTTAGGTTGTTGTACTTAGAGAGGTGTTTGAATTGTTTATATGTTTGCTAGTAAGTGGTGAGATGTGACCATGCTGCTTTTACTTTGTTTGAATTTGTCTTTTCTTTGTGTCTTTGGAAGCAGTTATTAAATGTTGAGATGAATAGCTTGACTTACTTGGATTAGTCCTAAAAACTTGACTATAGTATGCTTAGTACAAGTACAAATATAGTAGTTTGAGCAATAGGCACTACTGAGTTACTTTTGATTATTTGAATCAAAGAATGCTATGCTTGATTTGATATTTTCTAATGACTATAATTGATGATAGATTCTTTTATCCTTGTTTTGTTTGCTTAAGGACAAGCAAATGGTTAAGTATGGGGAAGTTTGATGAGTGTCAAAATACCCTTATTGATGTGCTTAAAACCACTTAGAAGCACAATCAAAAGACATAAGAAAAATAATCTCAAGTTAAGGCAAAACCGGATCCACAAAGGGCAATTTCACATAAACCCTAATGAAGATATAAGGAAATCCAAAAGTTCAAAGATATAATTGTAATACCACAATGATAATATCTTCTAACAACACTCTAATCTCATATAATCCACGAAGATAATCCACAAATGACAAAGAAAACCTCAATTCCAAGAACTCATTTCCAATAGTAAAGTACACATTTTCAAGGGAATTCTTCAATGAAGATTCAAATTCAATTGCAAAGTACTTCAAATAAACACAATAATTCATGGACAATAATATGTATTTCTGACCAAGAACTATCTCAATTCAACCCTAGATATGACACACTAGAGAAGAAAAGAAATCACAACAAAATGAAATTGATACAACTCACAATTTCAAGATGTTGCACTCGCCACAATTTCAACTCTTGGGATTGAAATTGATAAGAGTTTAGATGACAATTAGGAACCCTAATTCTCACGTGAAAAGAAGTGTTTGTTCTGCAAAAATAAGCCTCCCCAAACCCTCTCTTAAGCAAGTATTTATACTTGCTACTCCTAGGGTTAAAAAGTGCTCAAAATTACAAGTTTGCCAGTTTTAAGGTGGCTAACCCTAAATGAAAATTACAAGGAAATAAAAGTTTCCCAAAACCAAAATACAACCAAAATAGTTCATAAAAGAAGAAATATATAAAAGAAATGGTCTTCAAGATGCCGGTCTTCTATAGGATCCATAGGCTCAACTCATCGCCGGTTCAAGTCGGTCCATGGATAACCCACAAGCTAAGTCCGAGTGAGTTTGTCCATCGCCCTATAAAATATGATAAGTGTGCTTGTTGGAAAATACAATACAAGAATAATAGAAAAGAGGTTAATATATAAATAATTCCGGGGTCGATCTACTTAAAATGGGCCCTCAACGCCAAGATTTGAATTCCTTTGGTTCTTGCCCTAATGATAGGTCTTGTCGGATTTTTATTCCTATCACTTATTATTTGTATTTATTTGGATATATTTGTTATGTATCTCTTGTGATTTTTTTGCAGAAAAAGATACTTATTTTGTGAAGAAAATTCATTTTAGGGTTTAAAGAGCTCATTTAGAAGATTTCATGATGATCAAAGATAAATCAAGGCAAATTAAATAAGTTTGGATCAATTTGGAAAAAGGAACAAATTTTCTTTTTTAGCCCCACCTTTAGCATGGTCATGTTGAATGGCAAGGGTAACTATAACAAGCATTAGAGGTGAAAATAAAGGCTCTGTTTTTCAACCCTAACCTAAGCATGACCATATAGTAGGCCATGTTAACTTGTGATCACTAGAAAACTATAAATAGCGCTTTGATTTCATATCTGAAGAGTTTTGAGTTAGTTTTTAGATCATTTTTCTAAACCCTAGGAGATAAAACACAAAAAACTTTAAGGGAGAAATGCTTGTACATCATTAGAGATCACAAGACATCATCTATAAGGGTTTTATCTCTACATCATGATTTCTTTTATCTTCTCCAGATCTTATGTGCTTATTGTAAACTTTATGGAGGACTAGATTTATCATGCCTTACACTTTGTGAAACCTTAAACTATGTGAATTGAATTTCTTTTTGATTAATGAAAAGTTTATATCTTTATATCTATTCACGTGATTTCATTGTCTTGTGATTGATTTGTGCACAAATTAATTGCATGTTTGATTCTTATTAAATAGAAAGAGGCTTCATCTAATAGGATTGATCTTCATGAATATAGAAATTGCTTGTTTCACCTAAAGGTATGGAAACTTCGATTTTTTGCTATAAGAATTTAATTTTTGTTATAAGGATCATGAATTTTCATGCAATCTTATGTGACATTAGTGAGGGAGAGGTCTCCACTATCTCATGTATGTTTAGGAATTAATTGACTCAAAGGAGTAATTGATTTAATTAATAAGATCCTGTAGTACAATGCATGAATAATTCATTAATCAATTCATTATCTTAAGAATTTTAAGGTTTAGGGTGGATCAAGGTAAGGGGCATGTCATGATCTTTTTTTTTTTTTTTAATGCTTGCAGGAACATGGGGCAAAGCTTAAGGGTACGTGGTACCTTGAAAATGGATGCCCACGTCATGTGATCAGGGACTCTTAGTCATTCATATTCCTTGAGTGAAAAAAAAAAAAGGATATATAAAGTTTAGAGATGATAGTAAAGAGAGAATCGTTGTAATTGGTATTATCGATGTTCCCCCTTTCATTATTGAGAATGTATATCTGGTATAAGATTTAAAGAATAATTTATTAAGTATTAGTTAACTGTGTGATAAATGCTACAAAATGGGATAAAAATAAAGTTATAGCTTATAATAAAGATGACATAAAAATTTTGAAGGTTATAGGAAAAAGAATATTTATGTGATCAAACCTGCTAAAGTAGATGCTAAAAGTTGCTTTTTATCTATTAATGATATTATTTTCCTCTAGAATAGAAAATTGAGCATGCTAATTTTTCACAACTTGAAAATATGCCATAGAATAACCTGATAAATGATTTAACAAAGTTGAATATTAAAGAAAATATTTGTTGTATTATCTGTTTGAAAAATAAAATGATCTATATCTCTCACAAAAGCATGAATGTTATTTCAACCAAAAGGTTGTTGGTGTGAAACTCCGAAAAATTTAACACGCACTCTTAATAATATATCCAATATTAATAATTCTAGTATAGTGACGGTGTTATGAGACTTTAATTTGGAACACGCCTTCCAAAAAAATATTAATAACTTATATCGAAATTTAATGTATAATGTAATAAGGAATTATTGTATATTATGTATGTATGGCGTAGTTATCTATATATATAATTATATGCAATTGGAATAAAATGCTTTGATAAGTTATATGTTTAAATCTCCATTTTTAGGACTCGCAATTAAGTTCTCTTCAAAATGCAAAAAAGGGAAAAAGATTTACAAATAATCATGTCTCTACATATACAAGATTATTCAATGAATTCTCTAGCTTATTGTGGTATTTCATTAAATACGATTACAAATATGACATAAAATGTTAGTACCAATAATAACAATGATAAATAATATAATAAAATTTCAAACGACAAAGTCAACCATTAATATTGAAAACTGCTAGTGATAGCAGATAAGACATTTAGTTATGAATAAAGATTTTAAATTTGCCATAATGACATTTAAGAAAAACATCATACACAAAGAAGTAGACCACCAATATTACTCTTCTAGACAAAAGCTTGATATAACTCTTGGTAACAGAAGTGTAACAAGCCGGAAACGTTATTACAAATCATTGAGAACCAAATAAGAAGGTTACAAAACTGAGACATACATGTCAAACAATATACTTCTAAACAAGAATTCTCCATAAAAGTATGATAAAACTAGGAACGTTGTTCGTAAAGTCTAAAACAAACGATTATAACTTCAAAAAACTCGAGGGACAGAATTATTACCCAACATTCTAATGGAAGAAATAATTTTTGCAAGCTGTAATAATTTCTCTAATGTAATTATAATGTTAGAATATATAAAAATAATTCTTAATGCATTATTGGTAAAGTTTTAATTTTAAGTCATATGGTAAGTCATCGACCAAATTTAATTTTAAAAAAATACTCACATTGTACAAACTTAAATGCTGAGTAAATTAAAAAATTGTTTTCGTTGTCATAGCAACAAAAGCTAAGCATACAATTTACATTTCTCTATTTAATATGACGTTTTCAAAAGGTAGTGTGTGTCATGAAAAATGTACATATATTGGGATAACTTAAACTCTTAAAAAATAAGTATCCAATTACGAATGGTAGAGACTTGGGGGGCGGGGGGAGGGCTGGCAGTGGAATAATGAAATTTTGAACAAAAAAAATTATGGAAAATGATTAAATAAATAAGTTAGGCATGGAATCAAGCACACTCTAAACTAACGGTGAGCATGGTTCAGTTTGATATGATTCATCCCTTGAATCAAATTGAATCTTTTTTTTTTTTCTAAATCGAACTTAACCATACCTTTCGGTTTGTAACTTTTTCAAACCTAAAAAAAAAGTAGTTTGGTCCTATTCGATTCACGGTTTGAATCGTTTTTATACATGTTATTAATTTTTTCCTATATACAAATCAATAAATCATAAAAAATTATAGTTGACATAAAAATATTTAATTTATTATCATTGTAATACTTGAATTTTTTTATGGCCAAGACTAAGGACATAAAATCATACTTAAATGATGGGCGAATGGGTCATCTTACATGAAGGACATAAATACTTCAAATTAACTTAAAGAGCCTCCTTTGCCATTTTGCGTAGTGAAATCATAAATAAAAAGAAAAAATGCTCTCAAACAACTTAAGGTGATTAAAGGGAATTCATCGACATTCGATCCGGTAGTACTAGGTAAAGATTTCTATAACTTACAAGAAATTCACAAATAAAGAATTGAGGATTAAATGACTTATTGCTACATGATGTCACTAGAATAGGATTGAAGAGGGAACGTGAAGAATAAGGAAATTCACGGATCAAGGACTCGATACGTTGGAAGTTTGATGTAAGTATTCTAATTTATGTTAATCAAGAAGAAAATACGTGTTTTAGGGTTAAGTTAAGCCTAAGGACAAAGAGAATCAAAATTAGGAGAATTCAGAACAAAGAAATTAAGATTCTTGGAAATTATCGAGAGATATATGACCTCTCAACATGGTCATGTTTCGACCATGTTGAATACAAACCTATACCAAGAGATACATGAACTCTCAACACGGTAGTGTTTCGATTGTGTTGAATCGAGAGATACACGACCTTCTAACACGGCCGTGTTCCAATGGTGTTGAAGCCAAAACTCATCGAAAGATACACAACCCTTAACACGGTAGTGTACTAGCTCGTGTTGAGCAACACGACCTCCAACATGGCCATGTTGAGTAAAACATAAGTTAGTTGTATATCTATTTAACTTTTAATTAAGCTAATTTCCATGCGACCTAGATAGCTATTAAGACCTTAAAGAATTAAAATGAATAGGATTAAGAAAATTAAAAATTGATATTAATCTTAGATTAAGTACTAAGAAGAGTTTATTGTTGGTATATAGATGTCAGTTTATCTTAAATCTAAGACTAGAAGTGCTTTAGACTAGGATTCAAGGTATGTGTACCTTATGTGTTGGTTTATGCTTGTTTAAGTTAGTTTATGCATTGAATTTGATTTAATTGAAAGAATTGACTTAAGGGTTTAAAGTTGTATGTTGTATGTGCTTGGCTCGGCCTAGGGGCTTGTAGTGGTAGATCCTTAGGGAGCACCCCAATGATCTTTGTGTCATGTTGTCTTTAGTGAAGTCGTGTTTGAAAATGATTTGGGTTAAATGTTGGATTAAGTATTTAAGTGGACATGGGTGTGGGGCCTTAGTGGCAATTCCCACCACAAGGATTAAGTGGTTTAAGTGAACATGGATGTAGGGCTCGTAGTGGTAGTTCCCATCGCCAATTAATGTTCCAATATGTTAAGTGTGTTAAGGAGGTCATGAATACCCTATTGTTGCTTGTGGACTTGAATTGTATCATGAAACGATTACCTGTATTTAAGTATTGCACGGCATGTGTGATACTTGTTCATGTTTGTTCATGCATGTATGTTTATGTTATACGTACTAGGCATTAACTCACCTTTTGGGGATTTTTTTTTTTTAAATGCAAGTGTTGAGGGAGATGATAACTTAGAAGATAAATTGGGTTTGGGTGAACCATAGAAAGAGGAAGAAGATGATTACCATTACTATTATGGTGATTAGAAATTGAGAGAATTCCGCTAAAGGAATGTAATAGATATTATCACTTGGAGAATGTTAATTTAGAGTTTATAGACTTCCGTATTAAAGTTGATTAAGAGCCTTAACATGTTCTTATGAGATAAGGACACGTGGCGAGTAGTAGCACGACCTGGGTTTTGAGGCGTTACAATCATTTATCTATATCACTCACCATGTTCAGTACTCATTTGATATATTTAAGATAGTTTTATTGTTTCTTTCAAGATAATTATGATTTATATATCGGTTAAGAAGAAAAAATATTGAAAAGGAATTAAATAGATAACATAGAATTATTTTTTTTAGTCACATATTCTTTAGATTTTCACTGCTATTTTCTCTTTTTTTACTTTTAATGGTTTGATTTGATTTGGTTTGTAATTTTTTCGAACCTAAAAAAAAAAAAAAAAAACAGTTTAACTTGGTTTGTAATCTTTTTGAACCTAAAAGAATGGTTTGAACCAAATTTACGATTCGATTCAATTGGTAGTTCGAACGGTTTTTTTGCTCATGCCTACTTTAAATAGAAGAAATAACATATAGGTGTAACCTCTTATATAGATCATGTGATGGAGATAAATACAACCTTACAAAAATCATTTAATTTATTTTAATCTAATGTTCATTAACCTTGCTTTACACTACTAGTTTTGATTTCCTAAAATTTAGCCACAAAGCTAATGAACTGACATTGTGTTTGGATTGGTCTAAAGGGAAGGAAATAGGTAGAAATATTGTGTTTAGCAACTTGAGTAAAGAGTGGAAATGGTAGAAAAGAAAGGAAATGAATAGAAATATTTCTACTTTAAAGGCCACTTCTTTTCTCTCCAAATAGGTGGAAATGCAATATAGTTACAAAATTACCTTTTTATAATAATGGTCATTAAAATGATAATAAGGGTTACTTTGTTCATTACTAACTCAATTTTCTTTCATTTTCTTCTATTTTCTTTTTATATTACCAAATACAAAATAATAATTACACTTTATTCTATTTCTATTTTTTTTTTACTCTTTTCTTTTCCACTTGTTTCTACCAATTTCTCCTCTATTACAAATCGCCAAAGGCATTGTTAAGCCAGCCCACTATTCTTTTTAAAAACCTGCCACTTAGTAATAGAGAGAAAAAGAGAAGCTAATTCAATTCTTTTATTTTTGAATGGCCTATGGTCCATTTAGCTTCAATCAAACTAATATTTCCCATCCCAATATTTAGTCCAAACCCAATGTCCCACTCCCAGCCCAAAATAAACCCCCTAACGTCCTAGCCCTGCCACAATTATCAGTTACCAAATCTGATATCTCAATAGGATCTTCCAAAATCCAAGAAAGCCTACAACAAATATTTTAAATATCCCTACCAAATCTTCCGGAATCTCAACCCAAATTTGCATATAAACCTGGTAGTACATTGAACCTCAACCCCCAATCTCTAGCCCATGCCTAAGCTCTTATAGATAAATCCAATTAGAGATCTTTAATCTTCGTTCTTCAGGTACACTACCCATCGAGACAAATCCAATTTCCTCTGTTACCCTCCCTACACCCACACGACAGCAACAACGACCCTATGATCTTCCATCCTTTTTTTACAATCTCAGCAACAACAGCATCAAAAGCCAGGACACGTGCAATCTTCCTTAGAGGAAACAACTTGGCTCATTTCTTGGATAAACCTAGTGCAATTTGGCAACTTGTATTCAAAACAAAAGCAGAGTTACAAATACATATTTAATGTGGAGACAAACAACAGGTATAAAAGTGTAGGGCATTGTTTATTTCATCATGTTGTCGTACATGAAACATGTAATCCATAGAAATATGGAAAATAAAATATGGAGGAATATATATATAACATATGCGCATACATATAGTTGCCAAAGCATTTATAATGTAATTTGTTTATCCATTTCATGGTAATGTTACTGCAATTATTATTTACACCCAGAGGAGAATGTTATATATATACATGAGTAACTACCATAAAATACATATATATGCCTATATGCAAAGAGCCTAGTTGAGGAAACAGCAGCATGTAGCTTGAGATTTTTTTCCCAGAATTTCGATACGCTCTGGAATATTAAATAGATGAAGCTAGCACATTAAATTATTAAAAATACTTTAATAGATATATGCATCTAACACGTGAATTGTCCCTTTGACTTGCTATCATCGTAAGAAATTTACACTTACAACTAGTAGCCATCGGTCCAGTTGAGACCAAGCAGCTAATGGCGGATTTGTTGCTTGATGATGATGATGAGCTTATTCATGATCACCCCTAGACATGTGATGCTATTTTCTTCTACCCCTTCTTCCATTTTAACGTATATATATATATATAGATAAGGATTTGAAACAGTCTCTACATATTGGCATAATGGCCGAGTTCAAAAGTTTGTGAACAACATGATAGGGAAGGAAATGTTATCACGATGCATTATTATTTGCTAGTAAGACTACTTCTATAGTATATATGTTTGTTAATGTAAGTCCAAGTGGCATTTCCACATCTTCATAACCACTGTGGTGTATATTGTAAAATTAGTTAGGTTAATAGATAGCCTGATACATCGGCTCAAATTATAAATTAGCAAATAATAATAATAATAATAATAATGAATAGAAAGGCATAAAATTTTTCTAAGTAACTTCTCGCATGCAATTATTGACATTTTTTGTAATGCTCCGAAAACTTGGCTGCACTACTTCTCATCACGTGTTTTTATTACACAAAACACATTAAGGCTCTAGTTGACTCTAATACCTTTGAATCTTATAATTCTTGCAAATCTCCATTCATTATCTACAATAATGATATCATGATATAAAAACATTTCAATCTATCCTTCAACCTTGAAACCATTTTAACAAAAATCCATAACGAATATTTAATGCAGCGAAAGTCTATAAAATTCTAATTACATATTCTCCAAAAACCACTTTTTGTTCCAATCAAATAATGAAGTCATTCTAAGTTCTACTCTCCATAATAGTAGTGATAATCATCCTCTTCCTCCCTTCCTAGTTCATTCACTCCTAGATTTCCTTTTCTGTTATCAACACCCTCATTACTTGTATCTAAAAAAAAAAAAAAATCTCCGAAGAGTGAGCTAATTCCCAATATGTATAACACGAACACTCATGTATAAACAAATATGAACAAATATTACATGCATTATGCAGTACTTAAACACAAGTACCATTTCATGATACAATTTAAGTCCACAAGCAACAACAGGGTACTTATGACCTCCTTAACATACTTAACACATTGGAACATGAATTAGTTATGGGAATTACCACTACAGGCCCTACACCCATGTCCACTTAAACCACTTAATCTTGGTGATGGGAATTGCCATTACAGGCCTCACACCGATGTCCACTTAAACACTTAATCCAACATTCATGCAACTCTTGATCCTTTCTTCTAACCTAGAAATAGCACACAGTATTATCAAGGAGAAGTGAACTTCAAACCACATCATCATTGTCAACCCATAATTGTCGCTCAACAAGTACTATAGGTGATGTACAATGCTTCTATGGGTTATGTCACGCCTTACTTTGAGGGCTCCTCACGACAACCCACTACAATTGCTTGACCTCTCGTTAAGCAACTACGAAGCGTCTTATCTTCAATATTGCACTTATTAATTAAAGTAATAACATTCCTTACTCACAAGGTAATCAATTACAAAATTATTACTAGGCCTCAGATGGGTCCTATTACACCACCACAGGTATACCCAAGATCTTATCGAATCTCTCAATTACATTTACATCAATTACAAAATCCATTCTAATGATGTCTACCTCAATCTAGACCTCACATCCTTTTTGCAGCCATGCTCCCAGTTGGGCAACGAGTACTCACTTTGATTTGTCAGTTCATTAGAAAGTTTAGGTAGTATCGACCTGCAAGGCAAAATCTATAGGAGGGTAAGCCAAGGCTTAGTGAGATAAGGTACAATCTCTCAATGTTGCAACAGACACAAACAAATTCAAGCAAGTTATCAAACAAGTGCTATGTATGAACAATCACATGAATGCAACATCTCATATGGTCTTCCGGTAACCGACGTAAAGTCTAGGGTTTATGCACCCCTTAACCTTGGGTTGGAGATTCTGAAGCGACCATTAGAGCTCGAGTCTTACATACAATTTAATTACTCTTATCGCTTTATTATATTTGTATTTTAGCTTTAATGATCTAGGCTCAAGTGCCTCAATACATCGAGCATTTACACCCTTAAAAGATAAGTCGGACTCGGAACCGTTAAGGCGCGACAATCCCCTAATCACTTAGTTCACACTTGATGGAACAATGATCCTCTAATCACTTCTGGCGCATCCTGTAGCTGTGATGGCCTTGAACAATGCAATGTTTGCGCAATGCATGCCGGGTTATTAATTAAATCTCATAATTAGTTAAAGTTTTAAAGTGATCATCTAAGGTCAAGTATATGCACAATCGTCAATCATGTGGACAATCGGTTCATAACACATGTAATCATTCCAAGGAGTAAGGCACAACTTAACATCAATAAGAAGACAACATACATATGGTTGAAGTAATAGATCATTAAGCAAGAGAGTTCTAACTCAACTTCCATCGTTGCACTCCTCTTTCCTTGCTCATCCCCATAACTTACGTTCATAATTATAACTATATGTCTTATCTTTGGATATGCATACACATATACTTATAGTGTGTGGAGGTTGAATTAGGCTCCCATACCCCCTTTGGCCATATAAACAACATATGGGTATATGCATGTTTTGTTTGTGATCATGTAAGACCACCTTCCTCCCTTACTCCTATATAACCTATATAACCATAACTTATGTCACTTGCAATATCTTATCCTTCCCTCTCACTTACATGTAACATATGTATGTATATGTGTAAGGACTTAGATTATTGGAGACTAAATTCCTTCCCTACAATTTGTAATGTATGTTTATGCATGTCTATATTCTTTACATCCACCATCACAACCCGTAACAATACACGTGCCATAGTTTATCCCTTTCCTACCACTAGTAAAATCTTACATACTCACATTAAGGAAAAGACCCAACATCTATATGATCCCACATATTATCTCATATCCTCATTTATGGATTTCCACCTTTCTTTCCATTCCTCAACACACAGACTCACAAGAAAATAACACCAATATAATCACAACTCCCAACTCCATTCCATCTAAAGCCCACATTCTCAAGTTGGCCGTCCAATTCCACTTCCATCATATCACTTATGGACATATACATATATAAAGTTGTCAACCAAAACTAATAAGGAAGGAAAGGAAACATACTAAATCCATTATACTCTTACGTACATATCCATGTTCACCCGCAACATTTGGAAATAAATTTTCTAACTTCGGCCAACAACCACGGAAACATACAAATATATATATATATATATATATATATATATACCAATATGCTGGACGAGAGTGCACCTGCACACAGGGGAGGGAGGAAAGAAAAGAAAGAAAAAAAAAAAATTTTGCCTCCAACGAAAATGCCACAGACCACGCAGTACTGACAATATGTGTATATATGTATATATATATAGACAAGACAAATGCGTCAAGAGAGCACACAAAAACAACAATATACATATAATAAAATACGTTACGGAGTTATACTTATTTTGGTCTCATTTTATCGGGGTTTACTTGAAATAATCTTCGAGTATCTCCGAGTCAAAACTTTTTTCACCTAGAAAATTAGGGAAAAATACATTATTACACTCTATACATAGTCTAGATCACTTTATCTAGTGTTTTCCTAACTATTACAACTAATTTTAGGTAAAGTACTAATTTTTATACTTATTTATTTTTTATACACAACTTTTAGAAACTAACACCGTTTCGCGAAAAGTTAGTCTAATTGAATTGCACTCATCTCAAGAAATACATTAGTGGTTTCGGATCGTCGATCGGAGATCGTACATGTAAGATATGATTTTTTTTATTCACTCTCCCCCTTTTTCTCCCTTCCCGTTCTCGTACTGTCCTCGTCTTCTTTTCTTCTTCTTCTTTTTTTTTTTTCTTTTCTTTGTTTGTTCTGGTGTGCATGTGTGTAAATGTGGCTATGGGTCCTCGCGGCCTGCCATCACTTATATATATATATATATATATATATATATATTATTAATTAATACTTTATTAGGTTTAGGATTTTAAAACTTCTACTGTATTTTTGTGCGCGCAATGGTCTTAATAAAATTTAAGATTTTAATATTTTATTACGAAATTTTACGCTTAAGCTAATGCGATTATTTTGAGCGTGAATATTCAGTTGAAATTCCTATTTGACAATCTTAAGTCTATAATTTTAATTTATTCGTTTAACCAATAATTTCTTATGGTTTGCTCTTAGTGCGATTATTTCTTTTATTATGGTTTTTATACGGAGTGTGTTTAAGGCTTTCAATACAATTTTTTAATTATTCTGCTATTATACGCAACTATAATTTTTACAGATTTTACATTCTCCCCTCCTTCAAAATTTGTCCTCAAAACTTTAGGACGTACCTAGTTCTTTAAAGAGTTGGGGATATCTTTCCTTCATCTCATCTTCCTTCTCCCAAGTAGCCTCTCGTTTCGAGTGTCGACTCCACTGTACTTTAACGAACCTAATGGTCTTATTGTGCAATTTTTGAGATTGAGTATCGAGAATTCGAATAGGGTGCTCAATATGTCAGGTTTGGTTGAATAGCCAGGATGTCCATCTCGATAACTCGATTAGGGTTCGGGATGTGTTTCTGAAGTAACAGCACATGGAAGACATCATGAACCCTTGATAGTTGAGGAGGTAAAGCTAAACGATAGGCCACTTCTCCAACTCGTTCCATTACTTCATATGGCCCTACATATCCGGGACTTAGTTTCCCTTTCATTCCAAACCATCTGGTTCCCTTAATTGGAGTGACCTTTAAATAGACATGTTCTCTTAGCAAGAATTCAATCTCCCTTCTCTTCAAATCTGCCCAGTTTTTTTGGCGATCTTGGGTTTCCTTCATTTGCTGTTTAATAGTGGCAACTTTGTCTATTGTCTTTTATAGCAAATCTAGCCTAATTGTTTTGCGTTTGATCTCATCCCAATACAACAGAGATCTACATTTTTGTCCATATAGGGCTTCATAAGGGGCCATCTTGATTGGTGAATGGTAGCTATTGTTGTAAGCAAACTTGACCAATGGAAAATGTCACTCCAAGCTATCCTTAAAGTCTAATACACAAGCTCGTAGCATATCTTCCAAAGTTTTGATGGTCTGCTTAGATTGTCCATTCATTTGAGGGTGATATGTTGTACCGAATTGCAATTTAGTCCCTAGAGCTTGTTGTAGACTTCTTCAGAACTTTAATACAAACTAGGGATCTCGATCAGGCATTATACTTTGTGGCACCCCATGGAGCCTCACAATTTCCCATAGATAGATCCTGGCTAACTTTTCCAAGGAATAAGTCATATTAATAGGTAAGAAATGGGCATATTTGGTTAATCGGTCTACGACTACCTATATTGCTTCATATCTAGCCTTAGTCCTTGGTAATGTCGTAATAAAGTCCATTGTGATCCGTTCCCACTTCCACTCTGGAATCGGCAATTGTTATAGCAATCCCCCAGGTTTTTTATGTTCGGCCTTAACTCATTAATAGACAGAACAGTGAGAAACAAATCGTGCTACATCTCTCTTTATCCCTTTCCAACAATAGCCTCTCTTAAGTTCCTGGTACTTCTTATTTCCCCTTGGGTGTAGGGTGTAACTGGAATTATGGGCTTCATCGAGGATGTCATTTTTTAATTGTGGATTCTTTGGTATGTAGACAGACGTTGCTGAGGGATTTACCAAGGCTCTAGCTGAAGAGATCAAGGCAAGATATGATAAGGTAGCAGTTAAAGTCATAGACTTGGATGATTATGCCGTTGATGATGACGACGAAGACGATAAAGATGACCATGGCGGTAGTGATTAGGTGCGAACCACCAGCGATGACATCCTTGCTGATGATCTTGAACAAACGATCAGCAAATGGGAGGAACACTACTTCAGTGAGGAGAATTGTTACATGGCATGCACTTGTTGAGTTTGGTCGGGAAAATGGACGATTGGAGATTCGGCGTGATGGCAGTGAGAAGACAATAGAAGGGAATGGAAAGGAAGAAATGGAAGAAGGAGCCGCACATGGAGGTTAGGATGCCAACGCACGCGGTAACGTGCTTCCAATGGTGTGGTTATATGTGTGCGTGTGTGTCTGGAGAGGAGGATGATGACCACAATGACGGTAACCATGATAGCCACACAACAACTACTACAATAACAGTAGCAACGACGAATGTGACGATGATAGCAACAACAACCACGATGGGAATAGTAGTATCTAAAGGAGGAAAGATAAGGGAAATGGGAGAAGGAACAAGATGTATGTATATGAGTAGGTGTGTGTGGTGTATGCAAAGTATGTGTGTATGTGCGTGTCGGTGGTATGAGGTGTATGCGGATTATGTGTGTATGTGTATGTCGATGGTGTGTGGTGTATGCATAGTATGATTGTGTGTATGTATGTGAAGGTGTGTACGTGGTGTATGCATAGTGTGTATGTGTATGGAAAGGAGTGTGTTGGTGTATGTATGTGGTGTGTGCGGAATGTATGTGTATGTGCATGGTAGGAATGTGTTAGTGTGGGTGCGTAGTGTGTGTGTGTACAATGTGTATGTGGGGTTCAATGTGTAGGAGTTAAGAAGTAGAAAAACGGAAAAGAATTGGGTTGGGAAATGAAGGAGAAGAAAAGGAAAATGGAAGATGTCTACAAAGGAGGAAAAACATAGAGAATTAGAAGGGGAGATTTGAAATATGCACATGCATAAGTGTGGGCTAGAGAAGAGTGAAGAGGAATGAGAAGAAGAAGTGGGAAATTGGAGAAGTCCGAAGGGTGAAGAAGGTCTAGTAAAGAAACAAGGAGAGAAGTTATGGTTAAGAGAGCTAAGAGGAAGAAGAGAATAAGGAGTAAGGGAGACAAAAAGTTGGAAGAAGGTAAAAGCGAGAATTGAAGACGGAAAAAGGTGAGGAAAAGAGGAGAAGAGCTTGAAAATAAAGGCAAGAGGGTATTGATCTTAAGTATGTGCGTAGGTAAAACTTATGTGTACATGTGCATATGACGTTATTACGATGGAGGTGGGCATGTATGTGTATAAAGAGGATGAAAACCAGTAGGAAGGATGGGAAACCATATAGGTGGAGATGTCAACAAAGGAGAGAAGAAAGAAGGTGATGCAAAACCTTTAGTTGTCCTTTTCAAGGGTATCTTGCCTATACGAAAGAAGGAATTCTAGATTTAGCAGGTTGAAGACATTTTATTGCTCGACTTCTACACAAGGAAAGCAGACAGTTGATTGCAGCAGCTTCAGGTGTTGTAAGCAATGATTCCTAGGAAGGTCATTCCTTCTAGAACCTTGTATCAGAATCACGTTGAAGAAGTGTTCAACGTTTCGAATCTTGTTCGCCTAAAGTTTCTTAAGGAGGAGACTTCACACCTTGCCATCAAACGCATAGCGAGTAGAGTACACATATCAGGTGCTAGGAAACTACTAAAGTCAAATGGAGATGCTGGTTTGATGGAGGGCCATCTCAAGGTTCAGGTGTTGAAGAGGACAAATGCATTCGAAGTGGAATTAAGGAACTACAAATACCCGAAGGGCCAATCACAAGGGCACGAGCAAAACAGATTAAGCAAGCTATGCAAGGCTTTGTGAAGATTATTTTTGAAAATGAGGTCAAGTCTAGAATGACTTTGGAGACATGGAGTTGGGTTGAACCCAAATCCATTAATGTCATCTAAGCCCAAGAAAATGGAGCCTAAATCAGCCAAGACAGTACGTAGGGATTCTAGAAGATAATTGAGGTCATTGCTTACATCAACAAAATAGTTATTACTGTAGTTAAGAGAAACACATTTAATATGCTTTGGTAGTGGGTAGTTATTAGTATAGTAAAGAGAGACACATTTATGCTTTAGTAGTGGGTTATTGATGGGTATGTGGATGTTTTTTTTTTTTTCATTAATTAGCCTTGGAAATCTATAAATAGGGTATCAAAACTTGTGTTCTAGAGGTTGGACAAATTTTTCAATTGAAGAGATTTTTTTCATATCTGTTCTTTTAGAACAAGCAGCCAGGGTTTTGACCTTGTGGGTTCGAGCTCGGTTTATATTATTGATTCTTGTCTCTTATAGGCAATGGGTCAATAATTTCTTTATATATATATATATATATATATTACCAGTTCTTGTCTCTATAGACAATGGGTTAGTAATTTGTTTTTTTTTTTTTTTTTATATTCAAAATCGGGATTTGGGTGGTTCAGGAAATCGATCGTTTGTTGTTGGGTCTCACAACTCTATTCGTGGGATTTTGCATCATTTTTTATATCAAAGCCAAGTTGGTCCTCAATTAGGTTATTATCCTTTATCTTTCATATTCCTTGTTGAAATTTCATTTATTTCTTCAATAATCTTGTTCTACTATTTCTATTTAGTATCATTTCGAAAAAAAAAAAAATCAACAAACAAAAGTTAAAAAAAAAAAATTTCTTGTGTTGTCTTCTATCATCATCAATGCCTAAGTTGATTCCTTACATCCTAAACTCCACAATGAGTTTATTCTTCTATTGAGCATTACTTCAACGGTGTTATTTCTTCCTGTCTTCTTTATGTTTTCTTAATCACTATCTTCTTGGCCCCTTTTTGAGCTAATTATATGAACTGATGTTTGAGTTTTACAAGTGACTACTCTGGTCTTTTAATTGCTGTGTTCTTAAAGAACTTGGTGGGGGAAAACAAGAGTGGTAAAAGGCGAAAGTGGGTGAGCGTAATAGAGGGTAAAAACCATTAATCTGTGTGCAACACGAGTGTAGATAGACTTTTGAGTGCAAACACGTGAGGGAGTGTGTGAGGACTTCTTAACCGAATTTCTTTCAAGATCATCATCATGTTAGAACACGAGAATTAAGGGGATGAACCTAATTAGTCCTTTCTTTTGAGGGCTATGCAGCAATAGTTCAAGCACATGCATGTGGTGCTTGGAGAGATCTGTGACCGAATGGATAGATAAGATGATCGGATCAATGAATTGCAAACAAGACCTCCTATGGGAATCCCTCCCGTACGGAGACAAGTACATCGATCAGTCGCACCTCGAGATGAATCTACTGAAGAAGAAGAGGAGGAAAGGCATGATTGATGTAGGAATGACCATATCAATAACAAAGTCAGAGATGGAGTTGATAGAAATATCGCGAGTATCAAAATGACTATCCCCCCTTTTCAAGGGAGGAATGACCTCGACATCTACCTTAAGTGGGAGAGAAAGGTTGAACTGGTTTTCGATTGCCAATTACTTTGAAGAGAAGAAACTGAAGCTTGTAGCAGTAGAGTTTATAGATTATGCCATCATTTATTGGGATCAATTGATCTTATCTCGACAGATAAATGGTGAATGACCAATTGACAATTGGGAAGAGATGAAGGTTGCCACGAGAAGACGATTCATCCCGTCACATTATTATCGAGATCAGCACCTTAAGCTGTAAAGCCTCAAACAAGGGTCGAAGAGTGTTGAAGACTATTATAAGGAGATGGAAATAGCCTTAATTCGAGCTAATGTGGAGGAGGACCATGAGGTTACTATGGCTAGATTCCTGTGTGGACTGAATCGTGACATCGCTAACATCATGGAATTACAACACTATGTGGAGTTGGAGGACATGGTGCATATCGCCAAGTCTAGCGACAACTTAAAGAAGCAAAAGTCACTTGAGCTAAGAACCACAACTACTCGAATTCTCACTCCCGTGGAAAGTGGACATGGGGGAAAAGGGAAGAGAAATTTGGTTTCAAGGCCTATGATGGCGAGAACTTGAAGAGGCACCCATAGGTCGGTAAGGAGAAAGGTAACTCATCGTCTCAAACTCTAAGAAATCGGGATATTAAATGTTTTAAGTGTTTGGGGACTGGGCATATAGCATCCCAATGTCCAAACTAAAGAGTGATGATCATGCGCGAGGGTGGGGAGATTAAAACTGATGATGATGGCTCTGATTATGCTAGTGATACTATGCCACAGTTAGAAGATGCAAGTGATTGTGAATATGCTGTAGAAGGCAAGTCATTGGTCATTATGCGTTCCTTGAATGTGCAAGTGAAACAAGAAGAGAATGACAATGTGCAGCAAGACAATATTTTTCACACTCGGTGCCATGTACAAGATAGGGTGTGTAGTTTGATCATAGATGGAGGTAGTTGTGTTAATGTTGCAAGTAACATACTTGTTGATAAATTGGGTTTGTCCGCTGTGAAGCATCCTAAGCCGTACAAGTTGCAATGGTTGAATGAATCTAGAGAAGTGAAAGTGAATAAGTAAGTCTACGTGACGTTTTCAATCGGGAAATATATGGATAAGGTCCTTTTGTGATGTTGTATTTATGCATGCTAGTCATCTTTTACTCGAAAGGCCTTGGCAATTTGATAGGAGAGCCATTCATGATGGGTACAAGAATCAGTACTCATTTGTGAAAGATGGAAGGAAAGTTACATTGATGCTAATGACACCGAGCTAGGTGTGTGAGGATCAACTACGGCTTAAAAAAGCCATTTATGAGGAAAGTGAGGTAAAAGCCAAGAAACAAAAGAAGAAGGAAAATGAAATTGAAAGAAATATGAGTGGTGAGAAAAGAGAAAGTAAAATCTCTAGGAGAGAAAAGCAAGAGTGCTTGGCTGTAGGTGAGGGAAGAGAGAAAAGAATGAGTTTCTTTGCAAAAGAACGAGAGATCAAGAGTGCACTTAAGGTTAGAAGACCAATGATTCTGTTTTTATATAAGGAGACCATGTTAGCTATTTTTGACCTTGACACTTCTTTGCCTAGTTGTGTGTTTTCTCTTTTGCAGGATTATGAGGACGTCTTTCTTGATGAAGTACCTAATGGTCTACCACCAAAGCGAGGGATTGAGCATCAGATTGACTATGTTCGTGGAGCGGTGATTCCAAATCGACCAGCTTATAGGGCGAATCCTATGGAGATAAGGGAATTACAACGGCAAGTGGAAGAGTTAATGGCTAAAGGACATATTTGAGAAAGCATGAGTTCGTGCGCAGTTCTAGTATTGTTGGTGCCTAAGAAAGATGGGACATGGCATATGTGTATTGATTACTGAGCCATTAACAAAATCACAATGAAGTACCGACACCCTATACCTCGTTTGGATGATATGCTTGATGAATTGCATGGATCTATGATATTTTTGAAAATAGATCTAAAGAGTGGCTATCATCAAATTAGAATGAAAAAGGGTGATGAATGGAAAACAACTTTCAAAACAAAACATGGGTTGTATGAGTGGTTAGTGATGCTATTCGGGTTAACTAATGCACCTCGTACATTCATGAGACTAATGAATCATGTTTTGTGTGCATTCATTGGAAAATTTGTCGTTGTATACTTTGATGAGCATATGGAACATCTTAGAGCTATTGTTGATGTGCAGAGATAGGAAAAATAGTGCATTTTTTGTATAGACCAAGTGGTGTTCTTGGGTTTTGTTGTTACAGTAGGTGGAATACAAGTGGATGAAGAAAAGGTGTAAGCCATCAAGGATTGGCCATCTCCTAAATCGTTGACTAAGGTAAGAAGTTTTCTTGGGTTAGCTAGTTTATATAGACATTTTGTGCGTAATTTTAGTACATTGGCTGCCCCATTGACTAAAGTAATAAAAAAGGATGTTAGGTTTAAATGGGAAGTAGAACAAGAAAATGCCTTTAATGTGATAAAAGAAAAGTTATGTTCTGCTCCATTGTTAGTTCTACCTAATTTTTCCAAAACTTTTGAGATCGAATTTGATGCCTTTGGGATTGGTATAGGAGTTGTTTTGATGTAGGAGAAGCATCCTATTGCTTACTTTAGTGAGAAGCTAAATGGAGCTGCTTTGAAGTACTCGACGTATGATAAGGAGCTCTATGCATTGGTGCTTGTAATGGAGATGTGGCAGGACTACTTATGGTCGAAAGAATTTGTTATTCACACGGATCATAAATCTTTAAGCATTTGAAGGCCCAAGGCAAGTTGAACAAAAGACATGCAAGATGGGTGGAGTTCATAGAGATGTTTCCATATGTGATCTAATATAAGCAAGGTAAGGAAAATGTGGTAGTAGATACCCTATCTCGTAGGTATGCTCTTATCACTATTCTTGGAGCTAAATTGCTTGGATTTGAACACATAAAGGAATTGTACATACAAGATTCTGATTTTCATGTTGTGTATCATGCTTGTGAAAAGGGTGCATTTGATAGATTCTGTAAGAACAATGGATTCCTTTTTAGGGAGAACAAGCTGTGCATTCCTAAGTGTTTAATGCGAGAGTTGCTTGTGCTTGAGTCACATGGTGGAGGTCTTATGGATCATTTTGGTATTGCTAACACATTGGATGTGCTGAAAGAACATTTCTTTTGGCCTCATATAAAAAGAGATGTGGAAAGAGTTTACTCTAGATGCATCACATGTAAGAAAGCCAAGTCTAGAGTCAAACCCCATAGTCTTTACATGCCTTTACCTATACCCAATGAACCTTAGACTGATGTTTCGATGGATTTTGTTTTGGGTTTACCTAGGTCTAGGAGAGGTAGAGATTCCATTTTCGTGATTGTGGATTGTTTTTCGAAAATGGCACATTTTATTCCATGTCACAAGACTAATGATACAACATATGTTGCTAAATTGTTCTTTAGAGAAGTCATTTGTTTGCATGGAGTGCCTAGGAGCATAGTAAGTGATAGAGATGTCAAATTCCTTAGTCATTTCTAGCGTGTTTTGTGGGGGGAAATGGGAACAAAGTTGTTATTTTCTACTACATGTCACCCACACACCGACGCACAAATTGAAGTCGTGAATAGGACATTGACTACTCTTTTGCGTGCTGTGATAAAGAAGAATTTGAAATCCTGGGAAGAATGCATTCCATTCATTGAGTTTGCATACAATCAAGTTGTATATTCTTCTATTGGTTTCTCACCTTTTGAGATTATATATGGCTTCAATCCTTTGACTCCATTAGATTTGATTCCTTTGCGTGTGAATGAGATTACTAGTCTTGATGGTAAAAAGAAGGCTGAGATGGTGAAAAAGATTCATGAAGAAGTAAGACATCACATCATGAAGTGGAATGATAAGAATGCTACCCAAGCCAATAAAGGCAAAAAGAAAGTTACTTTTGAACCCGGATATTGGGTATAGGTGCATATGAGGAAAGAAAGGTTTCCAACTTGAAGGCGAACTGAATTAGATCCAAGAGGAGATGGGCCATTTCAAGTGGTGGCCAAAATTAATGACAATGCATATACGTTGGATTTGCTAGGTGAGTATAATGTTAATGCCACATTTAATGTATCTGATCTTACTCCCTTTGATATAGGTTCAGATTTAAGGATGAATCCTTTTGAAGAGAGGGAGGATGATGGAGGGCCAAATGCATTCGAAGTGAAATTAAGGAGCTACAAATACCCGAAGGGCCAATCACAAGGGCGCGAGCAAAACAGATCAAGCAAGCCATGCAAGGCTTTGTGAAGATTATTTTAAAAAATGAGGTTAAGTCTAGAATGACCTTAGAGACATGGAGCTGGGCTGAACCTAAATCCATTAATGTCATCTAAGCCTAAGAAAATGGAGCCCAAATAAACCAAAACAGTAAGTAGGGATTTTAGAAGATAATGAAGGTCATTGTTTACATAAAAAAAAAATAGTTATTAGTGTAGTTAAGAGAAACACATTTAATATACTTTGGTAGTGGGTGGTTGATGGGTATGTGGATGGTTTTTTTTTTTTTTTCATTAATTAGCCTTAGAACTCTATAAATAGGGTATCAAACTTGTGTTCTGGAGGTTGGACGGATTTTTCAATTGAAGAGATATTTTCTCATATCTATTCTTTTTGAACAAGTAGCTGAGGTTTTGACCTTGTAGGTTCGAGCACGGTTTATATTATTGGTCCTTGTCTCTTATAGACAGCGGATTAATAATTTCATTATATATATATATATATATTATTGATTCTTGTCTCCATAGACAACGGGTCAGTAATTTGTTTTTTTTTTTTTTTCTTCAAAACTAGGATTTGGGCGGTCCCGGAAATTGATCGTTTGTTGCTGGGTCTCATAACTCTATTCGTGGGATTTTGCATCATGCTTTCTATGGATTGGTTGAGGAAGAATTGTAGAAGGACACTGATTTCAAGAGGAAAGTAAAGGGATTACCCGCTGGAATCACTCAAATCCGGTTAGGACTATAGCGACCTTAAATAGGTGAGTGGGAAACTTAATGATATGCTACAATGTTGTGATTGGTTTGTTATGTTGTGCTGAATCCTGATATATTGCATATGTGTCTTTCATTGTTTGTTTGTGATTGTAAATGTGGTGATTGATTTATTTCCTTAGTAGATGATGGGGTAAAGAGGTAGGTAAGGAAGTCATATGAAGAAACTAGTAATTAGGCAAATGATGGATAAATACAAGTGTAATGATATAGAAATTAGAATGGGCTATGGGTAGATAGCACTATCTCGATGATAGCACCTTGCCCTAGTTGCTAGTGCTATCACTACAGATTTAATGTCTAAATTCCGATTTGTTTTCATAAACTAAATTAATATATGTAAGCTTAACTTTTTCTATGTATATACGTATAATGGGTGTTTACACATAGACGTAGGGAACAAATTATGTATCCTTATGTACATATATAAGGATCTAATTCCGAGTACATATATATATGCTTAGACAAACAATTTTCTTACTATATCTATATAGGTTACATTCACACCTATAATTATACAATCACAAATGAAAGTCTTCATTTTTCAATGCAATAATTTTATCCTTTTACATCTCTTGAGTATACGAGGAAAAATATTTAACAAATTTATCCATAAGTTAAAATACATTTATAAATCTATATACAATATATATATATATTTTGTATTTTGTACACGTAGGTATTTAAGATTTGGAAGGGATATATACACCTATGGTTACCCTAAGTGACATTTGGGAATGCATAAAACTAAGCCCTAGAGGGGTGAAATGATACAGAGGTGTTACGGAATGATAATCGTAAATCAATCTTTAGTGATTGATTTGACGTTTAAGTCAAATGACACAGAGGTGTCAAGTTAACTAAAATCTTACATATAGCTTGATTGTTTTTATCCGTTGGTTTGGTTTCTTTGCTTTGCTGTGATGTGAAATGCATGATCTCTTCTTGTTGTGGTAAATGTGAATATGAGAGGTAGTGGATTTGTTTATGGGACTTCATTGGGTTCCTATTAATTGTTCTTGGAGTGGTAGTCTTTAAATGCTTGATAGTTTACCTTATTGCTTTGAATTGGAGTTGGTTGCGATCATATATTGTTTAATCACCTTAAATCAATTAATTAAAGAAGTTGACTCGATTAAAACTTGACGTGCATTTACACAAGACATTGCATGAGATTGAAGGCCATCATTGCTACAAGACACACCAAAAGTGATCAGAGGATCACTGTTCCGCCAAGTTCGAATTAAGTGATTAAGGGATTGTCATGCCTTGACGGTTCCGAGTCTAGCCTATCTCTTAAGGGTGTAATGCTCGGTGTATTGAGGCACTTGAGCCTAGATCATTAAAGCTAAGACACAAATATAATAACACGATAAGAGTAATTAAATTGTATGTAAGACCTGGGCACTGATGGTGGCTTTAGAATCCCTAACCTAAGGTCAAGGGGGGGCGTAAACCCTATACTTCACGTCGGTTACTGGAAGACCGTATGAGATGCTGCATTCATATGGTTGTTCATGCATAGCATATGATTTAATAACTTGATTGAAATTGCTTGTGTGTGTGTAGCATTGAAAGTATTAACCTCCCATTCACTGAGTCGTAGTGTGCTCACCCATCTACATACCCTTTTTGCAGATAGCGATTATGAAAGCCCGGGATGGGATAAAATGTGAAGTGTCAAGAGTTTTTGGAAGACAAGAACGGTAAAGTAAGAATTGTGAATGATAGATTATTTAGATGAAATGTTAGGACCCCTATGTAAAAAAAATTGAATTTGTGAAATTTAGAATTTTATTCCATTTTACTGGTTGGTAAGGGATACCGATTCTCTACGATCATGGTTGACCGTGGGATACAAGATCTATAGTTATATTTTATTATCTAATTATATGTACTATGATTAGTCATAAATGTAATTATTTACTTAGAGTCTTATGATCTTTAGCTTGTAACACGATTATCATGTAATGGGTGCATACGTGCCATGATAATTTTTAGTGAAAACTTCCAAGCTTCCCTTTGGGGCGTGACAGGTTAAGATATGAGATGTAGAAAGCTCGAACCTTAGAAAACTATGGAAAAAGGCTCTATGGTTGTCCTTTATATTGTGAAAATAGTAGATGTGGTTTCTTTAAGTGGGTTGATAATATAAATAGTGATGGTAGTATAGCGAAGAAGAAATTAAATGATGTAGGATTGGATTCTTTAGCTATGCAACAAAAATTGGATTCTTTGCAATTAATGCTCTTTATGTTGAGGCAAGACATGATGGCACATGCAAATGTGAAACCTGACAATGAGATTTACTTATTTGTGAAATGGGTGTTTATTCCTTGGGTTATTGTCATATCATTTTTGTATTGGATAATTTGGGTTGTGGAAAAGGGTGTGTAGTTGTCAAATAAGTTGTTTAGTATGTGTCTATTTTAGGGATTTGTGTTATTGGTTATGTAATATGTTAAAGTGCGGTTAATGTTGGATTAGGATTTTGTTGGTACTCTTATCTTGAAAACTTTGTGCACTTTGTTGGTAATGTTAATGGAGCTTTCATTTTAGATATTTTTAGTTGCAATAGCAAGTATTCTACAGCATACTATATATGTATAATAGAATGCATAATGCTTTGGTCATCTTACTCCTTGTAAAAGTAAGAGCATTATCATAGACACATACAAACACTTTCATTGGTCAATCCATTTGTGCTTTCAAATAGTAAACAAAATGTCCATTCTTTTAGCAATTCAAGAGTTCATTTTCAAATCCATGCACCCAATACATTATCCAAATAGCAACATATAACAATTAAACAACACAATATAATAGAAATAATTGTAAGGATAGTAGTAGCATGATAGTGATATAGTAACAACATCAATAATCTCTAATAGTAGCAGGAGATAACAAAGCACAATAGTAAATTAGCACTTTAGCAAATAGTACAACAACAACAAACTGAACAGCAAACTGCTATCATAAAATTGTAGGATATTTGGTTTAGAAATAGTAGCTTTTGCAAGGTCTATGAGCACTATACCAAGCCAAAAATAATGCTAACATGGAGCTTTACTACCAACCTTAAGCACCCTACTTCCTTTCCATAAGTGTCCACTTGACTTGCTCTGACTCTTGTTTGATTCACCAAAGTTTTCACTACATTAGACCGATTTCCCAATATAGTAAATTTAAGTCACTATAAGAAAGTCCTTGACAAATGCTTTGTAAAGATCATACAAACTTGGATTATAATGAAAGTAATACATGAAACTAGTCTATATATTTGACTTTTTATCAGATTATAATGTTTTGCAATATGATTGCTCAATCCATTTTTTCTCATAGGAGCAATATAATGATATGCCTCAATGTACATATTTTTTTTATGTTTGGTTTTTATCATAGCAATACATTATCTTCTTTTCATGATTGGTTGCTCTTTACTCCTCCAAACCTAAATTCTATAGGAATTATTGCTCCTTGACCATCTTAATCCCAACCAAAAACTTGTGTAAGTACTTTCAAAGCTGCATCCTATGCTAATTGGTGCTCATGTTAAATAATAATAATAATAATAGTTATCTAACAAAAGCAACTCCCCATCCACCTATGTCATCAAGGAATTTAATTAACTACTGAAAAAAGTGGTACTAAAATATTATGGGACCATTGCTACTAACTAACAAAACATGATGACTTTACTACATAGCAATACCAAAATAGCATTACCCAAATACATGCACCTTAACTCAAATAATAACACTGCATAGGCATCAAAAGAACCAAAATACATGAAGATTACTACATAAACATCTTTCAACACCTAGTATAGCCATAAAACTCAAAATAGTTGCAAATTAACTTGATTATTGCCACTAATACTATCATTTCACACTTCCAAATACTTTCAATCCAGATTGATCACTTCATCTCTATCGTCCCACTTTGACTTCCCCTTCAATGTCTCCAAATATTTCTTCTTGGGTGATGTCATTAGTTGTGTGCTCCACTACTTAAAGAAGGAAATAACTTTATTTGCTACTAACTTGTTTTTCTTATTAAAGTTGAAAACCATTTCCACATTTTCTAATGCTTAGGCAACGATAGGTGCATCTGTTGCACAATCATATTCTTCTTGCTCTTTCTCTTCATCTCCATCTTACTTTGGCTTAGTTATAATCCTAGGAGATTGTGAGATTATTAGTGGACTATGAACAACCTGTTCGATTTGACTAATGGGCATAAATGCTTCTATTGCATGGAATTGTTAAATATTCCAATTAAGTTGAAGGGGGTAATTTATCTGATTACAAAAGACCATAGCCTCGAAATTACTTACATGGCTTAGTGGGTGGTTGCTATTATTTGTGCCATGAGAAGAGGCATTTTGGACATTAGAGACCATTTCCTACATCATGTTGAATATGATCATAATAAATCTAGACATAACATACAAATATATGATTACAAACTGAATTTTTATGAATAACACCTCTTCGCCAAACAATGGCATATTAGGAACTTGTTCTTAGTAAGTTTTACCTCTTCCCTTAAGGGTAAGCTTTGCAAAGCTTAGAGAATCACATAATAGGAACCTAGTTTTGGGCCAATGTTTATGCTACTCCTCTATGGGGAGGAGGCATTTCCTATAATTATGTCCCTACTATTTGCAATTGCTTCATGTCATCTTTCTTCCACATCTTGTCATTTTATCATGTCTAACTAGCTTAGTTGGATTCTTTTGCACTGCCTTGGGCAGCCTACCAAGTTTTTTCCTCGGTGGTAATGGCTATAGACCTTGAAGTCTGGTTTTCTACTAAAACTTCTCCCTACAAATGGTTTTAATTAAATATGTATAAGATTTCAAGAACATGCTCTTATTGTAATGTTCATCAAGTCCCTAGGTAGTCCCCTAATTAAAACTATGATAGAATTACCATGGCAACAAAGGATGCCCAATAGATCTTAAGCTTGACATGCACAGGTTTGCTTGCTTATGTTGAGATCATAAATGTTAGAGTTGTGTTGGATTTCCAAGCTTCCATAACCTCCTCATCAAATTTCTCCTCACTCTTAAGACCCCTAACATAATCATTGTCATCCTCCTTACTATTGCTTTCTTCCTCTATATCATTTCTTCTTTACTTAGCAGACTCCTAAAGCTTCCATTACCACATGAGTGCTGTATATGTATCTCAATATTATCACAAATATCAAAATGACTAACTAAGCTTATAACATCAAAGTCATTAGAGATTACTCTAAGATCATCCACCATTGTTGCCCCAAGAATCCTAAATCTAACAACTTCTATATCATTACACCCAACACTTGATAGTAAATCTGTAATATACTGATGGGATAACTCACTCCTTTGAACAATGAGGATGACATAGCTACCATCCTCATAAGACATTTGAAATAGCTCCTTTTGGAACATTGCATTGAAGAACACAATAAGATACTTCTCACCCATATCTAAGCCTAAAATGTAATCAAGGGAGCATTTTTCTTGTTATCAATTCTTCTAATTTGTTACTAAAATTTGCAAGCATCTGCACTGATAATCTATCTTTTTGACAAATGTTTCATCAAAAAATAATGTCTACAAGTCCATTAAATACTATAGAATATTGGCAAGTGTAGATTGCACAGAAAAATTTATTAAAAATATATTAACATGTGCAGAATTTTTGTTTCTTTGGGGAAAGGTAAAAGTCGAAATAAGCATAGCATCACATTGTTTTGTACAAGCTAAAGCATACCAAATAATTTTATATCCTCACTATAGCATTGACATTAAATATAAAAATAGATGATAGTGGATTGTTGAGAGCATAACAACATGGTAGAACGCACACTTAAAGATATTGCGGTATGCATAATGCAAACACAAAAATCAACAGATTGCTTTTGGAGAACTAAAAATGAAAGCTAAATCGAAAATAAGCAAAACCTTACACAAAACCTAAAATACCCATTGATATGAACAAATTAAAACTCAAAACCCCATTCAATGATCTATGGAACTCATAAAAGAAAAGGCAACAATATAAATAAAACTACAAAAAAAGGAAAGAAGATTAGAATAAACCTTATAGACTGTACTTGCATCTCAGTTCTTTCTTCGTCCTCTTTTATAGCTTCAAAACTTATCTTCACATGATCAGACCTTTGCGTGCAAATCTAACTTTTTTCAAATCCTCTGCCATACCCAACATCTAATGGGGAGTGCGTGGAAGTACAATTGTGGTAGGTAAGTGTGTTAAAGAGTTTGGTGATTGTGGAGAAAACCATCACATTAGTTTGCATACTATGAAATTTCAATTGAAACTTCAATATTATTATGGTGGTTTTAAAATGATTCCCACCATGAGATATACAAAGAAGAAATATAAAATTCCAAAGTTTCCGTAGGAAATACTTCATTTATCTTCTTCATATTACAATATGACTTGTACATTTACATGATCACTTTACCAAATCTAAGAAAGAGAGGATCTAAAAAGAAAACACATTGGAGCAAAAGGGAAAGGGGGAACACATATATCATGGCTCGTTAGACTGAACTCAACCATCCACTTACCGAACTTGAAAAATATGTCATGTCCATTCAACATGGAGGAGTATGGTTTGCCCTGGTATCTCAAGTGGGGGAAGAGAGGTAGGAACAAGCAGCTTCTAGCTCCCATCGCAGTCGTAACAACGATAGATTGCAAGAAATATCCGGTTAATTAAGGAAAATGTTTGTTGTATACGAACTTTGAATGGAAATGCTCATAAGGATGAGTTTTCAGCTACGAAGCATTTACTCAACCATATATATTGTGTATTAAGCCATGAGTACCATAGAGTACAATATGTACATGGGGATAGATTTTATCGAAATAAATTTCAACTCTCAAATCAACCAAATAAGAACTAAATTCCAAAATTACTATCGAGGTTATTCATCACCTCCTTAAGATCCACCATCCCCTTGACCTTCGAATTTTCCTTTTTTGGCTTGGGTTTTTCTTTCTTTTCTTTTCTTTTTTTTCCCTCTCACAGTTTTATGTTTTTAAAATGTAAGTAAATTTTCGTTAATATAATATAGTTTGAATTTTTTAGATATTTTGTAATTTTTATAATGTTCCTTTTTAAACTGTTAATTGTAATTTAATTTCTATTCAAAATTAAAATATTAATTTCCAACTTTAGTTTGCTTTTCTTTTTTAATGTACTTTTAAAGGCATGGAGGCTACCCATGGACGAATGGACAGCCTATGAGCAGCACGTAAAAGAAACGAGCATGCAGGTACAAAGTCCAGTAGGCATGTAAGTGCACTAGGCTTCGGCGTGAAAATGCAAGAGCAGGTAAAGCATGCAAATGATTGGCACGTAGAGGCGTAGGCATGACCCGTTTACCACCTCTAAATTCCTAAACACATAGGACCTCCAACTTTGGCATCACCTCAATTGAAAGTATGTCGCTTAGGAAAATGGTTGTATATGCAGGTCCATTTTTTCATTGTGGTAACCTTATTTTCTTATTCGTATATGTAATTCGAGTTTCATATATATATATATATATTATAATTATTAAACAATTAATATAATAAATGACTAAAGTCAATTAAATAAATAAGATAAAAAATGGAGAGCAATTACATCTTTTTCTAGCTAGACTATAAAGGTCACACTAACCTAAGATTTCTCTTTTTCCTCATTTGTGCACTTGTACACAAAAACCTAAGAGAGAATTTACCGAGTAAAGGCGACCTAAAGGAGAATCATTAGACCAATCCAAATCCAATAGGTAAGGTTTTATTCTAATGGTAGAGACATGATTACCAATTGATTTGTGGTACGAATAGAGATCAGAACAAGGGACATGTTGGAACAAGCATAGAATCAAGCGAAGTGTGGATTCCAATCACAAACTCGATTCAAGTGTACAAGACTCCAATTTTACATTAGAATTAGTGAATACAATGATTAATTAGGCTTAAGAACAAATTTAGAGGAAAGGGAATAAGTGTTCGTGAAGAACAAGGTGTACATGGTCAGATATAGACCTGTGTATCTACCCGTGTAGAAAAACAAGAGTGTACAGTAGGGTACACGGATGAAGAACACGCTGGTATACTTGGGTGTGTCAAAATTATAAAATCCATAGAAAGGTACATAGCTGGATACACGACCGTATACTTGGGCGTGCTAAATTAACATTTTACATAGAAAGATACATAGCCATTAGCACGATCGTGCTCTATCCCGTGTTCCACTACACAACCATGTTCCTCAGAAACACTTCTTAATCTACTCTATTTTATTATATTTCAGTTCTAAGTTACGTGTAAAGTATAAACATCGGGGAAGAGAATTATACAATTGGAATATACCTAACAAATTAGTAAACCTAAACTACTTGTAGAATAGAACTAAGTATAGTTCTTTATAATTGAATTGGTTTACACCCTTTACTTAGAAACACAAGGGAATATAGTAGGAACATCATTTCACGTACCATTTGAGGTACGTGTTTACCTTATTTTGCTAGTTGTATTTACTAGGTAGTTGTTTAATAATTGTAAGAGGATGATGTTTTTTATTGTTTAATGAACTCATTTAACTATTGGAGTTTATTGTGTATGTTGTTTGTGCTTGGCTCAACTTAAGGGCCTGTAATGGCAAATCCTTAAAGGGAACCTCAATAATCAGTATGTTGTATTGTCCTTAGTAGATCCGTATATCAAAATGACTTGAGATAGATTAGGGTCAGATGGGGCCTGCAGTGACAATTCCCACTAGAACTATATATATATATATATGTTAATATTGTATGTAAATTGGGGTCATGAGTACTCCTATGTTGTAAGTTGATTAATGAAGAAAAATAACCTGATGAATTGATGTGTTGTATACTATTGTTGCATATATGCCTATGATATTGTTACTGTATGGCACGTACATATCTATGTGATACCCTCAAGCCCCTTTACATCTTTTTTAGTAACATATCGACTATAATGAGACTGGGAATATGGTGAGATATTATGTGGATGAGTATGGAAGAGAACATTTTTACTATATTGATAAAGAATGATAGAAAATCAATGAAGGACTTCTTAATAGAGTTTTAAGTTAGTGATAAGAGAATGTGGAAAATAACTACTAGACTTTTATTTGTATTGACAATTATATGTTCATAGACATTTATTTTGGTTTTGAGATTAGAGTTCAATATATTTATTTAAAGTAATGTTGATTGAATGACTCATCTAAGAGTCATTCATTTCTATGATTGAAGCAATGTTAGTATGAATATAATGTGGGAAAGAACAAGTTTAAAGTTCCTTAGCGTGTCACTATGCAATAGTGAGATGTGGCAGGCTGTGATGTCCTCAGTTCTAGGCCATTATAGCTTAGATGATATCAGAGCTTAGGTTATGATCAATAGAGATTAGGTTTGATGATTCTTAGAATTAAGTGATGATCCATATGTATAGGTTTCAACTAGTAGAAAGTAGGTTGAGATCTTTGGATGAATTAAGTATGAAAATATATAGAACAATAAGAGATGAAGAGAGTGGGTAAATTGCAGGATGATTGTTGATTGTATGTTATTATATTTCAATTATTTTATATAATTGTATTTTCCTTTAACTTTCTATTTTATTTATGAATATGAATGTATATATGTGTAGACTTGAGTATCTGATCACTGTGAACCGTATATATAAAAGAGTAGTGAATTCTCTAGCAAGTATACTAGGTCGGAATCAAATAATATATAAGTGAGTAGAGTGTTGATCCCTCGAGGACTAAAGAGATTACTAAACCTATAATAACTTTTACTGATATCTAGGCAATTCAAAGAAAGATCATTTTAACTACTTAATTAAAAACTGAAATAAAATCTACTCAAACAAGAACTATGAGAATATTATAAAATAAACCTTTCAATTGAGAAGGTGGGAATTAAGAATTCACCCTAAACACGCTAATCAAATTGCCATCATGTTATTTAGAGTAACCTATGTATGGTTATTCAAATGGGTTTATAACCATAAACCTTCAATTAATTAGTCAACTTCCGTATCTCTAATTAACAAAGGATTCTAAATTACATCCATACACTTCCCAATGCTATGATTGCTTAATGCCCTAATGCAATTACCCCTAATTCCTTAGTGGATAATTAATTAGAACATTGCTTTAAACTCCAGATAAACCCTAATTCAACTAATTAACGCCGCTTCCGCTTTGTTATATTAAATTCTATCTCAACTCCCGTATTGATAAAATTTCTAACAATTAAAACCTTTAAGAATTTCAATTGAAATTATAGGAATTGCAATTATGAATAATCCACAAATACCTTAATCTAATAACATGACTACAATTATCACTTTAGCAATCTAGGGTTTCATTCTTCTTCCCACCAATTGAATCTAGCCATAGATTTAACAATGAATGCACAAGTTACAATGGAATATTTGAGAGAATTCATGAATAATATAAACACAAGTCACAAAATTGCATAAATAAATAAAGATCAGAAATCACCAATTTTATGATAAAGTTGGAGTGAATTCAAATACAAAACTCCAGAGACCACTTCCCAAGGCCAACTATAAATACTTCTCAATTGATCACAAGAAAAACGTGTTTCAATCTCTTGTTCTTGTTACCAAAATGAAATATTCCCTCAAAGAATAAAAGTCTGAAAACTAAAAATTGCCAAAAGTCCCCCCTCCCTCGTTTCTTCTTAAAGAAATATATAAAAACAGTCAGGAAAATGAAAAGTCGCATTTTTCGCAGGTGTTCCACCACATGAGGCACGACCGTGTGATAAGTGGTGTTGCCACCACCACATGAGGCATGGCTGTAGTCTCACCCCATACGCTCATCGGCATTTTGCAAACTCCATATCTTTTGGTTCCAACCTCTTCCCACGGCCGTATGTTATCCCTTGCCTACTGATTTTCTTCATTTCTTCATGTTTTTCAGCTCTTAATGCACTCTTTTCCTATTTGAGTCCATTGATTCCTAAAATATCAAAATACAAGCACTTTAGTATCTTTTTCTTGGTGATTTGTTTTCAAATTTAACAATAACAACCTCTAAATCACAAGATAAACCATGAGATAATATGTTGTTATCAACTCCCCCACACTTGAACTTTCGCTTGTTCCCAAGTGAAATAAAATCAATATAATAATCTGTCATTGAAAGTACAAAATTTCTTTCTTTTAACAACTCATTCATTCTTTCTTTCATAATTAATGACTTGAATGGTTGGTGCGTACCACTCTAACTAACATGGAAATATGTTGTTAAAATTGAGTAGTTAATCTAGAAAGAATAATCTTCCAATCCTAGTGTTTAACAATAGAATTCTTATTTCAGAAAGTAAATTCTCAGTTCAACAAGGCAAAGTACTCAATTAAACTTCACTAGCAACTAGCAAGTATATAATCTCTCTAATTACTTATCTAAATAAGTTAACACATAATAAAAGCATATGGTATCCATTCTTTCCCTAGATTTTCTCCCTTTTTCAAGTCTCATTTTGCTCTTTGATTTGATTGGTCAAGTTTATTTAAATTACCAAAATTGACAGCGGAGTCAGACTTCACTCTTATGAGGGACTAAAGCCCGCCTATATCAACTTGGTTTCTATTAAAGTACTTAAATTTAGCCTTTCCACTCTTCTCGTTATTGTGAGTTCATTGAGTCGGCATATCCCGGGCTCATCACCCAAGTGACCAGGTTTTAAAGGGACCCCTACGAACTCTTCCTCACACTAACATTTAAGATTAGATACTCTTAACTTAGTTGCTTGAGTCATTGGAGAAAAGGCTTTGAATTTCCCTACATTTTTTTTTTTTAAGGAATCACTAAGAAAAGAATTTCTTTTACCTCTTTCACTGTATGTTAAAATACTCTCAAAGCAATTCAAAAGAAAATATACTAGCTAAATTCACCTAGAAGTAAACTTGCTTATTTTGCACAAGAGGACTCGACCTACTCTTAGACTTCAAATTCAAAAGCTAAACATAAGGAAAAATTAGTCCTTAAAGATTTTACTATTTAATTTCAACTAAGTAAATCAGTTACAATAGTTAGTGAGTAAGGCACCTCAACAAGTCAAGTTCTTCTCCCTTTTTTTTTTTTTAATATTATAGTACCCTCTCCAGATAAAAAAAAGAAGAAGTTGAAGATAGGGAAGTTATTAAACAATCCATAACAGAACAAGCATCTTATTATCATCATACAAACATCAATCTAGAATTACTCCCCCACACTTAAATTAGACAATGTCCCCATTGTCTATCTGATATGCACAAAAGGAGAGTAAAAACTAACAAAAGAAAATTGGGAAAAACAGAACTTCCCTGAAATAGAAGTGCTTCGGAACATTTGAAAAATTGAAGCAAGTGAGTTCAAATGCGACTTCCAAATCCTCAGTGCACCGAATCTTTATTTGCTGAAAAAGAATCCAAATAAAAGTGCAGTTCAAGCTCGGGTCAATCCATCACTCATCATCATCATCATCATCATCCTCCTCCTCTTCATCATCGTATTCTTCCTCCTCCTCATCTCCTAAATCTCCCTCTTTAGAACTAGAGCTTTCTTCTTGTACCTCAATTGGAGGCTCTATTTGCTGCTCTTTAACACTTGTGGAGCGCCTGGGTGTAATCTTCGTGCGAGGTCCACCAGTAGACGAACTCGGGATGATGGCCAAAGGCTAATCAGTAGTAGGGGGTGAATGTGTAGCCAGAGGTGGTTGAGGTGCAATGTCCTCATCTGAACTTCCCCCACACGGGGGAATAAAGATACCCAATGCATCTCCAATTTTTATGAAGCAAGAGGACATATACTTTTTCATGCTCTTGATTGCCTTTCCTTGAGCTCGCTATTCCCATTTTATTTCCTCAATAGCGTCCTTGAATTGTGCAAGAGAGGAAGAAAGACCTCTCCTCTCATTTACAGGAACTTCCATTCTGTAAGGACCTTATTCTTCAACCGGGACCGGACCAAAGCCCCATCGCTTAAGGACCCCCTCAGTCATGAGTGTTGAAGAACCAACTTTATCATTGGGTGGTTGAGTCGGGAACACCCCCATATTCTTTAGCAATCTTGTAATCCAAGCTCCCACAAATATCCCCTTTTGGCTTCTCTCACACTGACGTCTGAAACATTTGACTGCTATTAAACCAACATTCAAACGCCGGTTTTGAGTCATGGACCATATCTGTAAGGAGTCGAATGCACTCACTATCCCCTCACTGTCAATTTTCCCACTAGTCGATCGAGCAAGGATATAATGCAATATCTTGTGGGTGGGGTTCTTCAAATCAGATGCTTGAGATGTAGAAGAATTATAACCATTTACCCCAAGTTCCTGCCACAACCGAGAGGCCGACATTTGGTCGTACCAATCAAAATCCATCCTTGCCATCTCCTAAGAGTCCATAAATTCTTCATCTTCATATATCCCCAATCACTTAATGAACTCTCTCATTGATAAATTGAAGTACTAACCATCAAAATAGAAAGAAACATAATTATACATTCCCATGGTTATGGCCTCCTTAAGTTGGAAGGTGGCCATAAAATCAATAATGATCTTTTTGTAAATATCCTCCTTAATATCTAGCAAATTCCTCCATGCTCTATCTTGGAGTATCATCTCAAATTCTTGTAAAAAACCATATCTCTCTAACAATTCCCAATCCAACACCGTGTTGTGCCTAATAATCTTATTCTTCAATACCATATCATACCTGTCCCTGTGACTTTGCTTGAGACCAACAGGATAATTATCACGCCTTGATTGTGACTCTGGTTTAGCAGGCCCTTTATCTTTGCGAGGTCGTTTTTTGGAAGAAGATGGTGCTGGGTCTCGAGGCATCTTGCAATGTTATATGGAGTGGGAATGAGGAAGAAAAATCCAAACTTTGAGAGGAAAAACAAAGGAATGAGGAGGGATTGAGAGAGAGAGAGAGAGTAAGTTTATAAAGAGAAATTGTATGCATGGAGAAGGAGACAGAGACATAAAATGAGAAATGAAAAGCGAGTTTTGTTTAAAACACAAACCTAAGTCGAGCACGGCATGACCTACGGCCATGCCCCAAACCGTTCCCTCTTTATATATATATATATTCAAGAAACCATGGTCATGGCTTAAGGGGGAGGCTCATACGTAAATGAAATTTCAACGCGCCACGGCCGCGTGAGAAGTGGTGGGCATGTACCTACCCACGACCGTGGGTCTTCCCCATAGCCAGCTTGTAAATTTTAATAATTTTAATTTTTTTTATGAAAAGATACGGCCGTGCTACATGGGGTTGGTCCATTTGTAGATAGCCAAATGACGTGCTACGGCCATGTGACAAGTGGTGGGTATATACCCACCTACGGCCGTGGGTCTTCCCCATAGCCAACTCGGCAAAACACTCTTTCTCTTTATATATATATATATATATATATTCAAGAAACCATGGTCGTGGCTCAAGGGGGAGGCTCATACGTAAATGAAATTTCAACGCGCTACGGCCGTTTGAGAAGTGGTAGGTATGTACCCACCTATGGTTGTAGGTCTTCCCCATAGCCAGCTCGTAAATTTTAATAATTTTAATTTTTTTTTATGAAAAGACACGGCCGTGCTACATGGGGTTGGTCCATCCGTAGATAACCAAATGACGTGCCATAGCCGTGTGACAAGTGGTGGGTATATACCCACCCAGAGCCGTGGGTCTTCCCCATAGCCAGCTCGGCAAAACACTCTTTCTCTTTTTTTTTTTATGTAAATTGACAACGAATCATAAAAGAAAACAATAAACTAAGGAATACTAACCTTAAGCATGGGCTGCCTCCCATGGAGCGCTTAATTTAAAGTCTCTAGCCTGACTTTCCTTTTTCTTACCTTGGGGGAGTAAGATCCACAATGGTGGTATCTTTATCAAGATTTTCCCTATCGTGGTAATGCTTAAGAAGATGGCCATTCACTTTGAAAGTTCGATTGTCTTTTTCTTTCAATTCCACTGTGCCATGAGGAAAAACTTGTGAAATAATAAATGGTCCAGACCATCGGGATCTTAACTTACCTGGGAACAATTTTAATCGAGAGTTATATAATAAAACTTTCTGGCCCAGAAGAAACTCTTGTTTTAATATGTTCCTATCATGCAATCGCTTAGTCCGCTCCTTGTATATCCTAGCATTCTCATATGCTTCATCTCTCATTTCCGCCAATTGATTCAACTGGAGCAATCACTTTTTACTTGTAGCTTGTAAATCAAAGTTAAGGAATTTTATGGCCCAGTATGCCTTGTGCTCTAGCTTTACTGGGAGATAACATGATTTACCAAAGACTATCTTGTGTGGGGACATTCTTATAGGGGTTTTAAAAGCAATTATGTAAGCCCACAATGCATCATCAAGTTTTAAAGACCAATCTTTTCTAAATGCATTGACTGTTTTCTCTAAAATACGCTTAATCTCCCTATTGGATATCTCGACATGACCAGAAGTCTGTGGATGATAAAGGGTGGCAATTTTATGAGTTACCCCATATTTTGACAAAAGTTTTTCAAATTGCCTATTGTAGAAATGCGATCCCCCATCACTAATAATAGCTCTAGGTACCCCAAATCTTGAAAATATATTCTTTTTCAAAAATCTAACCACAACTCTAGCATCATTACTTTGTAGAGCAACAGCTTCTACCCATTTTGAAACATAGTCGACAGCCAAGAGAATGTATTTGTTTGAAAAAGAGGAAGGGAAAGGACCCATAAAGTCTATCCCCCACACATCAAAGAGCTCTATTACAAGAATGTTGTTCTGTGGTAATTCATGTCTCCTAGAAATGTTACCAGTCTTCTGGCATTGAGCACATGATATAATGTAGTTCCTACAATCGTGAAACAACCTAGGCCAATAAAATCCACAAGATAAAATCTTTGTTGCAGTTCTTTCCACCCCAAAATGACCTCCTGCTTCTTTTGAATGACAATGCTGAATGATGCTAAGCTGTTCATTTTTTGGGACACATCGCTTAATTATTTGGTCAGCACAATATTTGAACAGATATGGTTCATCCCAAAAAAAAAATTTCACATCATGCAAAAACTTCTTTTTCTGTTGATGGGATAAACCATACGATGTAATTTTACTAACCAAATAATTTACAATGTCAACATACCAAGGTAGTCCTTTGATTTCTACTACATACAATTGTTCATCAGGGAACTTTTCATTAATAGGTGAATCTGAGCATTCAGATTCCAACCGGGATAAGTGATCAGCTAAAACATTCTCAGTTCCCTTTTTGTCTTTGGTCTTTGATTTCCAAATCAAACTCTTGTAATAGTAAAATCCAACGGATCAACCTTGGCTTAGCATCAGCTTTAGCAAACAAATATTTAAGAGCTGCATGATCTGTATATACTATGATCTTAGAACCTATCAAATAAGGTCGAAACTTGTCACAAGCAAATATAACAGCTAAAAGCTCTTTCTCAATGGTGGCATAGTTTCGTTGGGCCTCATTTAAGGTTCTACTAGCATAATATATTACATGAAATATCTTACCTTTTCTCTGCCCAAGCACCGCTCCTATAGCATAATCGCTGGCATCGCACATAAGCTCGAATGGAAGCTCCCAATTAGGTGCTACAATCACAGGTGTAGAAGTGAGCTTCTCCTTCAATAGGTTAAATGCTTGCAAACAATTAACATCAAAATTAAACGCAACATCTTTTTCAAGTAAATTGCAAAGGGGTTTAGAGATTTTAGAGAAGTCCCTGACAAATCTTCGATAGAGGCCAGCATGTCCAAGGAAACTTCTAACTCCTTTGACTAAAGTGGCTGGTGGCAACTTCTCAATCACTTCCACTTTCGCTCGATCAACTTCAATCCCTTTTCCTAATACCATATGACTTAAGACAATTCCCTCTCTTACCATAAAATGACATTTCTCCCAGTTCAAAAGTAGATTAGTCTCCTTACATCTCTTGAGCACACAGTCTAAATTTGTCAGACATGATTCAAAGGATTTACCAAAGACAGAAAAATCATCCATGAATATTTCAATGAAATTTTCTAACATGTTAGAAAATATAGACATCATACACCTCTAGAAAGTAGTAGGTACATTGCAGAGACCAAAGGGCATTCTCCTAAAGGCAAAAGTTCCATAGGACAAGTAAATGTGGTTTTCTCTTGGTCCTCGGGTGCTATATGAATTTGATTATAACCAGAATAACCATCTAAAAAACAATAATACTCATGCCCCGCAAGTTTTTCTAACATTTGATCTATAAATGGGAGAGGGAAATGGTCTTTACGGGTGGCATCATTCACTTTCCTATAGTCAATACAAACTCTCCACCCAGTCACGGTACGAGTATGAATTAATTCATTGGACTCATTCTTCACTACAGTCATACCACCTTTTTTTGGCACTACTTGCACTAGACTAACCCATTTACTATCTGAGATAGGATAGATAATACCTGAATCCAGTAGTTTGAGAACTTCTTTCTTTACTACCTCCTTGAGAGTTGGGTTGAGTCGTCTCTATGGTTGAACTATAGGTTTAAACTCAACCTCTAGGAATATCCGATGAGTACAGATTAGAGGGTTGATTCCCTTGATATCTGCAATGGTCCATCCTATCGCCTCCTTATGCTCCTTAAGAACTCCTAAGAGTTCTTGCTCCTGATCATCTGTCAAACAAGAAGAAATGATTATTGGCAAAGTATCATCCATCCCCAAATAAGCATATTTTAAATGACTAGGTAAAGGTTTAAGTTGTAGCACTGGAGGGTGTGTCAAAGATGGCACCAATTTTGTTGCACTTGTGCCCAATTCCTCATAGTATCGAGCCTTGATTTCAGCTACTTGTTCCACACATTTTTTCCATAGGCTCATCTTCATCATCTCAACCATCGAGATCTCTAAGAACTGACTCCATTGTGTTCAAACTTGCTTTCTCCTCAAAAGACTCAAAAATAAGCTCATCAATACTATTAATAATGTAACAAGACTTACACTCATCAAACCTTTTCATAGCCTCATAGACATTAAAAGTTATTTCTTCATCCATAACTCTTAAAGTGAGCTTACCTTGTTCCACATCAATTAAAGCTTTACCTATTGCTAGGAATGGTCGGCCAAGAATCATGGGCACTTCTCTATCCTCTTCCATCTCCAGAACAATGAAATCGACTGGAAAATAGAACTTATCCACTTTTACAAGAACATTCTCTACAATACCTCTTGGATATTTGATACTTCTATCAACAAGTTGCAAGGTGACATGGGTCTCCATACAATCTCCAAGTCCCAATTTCTTGAAAATAGAGAAAGGCACCAAATTTATACTTACACCTGAATCAATAAGAACTTTATCAAAATAAACATTTCCAATTGTGCAAGGAACAGTAAAACTCCCCTGATCTCTTTGTTTTCTTGGCATATTTGTTAAGTTCTTTTGAAGAATCATTAAACATTCTCCTGTAAGCATAACAGGTTCATTCCCATCAATTCTTCGCTTTTTAGTGAGAAGCTCTTTCATGAATTTAGCATATGAAGGCATTTGCTGGAGTGCCTCCGCAAACGGAATGTTGATTTGAAGTTTCTTAAAAACCTCCAGGAATTTAGCAAATTGAGAATCTAATTGCTGTTGCTTCAATCTCCCTGGAAAAGGTATAGGAGGAACATAAGGCTTCACCTCTGATGATTGCAGTTTTGGTTCCTCTACCTTTTTCTTCCCCTTATCTTTCTTTGAACTTGCTTCTTTGATTGAACATCTATGTTCACTTTTTGCACTTCCTTACCACTCCTCAACATTATTGCATTGATACCTTTTGGATTCTCCTCGATGTTGCTAGGCAAAGACCTAGATAGTCTATTGCTCAACTGTTGCGAAATCTGACCAATTTGATTCTCTAAATTTCGAATTGTGGCCTGTTGATTTTGCAACATGGTGTCAGTCTTTTGCATATAGCTCAACATGAATTCTTCCATTCTAGACTGACTTAGCTGAGGAGGAGCACTTTGAATGGGACCTTGCTTCTGAAATCCAGGTGGTGGTTTGAGTGCGTTATTCTCATTCTTCCATGAGAAATTTGGATGATTACGCCACCATGGATTATAAATGTTCGAATAGGGTCCCATATTACCCTTTTGGAAATTGTTGACATAATTCACATGCTCACCAAATGAAGAAGCTGAAGGGTTCCCATGAATGCATTCAAGAGTCGAATGTGGTCCTGAGCAAATCTCACAAAGAGCAACTTGATTTGCATTAAATGAAGATGATGAGGTGAGTTTACCTACTTGGGTAGTGAGAGCTGAAATTTGAGCCGTCAAAAGGGCAATAGCATCATTATCATTCACCGATGCCACTCTAGCTTTACCTCTCTCATTCTGCCAATTGCGGCCATTAAAAGCCATTTCTTCTATCAACGCACTCGCTTCATCATAAGTCTTGCCCATGAGTGCACCTCTAGATGTAGCATCAACTAGAGACCTTAATGTCTCATCCAAGCTGAGGTAAAAAATATCAATCAGTAAATTATCCGGCAATCCATTATGTGGGCATTTTTTGATTGCCTCCTTAAATCTCTCCCAGGCCTCATAAAGTGATTCACCACTAAATTTTGTGAAATTAGTGATGTCACTTCTTAACCTTGTTGTCTTGGCGGTGAGAAAAATCTCATTAGAAATATAGATGAGAGATTAGCCCAGTGATAGAGCCATTTTATACTCAATCTTTATAGTATAAATTATGTTAAATTATTATTGATTTTATAGAAATCATAAGGAAATAGTACTTTAATTCTATCATTGTGATAAATCAGGTTAAATGGAGTCAAGGATGCCAATTCAAGTAAATTAGAGAAGCTATCTACAACTTGGTTCAAAGACAAGGATTTACACCGCCGGAGGGAAGTACATGGGCGTGTAATTGAAGTACACGACCATGTACTTGGTTTTGATTCAACAGGAAGATACACGGTTGAAATACACGGCCGTGTAGCTAACTAGGAACTAGCACGGTTTGAGGCACGACCAAGGTGAAAACCGTGCCCCTCACTGGACAAGAAGGCGGAAATGTGGACTTTGAACAGAGAGAGACACGGCTTAGGGCACGGCCGTGGTGGAAGCCGTGGGAGCAACCGTGCTTGGAGCCGTGGTGGAAGCTAGACGTGCCAAGGAGAAGAAAGTGTGGAACATCAATCAGATGAAGGCACGGCTTAAAATCTGGCCGTGTGTGTAACCGTGGTACACACTGAGCGCGGATGAAGACTTGAAAAATATGCACAGAGGATGGCACGGCTTGACCCACGGCCGTGTGGTGGAGCGTGCCAGGCAGACGAATCTTCACTTCTTGAAATCTACTTGGAAAAGGAAAGATATTTTCGTATCTTGCTAGCAAAAGATCACATGCTATCCCCCTAACAATATAAATAGAACCAACCCTAGAGGGTTAGGACAACTTTTGGATCTTTGGAATCTGGAATCACCTTGGAGACAAGAAGGAAACGAGGAGGCAGAGTAGGTAACCGGGTTCCTTATGTTTTTATTTTTCGTTTTGTTGATGAACATGAGTAGCTAAGCTACTTTTCTAGCCAAAGGGTCATAGATGTTTAATTCTCCACGAATTGTGAGGTCTAATTGACTTGTATTTATTCTATTCTTTGTTTTCGGGTATTCATATATCTTCTGATCGTTTTGTCATTATTATCTTTGTGGATTGGTATGAATAGAGCTCTTCTACTCAATTAGCAAGTTAATATATTGTCAACTAGCACGTCAAATCCGTAATTGTTTGATTGTTCTAGTCTTAGTGACGCAATAACATGTTTGGTTATAAAAGAGATGATCAAATTCATGTTATGGAGGTGTATGATCATGTTTAAATAGGTTATCTTATAATCTACTGGCATGAATTGGTGGTCTCTCTAGATCTTAATGCTATTGATAGATTAAATCCTAAGCGCTTGTCTAGGGTTGTTTAATCAGTAAGAGAAATAATTCAAAGCGCTTGTCTGAGGTTATCGAGGAAGTAAGGAGAGATAGGTTGTTAGAGCTTGTTAATAACCATAACCAGTTTATCTAGAACTAAGAATAGAAAACATTTGCATCGATGATCAATTCCTAGAATTAAACTATCTTGATTCCTTTGGCTAGGCTTTTATTAATATCCGATTTTCTTACCTTGTTTTACTTTATTTTGATTCACAAACAAAACCCCCTCATTTTTCTTTTCCCTTTTATTCTCCTTGAATAGAAATAAGTTTAACCAATCTCTGTGGATTCGACCCTACTCACCACTATATGCAAATCATATAATTGTCTAGGAGTAGGTTTTATTTTTGTTGGATTCGACACCCATCAAATTTTGGTGCCGTTGCCGGGGATTGGTGTCAAATTTATTTCTATTCTTGTATGACTCGTTCTTCTCAGATAGGTGAACTAACTTATAATCCGGAGATTGAGAAGACTCTAAAGAGGTTGCGACAAGAAGCTAGATCATCCACTAGACCGAACTTAGTATCGGACTTGTCTGATTCTGAAAAAGAGGACGACATGGCAAATCTCGAGAGAACCTTAAGGGAGTTGGCTGCACCGGATGTGAATCAAAAACCACTTTGTATTCACTATCCCGAACTAGCTGTGGAATTCGAATTGAAATCTGGGTTGATACATCTGCTACCTACATTTCATGGTCTTGAGAATGAAGATCCTCATAAGCATTTGAAAGAGTTCCATATAGTGTGTTCTAGTATGAGGCCGCAAGGAATAACCGACGATCAAATCAAGTTACGTGCTTTTCCATTTTCTTTAAGTACTAAAGCTAAAGATTGGTTGTTTTATTTGCCTCCAGGTTCTATCACCACTTGGATAGATATGGTAAGACTCTTCTTGGACAAATTCTTCCCCGCATCCAGAGTCGCTGGTATAAGAAGAGAAATTTGTGGTATAAAACAAAGGGACACCGAGACTCTTCATGAGTATTGGGAGAGGTTCAAGCAATTGTGTGCAAGCTGCCCACAACATGGGATATCTGAACAACTCCTTATCCAATACTTCTACGAGGGCCTACTTCCGATGGAAAGAAAGATGATGGATGTTGCAAGTGGAGGCGCTATAGTAAACAAAACCCCTGGTCAAGCTAGGGAATTGATCTCCATTATGGCTGCCAATTCGCAACAATTTGGGTATAGGCATGATACGTCTTCAAGGAAGGTAAATGAGGTAAATGTGTCTAACCTTGAACATCAAATTTCTAATCTTACCTCCCTTGTGCAGCAGCTAGCTCTTGGAAATACCCAACAGGTGAAAGCTTGTGGAATTTGTGCTGCTCCTAGTTATCCGACTGACATGTGCCCCACATTGCAAGATGACAACCATGAACACGCCAATGCTGTAGGCGGATTCCCAGGACAACCATAAAGGAAATATGATCCCTATTCAAATACTTACAATCCCGGATGGAGGGATCACCCTAACTTCAGATATGGCAATAAACCACAAAACTTCCAACAATTCCAACCCAAGCCATCAAACCAAGTATCACAGGCTCCTTCCACTTCAGGTATGTCCCTTGAGGAAATTGTTAAATTACTTGCCGTTAATACAAAACAATTTCAGGATGAGACAAAGCAGAGCATCCACAACTTGGAAAATCAAGTAAGTTAACTTGCTTCTTCTCTAAATAGGTTGGAAACTCAAGGTAAGTTACCTTCTCAAACCGTCACAAATCCAAAGCAAAGTGCTAATGCAATTACCTTGAGAAGTGGAACGAAATTGCAGGGATCAAATGAGAAGGATCACCGAACTAATCCTGAGGAAGAGACTGAGAAAGAAACTCCAACTCCAAGCCAGCAGAACAATCAGATCAAAGGACCCATCATTGAACCACCAAAGGTCATGACAACAACACCTCCTTTCCCTTCCAGACTAGCAAAATCCAAGAATGAAGCTGAAGAAAAAGAGATTCTTGACACTTTTCGCAAAGTTGAGGTAAACATTCCCTTGCTGGATGCTATTAAGCAAGTACCTCGTTATGCAAAATTTCTAAAAGAATTGTGCACTAACAAAAGAAAGCTGAAAGGTAATGAAAAGATTAGTGTAGGTGAGAATGTTTCAGCTATTCTTCAAAAGAAGCTTCCTCCTAAATGTAAGGATCCAGGTATGTTTACTATTCCTTGTAAAATAGGTAACCTTGGAATCACTAAAGCTATGTGTGATTTAGGCGCTTCAATCAATGTTATGCCTTTGTCTGTTTATCAATGTTTAAATGTTGGCCCCCTAAAGGAAACAGGCGTTATTGTTCAACTTGCTGATAGGTCCAATGTTTATCCTGAGGGAGTTCTAGAAGATGTTTTAGTACAAGTTAATGGTTTGGTTTTCCCCGCAGATTTTTACGTGCTTGACATGGAAAATGATGATTCTCGTAATTCATCGATGATATTATTAGGGAGACCATTTCTTAAGACATCTAGAACAAAAATCGATGTACATGATGATAACCTCACTATGGAATTTGATGGTGAAGTGATTAAATTTAACATTTATGATGCCATGAAATATCCTAGTGACATCTCACTCGTTTTTGTTGTTGATGTTATTGACCCATTAACACAGACTACATTTGATTTGATAGATGATGATGATTTGAAAGTTGTACTTAATAAGAGTCTTACGATTCCTGCCTTGAAAACTCTTAAGGAGAGGTTTGTAATATCCTCTGATTTGCAGGACAAGATTTGGGAGTTGGAATCATTAAAACCTATCAGGTATGATGTGTCCTACATTCATTTACCCCCTTCTAACACAAAACTTCTTCTTTCTATTGTGCAGGCACCGAAGCTAGAATTAAAACCCCTACCCGAACATCTAAAATATATTTTCTTAGGAGAAAAGGAGACTCTTGCTGTGATAGTCTCCAACAAGCTAAGTACTTTAGAAGAAGAAAAGTTGATTCGGGTGTTGAGGGAGTACAAAGAAGCCATTGGATGGTCCATAGCTGATATCAAAGGACTAAGCCCCTCCACCTGCATGCACAAGATTTTGATGGAAGATAATTGCAAACCTTCAAGGGAAGTTCAGCGTCGTTTGAATCCACCTATGATGGAGGTAGTTAAGAAAGAGATCATGAAACTTCTTGATGCAGGTATGATCTATCCAATTTCCGACAGCAAATGGGTAAGTCCGATCTAAGTTGTTCCAAAGAAAACAGGCTTAACTGTGATTGAAAACTCCGATGGTGAGTTAATTCCTACTCGGGTTCAGAATGGATGGAGGGTTTGTGTTGATTACAGGAAGTTAAACGCGTCAACTCGGAAGGACCACTTCCCTCTTCCTTTTCTTGATCAGATGCTTGAACGTTTGGCTGGCCATTCTCACTATTGTTGTCTTGATGGTTATTCAGGTTTTCATCAAATTCCAGTGGCACCGGAAGATCAAGAGAAGACCACTTTCACTTGTCCATTCGGTACTTTTGCGTATCGAAGGATGCCTTTTGGGCTCTGCAATGCCCCAGCCACATTCCAAAGATGTATGGTTAGTATATTTTCAGATTACGTGGAGAATATTATAGAAGTTTTCATGGATGACTTTACCGTCTATGGTAATTCTTTTGATTCATGTTTGACTAACCTTACAAAAGTGCTTCAAAGATGTATAGATAAGAATCTAGTGTTGAATTATGAAAAATGTCACTTTATGGTTAAACAGAGTCTCATTTTAGGCCATATTGTATCTTCTAAGGGGCTTGAAGTCGATAAAGCTAAGGTAGAACTGATTAAATCTTTACCTTACCCTGTAAGTGTACGGGAAATTCGGTCTTTTCTTGGGAGTGCAGGATTCTATCGACGCTTCATCAAGGATTTCTCCAAGATTACTCAACCCCTATGTCGATTGCTACAAAAAGAAGTGACATTTAAGTTCGATGAGGCCTGCAAGAACGCTTTTGACACACTGAAGGACAAGTTAACTTCTGCTCCAATCATCCAACCACCCGACTGGACCCTTCCCTTTGAAATCATGTGTGATGCGAGCAACTATGCAGTTGGAGCAGTTCTTGGCCAAAGAGTTGGGAGAGCTTCTCATGCCATTTATTATGCTTCCAGAACTTTGGATAATGCTCAATGCAACTATTCCACAACGGAAAAAGAACTCTTGGCTGTTGTTTTTGCATTAGAAAAATTCAGATCATATTTACTTGGTATTAAGGTAATTGTTTACTCTGATCATGCAGCTCTTAAATACCTGCTCGCGAAGAAGGAGGCGAAACCAAGACTTATTCGATGGATACTCCTCTTACAAGAGTTCGATCTGGAGATACATGATAGGAAAGGCTTAGAAAACTTAGTTGCCGACCACCTCAGTCGAATTCCTATAAGTGAAGGGTCCACACAAATACAAGATGATTTTCCAGATGAGTATCTCTTTTCTATTCAAAAGACAATTCCGTGGTATGCTGATATTGTCAATTATTTGGTTACTAAGACACTACCAAGTGATTTGTCTAGGGCTCAAAAAGATAAAATTAAAAGTGATGCTAAGTATTATGTATGGGATGATCCATATTTGTGGAAACATTGTGCTGATCAAATCATTAGAAGGTGTATTTCTCAAGACGATATTCCTTCTGTCTTGCAATTTTGTCACTCATATGCATGTGGTGGACATTTTGGCCCTAAGAGGACAGCTCAAAAGGTATTAGGGTGTGGTTTGTTTTGGCCTACATTGTTTCATGACTCTTTTATGTTTTGTAAGTCTTGTGAATGATGTCAAAAGATTGGGAACTTAGGACGTAGAGATCAAATGCCACTTACCCCTATTCTTGCTTGTGAAATATTTGATATATGGGGTATTGACTTCATGGGTCCTTTTCCTCCTTCCTTTGGTAATGTTTACATCCTTCTTGCTGCGGATTATGTTTCAAAATGGGTGGAAGCCAAAGCGACTTGAACTAATGATGCTAAAGTTGTTGTGGATTTTGCTAAATCTCATATTTTTGCTAGGTTCAGGACACCAAAGGCTCTTATCAGTGATCGTGGCACACACTTTTGTAATAGGATAGTGGAAACTCTACTAAAAAAATACAGGGTCACTCATCGCACTTCCACCGCTTACCACCCTCAAACCAATGGATTGGCAGAAGTCTCGAATCGAGAAATCAAGTCTATTCTGGAAAAAACCATCAATTCAAGCAGGAAGGACTGGAGCACAAGACTTGAGGATGCATTATGGGCCTACCGGACAGCTTACAAGACCCCTATAGGTATGTCTCCTTACCGTTTAATATTTGGCAAACCATGTCATCTCCCTGTGGAGCTGGAACATAAGGCGTATTGGGCTGTAAAACAATGTAACATGCGAATGGATGAGGCAGGTGAACACATAAAACTTCAATTACAAGAACTTGAGGAGATTCGAAGAGAAGCTTATGAGAGTACTAAAATCTACAAAGAAAAAACAAAGGATTTTCATGATCAAATGATTTCCCGAAAGAATTTTTCTGTAGGTCAAAAAGTATTACTTTACCATTCTCGATTGAAATTGTTTCCTAGCAAACTACAATCACGGTAGATTGGTCCTTTTGTTATCACTAACATATTTTCACATAGTGCAGTTGAGATCGCAAGCCTTGAAACTGGTAAGACCTTCAAAGTCAATGGTCATCGCTTGAAACCTTTTTATGAAGGATTTCAAGTATGTAATATTGAAGAAACCAGTTTAACTCACCCCGAGTATTGTGATTGATGACAGGAACGTCTAGCCAAAGACGTTAAAGAAAAGCGCTTCATGGGAGGCAACCCATGTCAAAAAAAAAAAGTTTTGTTTTGCATTAGTTTTGGTTTGTTTTAGTTTTGTTTTGTTTTAGTTTAGTTTGTTTTGATTTTAGTGTAGTTTTTGAACTCTTTGGATCAGCTGCAGCAAGGATACACATAATCAAATGACACTTTCCAGAAGCTTAAGGGTAGAACTCCAATACCAGGGAAGTACCAGTATTTCCTTTCTCTTATTCTCTAATGCTCCTTGAGTTGTTAATTCCTTTTCAATTGTGCTAAATTAGGAACAATGAGGACACTGTTCAAGCTAATTGTGGGGGAGAGGATAATAAAATATAGAGAATAGAGAACTAACTTATACTTTGAATGTTTGTCCTTAAGCAATTTTAAGCCAATTTTTTTCAAAATTATCATGAAATCTAGAGATTGTACTAAATGTTGTAATAAGCATCTACAAAATGTGAAATTAACTTGTTCAAATGTTTTACTCACCCACTGCTGTGATTAGAATACATGGTTAAAATTAAGTAGTGAAATCTTTAAGAAACAAATTTACCTTGTATTTAGCTTTAGAATTGGAAGTCTAAGAGTAAGTCGAGTCCCTAAGTGAAAAATAAACAAGTTTACTTCTAGGTTATATTAGCTATTGTATACTCTTTGAAGTTGTTTGTAAAGCAATCATAACACTTAGTGAAAAAAAAAATTCAAGCATAGCCATTACTCCAATGATTCAAGTAATTGAGTTAAGAGTATTCAAACTTGAATGTTAGCGTGAGGAAGAGTCCGTAGGGGTATCTCAAAACCCGGTCAAAATAGATGCTTGAATAAATCAAAAGAACATGAATGTGAACATTCATTGAATAAAACAAAGATGTATAAAATGGAGAATATCTAGCAAAGAGCTTATACTATATGCTTTTACTTTATGTTGCAAGGATTATATGTTTGCTAATATCCAATGAAGTTTAATTGGGTGTTTTTCCTTAGTGGATTAAGTATTTACTTTTGGAATAAAAATTCTTTTGCTAAACATGAGGATTAAAGTTTGTTTTGTTTAGATTAGCTATTGAATTTTGTCCATAGTAATTTGATCACAGGAAACCAGTTTGGTTGAAGTAGTAGACATTAAATTACAAGTCATGAATTACAAATGAATAGATGCTTGGAATGATGAAAAGAAAGTTTGTATAATCTATGACAGATTTCTCAATTGATTTGATGCAATTGCTTGAGGACAAGCAAGAGTTTAAGTGTGGGGGAATTTGATAGAGCCATTTTATACTCAATCTTTATAGTATAAATTGTGTTAAATTATTATTGATTTTATAGAAATCATAAGGAAATAGTACTTTAATTCTATCATTGTGATAAATCAGGTTAAATGGAGTCAAGGATGCCAATTCAAGTAAATTAGAGAAGCCATCTATAACTTAGTTCAAAGACAAGGATTTACACCGCCGGAGGGAAGTACATGGGCGTGTAATTGTAGTACACGGCCATGTACTTGGTTTTGTTTCAACAGGAAGATACACGGTTGAAGTACACGGCCGTGTAGCTAACTAGGAACTAGCACGGTTTGAGGTACGACCAAGGTGAAAACCGTGCCCCTCACTGGACAAGAAGGCGGAAATGTGGACTTTGAACAGAGAGAGACACGGCTTAGGGCACGGTCGTGGTGGAAGCCGTGGGAGCAACCGTGCATGGAGCCGTGGTGGAAGCTAGACGTGCCAAGGAGAAGAAAGTGTGGAACATCAATCAGATGAAGGCACGACTTGAAATCTGGCCGTGTGTGTAATCGTGGTACACACTGGGTGCGGATGAAGACTTAAAGAATATGCACAGAGGATGGCACGGCTTGACCCACGGCCGTGTGGTGGGGCGTGCCAGGCAGACGAATCTTCACTTCTCGAAATCTACTTGGAAAAGGAAAGATATTTTCGTATCTTGCTAGCAAAAGATCACATGCTATCCCCCTAACAATATAAATAGAACCAACCTTAGAGGGTTAGGACAACTTTTGGATCTTTGGAATCTGGAATCACCTTGGAGACAAGAAGGAAATGAGGAGGCAAAGCAGGCAACCGGGTTCATTATGTTTTTATTTTTCGTTTTGTTGATGAACATGAGTAGTTAAGCTACTTTTCTAGCCAAAGGGTCATAGATGTTTAATTCTCAACGAATTGTGAGGTCTAATTGACTTGTATTTATTCTATTCTTTGTTTTCGGGTATTCATATATCTTCTGATCGTTTTGTCGTTATTATCTTTGTTGATTGGTATGAATAGAGCTCTTCTACTCAATTAGCAAGTTAATATATTGTCAACTAGCACGTCAAATCCGTAATTGTTTGATTGTTCTAGTCTTAGTGACGCAATAACATGTTTGGTTATAAAAGAGATGATCGAATTCATGTTATGGAGGTGTATGATCATGTTTAAATAGGTTATCTTATAATCTACTGGCATGAATTGGTGGTCTCTCTAGATCTTAATGCTATTGATAGATTAAATCCTAAGCACTTGTCTAGGGTTATTTAATCAATAAGAGAAATAATTCAAAGCGCTTGTCTGAGGTTATCGAGGAAGTAAGGAGAGATAGGTTGTTAGAGCTTGTTAATAACCATAACCAGTTTATTTAGAACTAAGAATAGAAAACATTTGCATCGATGATCAATTCCTAGAATTAAACTATCTTGATTCCTTTGGCTAGGCTTTTATTAATATCCGATTTTCTTACCTTGTTTTACTTTATTTTGATTCACAAACAAAACCCCCTCATTTTTCTTTTCCCTTTTATTCTCCTTGAATAGAAATAAGTTTAACCAATCTTTGTGGATTCGACCCTACTCACCACTATATGCAAATCATATAATTGTCTAGGAGTAGGTTTTATTTTTGTTGGATTCGACACCCATCACCCAGGTAGTAATGGACTCTTATGGGAGTGAATAAAACCAAGCTCTAGCTTTATCCCTTAATGAGAAAGGAAAAAGCTACAATCTGATAACGTCATCTGCAACGTTATTCATCTTCACTGTATTACAATATTGGAGAAATACAACAATATGCTCATCAGGGCTCTCATTTGGATATCCTCCAAATTGACTTGTTTGGACCATTTGAATGAGTGCCGATTTCAATTCAAAATTGTTGGCCTGAATGGCAGGTCTCCTAATCGCTGAACCGAAAACAGTTGGCACTGTATATTTGCGAAGTGCTCTTGTAGCACCCTACATCAAATTGTTGTTTTTGTCGTTAGCCATCTCGGATTCTTCTCTTCTTCTGTTCTCTCTTCTCAATCGCAGGAAAGTACGTCAATCTCAGGATCTAGAGGCAGAAGTTCAAGACTCCTACTCCTTCGCATGCACACCTACAAAGAGAAAAGAAGACCAAATCCAATAAAATGCAATAAAATGAAAATAAAATGCGCCTAAATTACCAAGAAAGCTAAGAAGTCTAATATCTAATAGTCCCCGGTAACGGCGCCAAAAACTTGATCACTGTGAACCGTATATATAAAAGAGTAGTGAATTCTCTAGCAAGTATGCTAGGTCGGAATCAAGTAATATATAAGTGAGTAGAGTGTCGATCCCTCGAGGACTAAAGAGATTACTAAACCTATAATAACTTTTACTGATATCTAGGCAATTCAAAGAAAGATCCTTTTAACTACTTAATTAAAAATTGAAATAAAATCTACTCAAACAAGAACTATGAGAATATTATAAAAGAAACCTTTCAATTGAGAAGGTGGGAACTAAGAATTCACCCTAGACACGCTAATCAAATTTCCATCATGTTATTTAGAGTAACCTATGTATGGTTATTCAAATGGGTTTATAACCATAAACCTTCAATTAATCAGTCAACTTCCGTATCTCTAATTAACAAAAGATTCTAAATTACATCAATACACTTCCCAGTGCTATGATTGCCTAATGCCCTAATGCAATTACCCCTAATTCCTTAGTGGATAATTAATTAGAACATTGCTTTAAACTCCAGATAAACCCTAATTCAACTAATTAACGCCGCTTCCACTTTGTTATATTAATCCAATTAAGAATCCCTAACAAATTCTATCTTAACTCCTGTATTGATAAAATTTCTAACAATTAAAACCTTTAAGAATTTCAATTGAAATTATAGGAATTGCAATTGTGAATAATCCACAAATACCTTAATCTAATAACATGACTACAATTATCACTTTAGCAATCTAGGGTTTCATTCTTCTTCCTACCAATTGAATCTAGCCAGCCATAGATTTAACAATGAGTCCACAAGTTACAATGGAATATTTGAGAGAATTCATGAATAATATAAACACAAGTCACAAAATTGCATAAATAAATAAAGATAAGAAATCACCAATTTTGTGATAAAGTTGGAGTGAATTCAAACACAAAACTCCAGAGACCACTTCTCAAGGCCAACTATAAATACTTCTCAATTGATCACAAGGAAAACTTGTTTCAATCTCTTGTTCTTGTTATCAAAATGAAATATTCCCTCAAAGAACAAAAGTCTGAAAACTAAAAATTGCCAAAAGTCCCCCCTCCCTCGTTTCTTCTCAAAGGAATATATAAAAACAGTCAGCAAAATGAAAAGTCGCATTTTTCGCAGGTGATCCACCACATGAGACACGGCCATGGTCTCACCCCATAGGCTCCTTAGCATTTTGCAAACTCCATTTCTTTTGGTTCTAGCCTCTTCCCACGACCGTGTGTTATCCCTTGCTTACTGATTTTCTTCATTTCTTCATGTTTTTCAGCTCCTAATGCACTCTTTTCCTGTCTAAGTCCATTGATTCCTAAAATATCAAAATACAAGCACTTCAGTATCTTTATCTTGGTGATTTGTTTTCAAATTTAACAATAACAACCTCCAAATCACAAGATAAACCATGAGATAATATGCTGTTATCAGTATCCATAGATGTATACTATCATTAACTCCTCTTACTAACTTTAACTTTAGAACCATTAACTACTCAACTACTAGAGACTGTTAATGCTCTAGTAAGAATGCTAGCATAGTAGCAACAATAGGCCATGAGGCCTACCAGGCCTATAGAAGAACCATGTGGATTAGACAAGTTTGTTAGGTTGGTTAAGGAGTTTCATCCACGAGTTGATGATCCAATAGAGGTTGAGCATTAGATTAATAAGACAGAGGAGACATTTGAAGCCTTTATGGTACCGGAGGATAGGAAGGTGAAATTTGTTGCATATATGCTAAAAGGATCAATTGTTGATTGGTGGACTAGTACGTCTAGGTGAACAAGAGCTCCTATTTAATGGCAAAGGTTCAAGGAGCTGCTTTATGAGATGGTGAAACAAAAAATGTGAGATAGCTTAACTACACTCAATATTTAACCAAATATAATTTATTGAATTAAGACTGCATAAATTGGAGATCTTGGAATCTTAAAGATCAAGAGAAAAATAAAATAGGATGAAGCCACAAAATTTCAGGTAAATGCCGAAGGGGTAGTTAAATATGGCATAAGATGGTGTCTTTCAGACGACATGCAATTAAAGAAGGAGATTATAAAAGAAGCCCATTACTTAGGATATACAATACATCCCGGACACTCCAAGATGTATAAGGATCTAAAGAGTCATTATTGGTGGAAAAATATGAAGTGGTAAATACTAAATATATATCCTAATGCCTGACATTCTAGCAAATAAGGATTAAACACCAAGGACCCGCTGATAAGCTATAACCACTTCCTATACTTGAATGGAAGTGGGAACATGTAACTATGGATTTCGTGACAGCCTTCTTGAGGACAAAGGAGAAATATGATGCAATCTTAGTAATTGTAAATAGATTGACCAAGTCCATCCATTTCCTACCAATTAAAGTGGACTATAGATTAGAGAAGCTCGCATAACTGTACATCAAGGAGATTGTCACACTACACGGTATACCGACTATTATTACATTTGATAGGGATATTTGATTTGTTAGTAGATTATGTAAAAGTCTACATCAGGCTTTGGGAACTAAACTATAGTCTAGTACTGCATTTCGCCCTCAAACGGATGGGCAATTTGAGAGAACCATCTAAATTCTAGAAGACTTACTACAAGCTTACGCATTGGACCATAGGGTAATTCAAGTGATCATCTACCATTGGTCGAATTTGTATATAATAATGGTTGTCAAGCTATGATTCAGATGGCTCCATATGAAGAACTATATGATAGGAAGTGTAGATCTCCTTTACACTAGGATGAAGTGAGAGAAAGATGCATACTAGGACTAAAGATAATGCAGAAAACAGTGGATAAGGTTAAGGTGATAAGGCAACGGATTCTATTAGCTCAAAGTCACTAGAAAAGTTATGCAGATAAATGGCAATGTCCCTTAGAATTTCAAGTGGGGGATAATGTTTTATTGAAGATATCTCTAGCTAAAATGGTGATTAGATTTGAACTGAGAGTAAAGCTAAATCTAAGATATGTAGGTCCATTTGAAATTTTATAAAAAGTTGGTATAGTTGCTTACAAGTTGGCTCTACCACCAAGTCTAACTGGAGTACATGATGTGTTTCATGTGTTTATGTTAAGGAAATTTACACCAAACCCAAACCAAGTAGTAGCTTTGGAACCCTTAAAGGTACAGTCAAATTTATCATCTATTGAGAGACTTATAAGAATAGTTTACATGAAGGAGCAAGTATTAAGAAAAAAAATTCCCTATGTCAAAGTATAGTAAATGAATCAAATAGAACAAGAAGCAACATGGGAATTAAAAGAAGAAATGAGAAAGAAGCATCTAGAACTCTTTCTAATCTTAGGTAACTTTTAAGGATGAAAGTTTTTATAAGAGGTATAATATGTAATAAACGGTTCATATCTACATATATATACATATATACACACATACACATTATAATTATTAAACAATTAATATGATATATGACTAAGGTTAATTAAATAAATAAGATAAAAGACGAGGGGGGCAATTAGGTCTTTTTCTAACTAGGCTATGAAAGTAACACTAACCTAAGGTTTTTCTTTTCCCTCATTTGTGCAATTGTACACAGAAACCTAAGAGAGAATTTACTAAGTACAAGTGACTTAAAGGAGAACTGTGACACCAATCCAAATCTAACAAGTAAGGATTTTAGTCATAAAAAGGTTTTATTCTTATGATAGAGGCGTGATTACAAATTGATTTGTGGTATGAATAGAGATCAGAATAAGGGATGTGTTGGAATGAGTGGAGAATTAAGCAAACTATGGATTTCGATTGCAAACTAAAATCAAGTAAGTGTATAAGACTCCAATTTTATGTTACAATTAGTGAATACAATGATCAATTAGGCTTAGGAACAAATTTAGAGGAATGATAATAAAGGTTCATGAAGAACAAGGTGTAAACAATCAAATACATGCCCATGTACATGCCTGTGTAGAAAAACAAGAGTGTACAATAAGGTACATGGACAAAAGACACGCCTGTGTACTTGGGCGTGTCAAAATTATAAAATCCAAAAAAGGTACATGTTTAGATACACGACTGTGTACTTAGGCATGCTGAATTAACATTTTACACAGAAAGATACATAGCCATTAGCATGACTATGCTCTAGCCTGTGTTCCTCTACACAACCTCTCACACGACTATGTTGCCCAAGAATACTTCTTAATCTATTCTATTTTAATATATTTCAGTTCTAAATTACATGTTAAGTATAACTAACCATTAGGGAAGGGAATTATACAGTTGGAATATACATAACAAATTAGTAAACCTAGATTACTTGTAGAATAAAACTAATTGTAGTTCTTTGTAATTGAATAGATTTACATCATTTACTTAGAAACGTTAAGGACTTTAGTAGGATCATCCTTCCAGGTACACTTTTACCTTGTTTTGCTAATTGTGTTTGCTAGATAGTTGTTTAATAATTGTAAGAGATTGATGATTTTAATTAGTTAATTTACTTAATTAACTATTGGAGTTTAATGTGTATGTTGCTTGTACTTAGCTTGGCTTAGGTGCCTGTAGTGGCAAACCTCTAGGGGGTACCTTAATGATCGGTACGTTGTGTTGTCTTTAGTAGAGCTATATATCAAAATGATATGAGGTAGATTAAGGTTAGACGAGATCTGCAATGGTAGTTCCCAATAGAATTATATATATATATATATGTGTGTAAATATTGTATATGAATCGGGTTTATGAGTATCCCTATGTTGTATGTTGATTAATGAAGATAAATAACCTAATGAATTGATGTTTTGTATACTAGTACTCCATATATGCCTGTGATATTGTTATTATATAGTATGCACATGTTTGTATGGTACTCACGTACTGAGCTTAGGCTCATCCCCTTTTATATTTTTTTTAGTTGTAGGTAAGAATGATGAACACATCGACTATGATGAGAATGGGAATTTGGTAGGATATTATGTGGATGAGTATGGGAGAGAACATTTTTACTATGCTGATGAAGAATGATAGAAAATCAATGAAGGACTTCTTAATAGAATTTTAAGTTAGTGATCAAAGAATGTAGAAAATAATTGTTAGACTTTTATTTGTATTGACTATTATATGATGATAGACATTTATTCTTGTTTTGATATTAGAGTTCAATATATTTATTTAATGTACTGTGGATTGGAATGACTCATCTAAGAGTCGTTCATTTCTATGATTGAAGCATTGTTAGTATGAATGTAATGTGGAAAAGAATAGGTTTAAAGTTGTATGGAGATTTAAAGCCTTAGCGTGTTACTATATAGTAGTGACATGTGGTGAGCCATGATGTCCCTAGTTTTGGAACGTTACAGTATATTTGAAATAAAGAAAGAAATACAAAAAAGGGAAAGAATAGATTTAGGAGAGAAAATTTTAGTTAGGTTCTACTAGATTTAGTTTCCCTCCAAATTGGAGAGAAATTAAATGAGAGGGAAAGTAAACAAAATTATTTAATTTCCTATTTTATTCCTCCTTACCCTACATTTTCATTCTCATTATTCTATTCAAGTATATTGGTAATTCTATATTATGATTCATTTTATCTTTTGTAATGATTAAAATTTCATTTTATTCAAGTGTACTAAAAGAAATTAGATACTCTTATAATTTATATTCTTTCCTATCATATTTTTCTCCTTCCAATTCTCCTATACAAGGAGTTGATAGCATTGAAAGGTCCACCCAACTTTTCTATGGGTCTTAACATAGTTGGGTTTAACCTGATCATCTATAACAGTACCTACATTATTATGTGATTCATTTTGCTTGAGTATTCATGCAACTTGAAAACTGAGTAAATGTGTGACCATATTGGAGACATGTTTACGAACCATTTATGTTATAGTGAAGATTAATGATTCATTAACAAGTAAATTATATGGACATCCCTGAAAAGTTTTGAAATCACACAAACTCCTAATCTTTTTTAAAAGGCAACACTTTTATCCTTGAAAACCGCTATGGAACCCACTTTTTTATGTATTAGCTACTTATGTATAATTTCTTATTGATGTGAACAACTTATGTAATATATTTAATCAATAAAATTACTAAAAATTTTAAAAAATTAAAATGAAAAATTGTAGGAAATTTTGAAAAAGAAAAAAGAAAATCAAAAGAAAAAATTAAGAAAAAAAAAACAACGGAGCCATTGTTAGCTACCTAATTTTAATTCTCTTGATTTCCTTTTTTTTTTTTTATCTTCCTGTAAATTTTTTTTTATTTTTTGAATTTTTTTAGTGTTTTTGTTAATTCTATATATTGCACAAGTTGTTCACACTAGTAATAACTCACACATAAACAATCAATACATTAAAAAAAAAAAATTATGGTAGTTTCAAGGAGTCCAAATGCTACCTTTCAAAAAACTAGAAAGTTTATGCAATATTAAAACTTTTGAGGCTATTCGTTTAATTTACCCATTTATGGGCAGAAAATTTTGCGAAAAGTCCATAGATTCTGCAATGATATCTTTTTTTTTTTTTTTTCTTTTTGTGGTTGGGGTTGGGGGTGGATGTGGATGTGGCCATTCATGGGGTTTATTAATGTTGAGTCCTGTAAACGTGTACCGGGTTCTTGATGGATTTTACATCCACAATTCCATTCGACGCACAGGGTTACCTCATACAAGCAAGCGGCTCCTTGATTGGCATTCTATTTTAGAGGCTTAGACGGGCCAAGCAACTTTTCTTTAGGTATTCATCGATCAGTTATCACCCATATGGCTAAACGAAAGCTCTTTCACTATATATTCTTGTGGTCACTCTTCCTGTAATTTTGTTAACTAATTCACGGTTTTGTCCTTGTGTTTTCTGGCAACAGGAGAAAATCAGGTTCAGCTATTTTGTTAACTTCCCCCACCACCCACCCTACTTTTTTTTTGTGAAAATGATTTGTATGGCACTCGGTATCAGGCTATAAAAACTATAATTACGTACTGGATAGGGAAGCATTTCTTTCAGAAAGTCCATGTAAAATATTGGTGTAATTGCCAAATCGGCAGGCTTATGCCATGTCTACATCTTTCCGACTAGACGTGTATGAAAAAATTTGGTGTAGTAGCCAAATCGGCGGGACTTATGTTGTGGACTAGACCTCTTTATCGTTTAGAAGAATGTCTCCATCACCAAAAACAATACAGGAAATAGAAATTACATGCTTTTACAACAAAAAAGAAAACATACTTAAAAAGCTATTTAATTAGTGCGACAAAATCAAATCATAAATTATCATATTAGCAGTTCTCTCGATTGTCGCCATTTGAGTTAGGCTCGAGCATATGAAGTTGTAAATAGATGATTTTTATATTATATATATATTAAATAATTAATATAAAATTCAACAAGGTTAAATAAATAATTAAAATAAAAGACAGGGATAGTTAAGTCTTTTCAAGGTTAAGGCATATAAATTGCACTAACTTATGGTCTTTCCCTTTTTCCTCATTTACGCACTTAAAACCTAAGAAACATTCTAGAGACCTATAAGCAACCTAAAGGATAATGGCGAGATCGACCCCTTTCCAACAAGTAAGGATCTTAATCATCAAAGGGTTTTGTTTTGATGATAGATTCATGAATCTGAATTGATTGGTGGTATGTTAATAGAGATCGGAACAAGAAACGTGTTGAAACAATCATAGGATCAAACAATTGGAGGATTCCGATCACAATTCTGAACCAAATATACAAGATCCAAATTATGCATTGGAATTAGTAGATACATTGATTAATTAGACTTAGAATTCTAGGATTTAGACTTAAGAACAAAATTAGAGAAAGGGAATAAAGGTTTGTGATGAACAATATTGTACACAGTCAGATATATGCTCATATACCTACCCGTGTAGAAATACAAGGGTGTAAAGAATGGCACACGGACGAAGGATACATCCGTGTACTTAAGCATGTTAAATTACAAAAATCCACAAAAAGTTATATGACCAGAAATACAACGGTGTACCTAAGCATGCCAAAATTAATTTTTACATAAAAAGGTACATGACCACTGATATAGTCATGCTCTAGCCCATGTTCCTCTACACGGTCTCTTACATGACTGTGTTGTCCAGGAACACTTCCCATTTGATTCTATTTCATTATATTTCAATTCTAAATTACGAATTCAGTACAACAATACATCGAGGAAAGGAATTCTATAACTAGGATATGAAATTCACTAATTAGTAAACCTAGATTAATTGTAGAATAGAACTAAGTTTAGTTCTTTATACTGGAGCAGCTCTATATCTTTTTCTTAGAGATGTAAAAGACTATAGTGAGAACACTTCTCTAGGTACGTGTTTATCTTGTTCTATTGCTTGTGATTATTAGTTTAGTAATCAAATAAATTTAATTAAATATTGGAAGTTAATTGTGAATGTTGCTTATGCTTGCCTCAACTTAGGGGCTTAGCAAATCCTTAGGGGGCACCTCGATGATCGATATGTTGCATTATCCCTAGTGGAGTCGTGTATCAAAATAATCTGGAATAGATTAAGGTTAAATGGGGCATGTAATAGCAGTTCCCATTTAAGATTATATATATGTAAATACTATATGTGTAATGGGATTATGAGTACCCTTATGTTAATCTGAATTAAGTAATTATAAATAATTTGATGACTTGATGTGTTGTGTACTGTTGTTGCATATATATATGTGATACTATTATTTGTATGGCATGTGCATGTGTGTGTAGCACTCACATATTGGGCTTAGGCTAATTTCTTTTTATTTTTTAGTTGCAAGTGAAAATGATGAACATATAGATTATGATAAGAATGGGAACTTAGTGGGATATTATATAAATAAATATGGAAGAGAGCACTACTATTATATTGATGAGGAATAATGTAAAAGTTAATGAAGAATTCCTTGATAGAGCTTTAAGTTGTTGATTTGAGAATATGGAGATAGTTATTAGACTCTTAAACAAGTTGTTTCTTTATATGAGGATAGACGTTTACTTTGATTTTAAATTTGAGATTTAATGTATTGTTTTAAGAAATGATGATTAGAATGACTTACCTAAGAGTTATTTGTTTCATTTATTAAAGTTATATTAGTATCAATGTAAAGTAAAAATGAACAGGTCTAAAGTTGTATAGAAAATTAAAGTCTTAGCGTGTCGCTATTCAGTAAAGACATGAGGCAGGCTATAATGTCTTAGGTTCTAGAGTGTTACAGAAGTTTTTAACCCTCATATGTATCATTCCATTAAACTTTATCCGTCGTCTATAGCTATGCCCAAGGGCCTTTATCCCATAAGTTCAAAAAAAAAATGATTAAAGTATTTAAAAAAACCTATATATTAATGTTTGTATGCTTTAAAGTAAATTAGGTTATTATGATAAATATAGTTAAGTGATTATGGTTAATTTTTTTTTTTAAGTATGAGGTCTTGTGTTCATATCCTATTAGAAACATTGAGAAAGGCTTTAGTGGGTATATCATATGCCATGTGTATATACATGTGGCAAGTAAGTGTCAACGAATTTCAAACTCATGACAATGGTAACAAGAGGTTTCTAAATAAACTACCACTGTATTACTATATGTTCAAATTCTATTGGTATTGATCTACTACTTGTTTATACACATGGAGAGTAATAAATAGAATCTTTTTTTCCAAAAGATTTTATCGATATTGATGAATTTCAACAAAATTAAAATATGTTTATACATGTGACATGTAAGTATCAATGAATTTCAAACTCATGACAATGGTAATAGTAGTTTCTAAATAAACTACCTCTACATTACAATATGTTCAAATTCTATCAATATTGATCTACTACTTGTTTATACATGTGGTGAGTAATATGCATAGAATCTTTTTTTTTTTCATAAGATTTTATTTTTTTAAACTGCATTTATTATTTGTTTCATAATAAATGGTTTTTATTCTTTACATTATATATATATATATATATAATAACCAAAAGATTAAGTTCCTTATAAAAAATAATGAAGTAAATAAATTCTTTGTAGAGATTTCTTTCTTTTTTTTTTTTTGCAAATAGCTATATTATAAATAATAATGATATTATTGATGCAACAAGTACTTTGGTATTATGAAAAACAAACATTATGAAAATGAATAGGTATTATGGAATAATCATTGTTTAATCATTTATATTGAAAGAGCAGTTTGTTTTTTTTTTTTTTGCCTAACAAATGCTAATGAAACAATCTCGTAAAGTGATTATTAAAAAATTATAATAGACTTATTTTTATGTATATTTCTTTTTTTTTTTTCATTCTACATGTAATTTGTTGTTTAAATATTTTTTTGTTATCTATTGTTAAAAAAAAAAGAAAAAAAAAAACTTAACACAATGTTTTTATGTACTAATTTGTTTTTTTTTTATATAAATTGATAGTTAAATTTTAATTAATATATATGCCTAACGGAATGGTAAAAATTTAATTTTTTTTTTAATCTTTTATGAAGTACACTAAGTACTTGTATTTATTTTGGCAAAAAGTTTAAAACTCTTTTTCATTTTAGTATTCAAAAGTCCATGTACACTCATTAATAAAACCCTTTCGTAAATATAAGATGTGTTATAATTTCAATAGCACGTCAAAATTTCTCTATGAGTAATTTTAATATTGACTCAAAAAGAAAAGTCTGGTTTTTCGAACTATATGATTCTGTGTGTATCCGTAGCTATGCCTTGAATCCTTACAAGCATATACCTTGATGCTTGCCATTATCTGAGCCTAATAATAATTAAATAGCCCCACCCTTAATTAATTGTTCATAATAGCATCCTCATGTTTCAGATTTTATGCTTTGAGATAGTGATCTCCAGTTTTTACTAGTTGCAAGAATTTAGTCTTAGTTCTTTCGCAATACAGTCCTCTTTTTATTTCTTTTGTTAATTTTTTTGCTTTATTATATGTGAAAAATATAGTGTGGCGGAAAATGGAAGGAGCAGGCATGGCTACATTAAGATGACTTCTATTTATATTTCGAAATTCATCTCTTCCATAAGTTCTCCCACTTATTTGTGCAGTAGACAACAAAAAAAGCTGAAAAATGGGAAGCATCCCTAGTAATGCTCTCTTGCTTGCTGCCTCACTAATATTGATGGCATATTTCAAGGTGGTTCAGCCCAGAAGAAATGGTACCACGCAGAAGGAATCAAATAACATAGTAAAACCAACCCTCCCTCCCGGTCCAATCCCATGGCCCCTTGTCGGTTGCTATCCTAAGATGGTTAGCAATAATCCCGTTTATCGATGGATCCATCGCTTTATGACGGAGAAAAACACCAATATTGCGAGTTTTCTTTTAGGTGGTACTCATGTCATTTCAGTGAGCTGTCCGAAAATTGCTAGAGAAATATTGAGAAACCAGGATGCCTTGTTCGCATCAAGGCCACACACATTTGCCACACATACATTTAACAATGGTTACCTCACTGCTGTTCTTACACCTTTCGGGGAACATGGGAAAGAAAATGAGGAAAGTCTTGTCCTCAGAGGTACTATGCCCTTCAAAGCATAAGTGGCTCCATGGTAAAAGAGCTGAGGAAGCAGACAACCTTGTCAAGTTTGTCTTGAACCAATTTAAGACCTCGGATAATAGTCAAGTGAACTTGCGTATTGTTTCCAGACACTATTGCGGAAACGTAGTAAGGAAATTGGTTTTTGGGATAAGATATTTTGGTGAAGAAAAAGAAGACGGGGGACCAAATATTAAAGAAAAACAGCACATCCATGCAATATTCGATGCGCTTAAGTACATATATGCATTTCATATCTCTAATTATTTTCCTTTTCTAGTTGGTCTTGACTTGGATGGTCATGAAAAAGAAGTAAAGCAAACCATCATGAATTGAACTTGGTGATGGAAACTGCCACTACATGCCCTACACCCATGTATACTTAAACCTGATGATGAGAACTGTCACTATGGGCCTCACACTAATGTACACTTAACCACTTAATCAACGTTCAGCCCAGATCATTTCCAAGCACGACTTCATTAAGGATAACGTCACACAAGGATCACTGGGGTGTTCCTTAGGAATCTACCACTACGGGCCCCTAAGTCAAGCCAAGCACATACAGCATACCACTTAAACACTTAAGCCAAATCGTTCAATTTAATCAATTTCAACACATATGCTAACTTAAACAAACACAGAACAACACACAAGTTACATGTACCTTAGATCCTAGCCTTAAGCACTTCCCGATCTTAGACTTAATCTAATTGGAAAATCTATGCATATTAACATGCTCTTCTTAATATTCAATCTAAGATCAATATCATTCTTAATTTCCTTAATCCTATTCATTTAATTTCTCTAAGACCTTACTAGTTATCTAGGTTGCATGGAAATTAGTTTAAATTGAAGTTAAACGAACATATAATTATGTTATACTTTATTCAACATGGTCATATTGGGGGGCCGTGTTGCTCAACATGGGTTGAAGCACAACTGTGTTAGGGGTCGTGTATCTTTTGGTGAAAAACTTCATTTCAATACGGTCTAAACACGACCGTATTGCAAGGTCATGTTAACCTTGCTTAACACGGTCGAAACACAACTGTGTTTGGTGGCTGTATATCTCTTGGTGCACCTTTCCATTTCAATACGATCGAAACAATACCGTGTTGGGAAGCCGTGTTGCCCTTAACTTAACACAGTCAAAACACAACCGTGTTGGGAGGCCGTGTATCTCTTAATGTACTTTTCCATTTCAATACGATCAAAACACAATCGTGTTTGCCCTTAACTTAACACGGTCGAAACACGACCATGTTGATAGGTCATGCTACCCTCGGCAATCCCCACGAACCCTATTCATTTTACTCCAATTTCTCCTAAACTTGATTCCCTTTATTCTTAAGATTAATTAAGTCCCTAAAATTCATAATTGTATTTAAATTACATAGATTTGCATAATTACTTCAATTTCAACAAGTCGTAAATTTCGGATCGTCGATTCTTCATTCTCTTACGTCCCTTCACGCGCCTCATTTTCTGTATGAACAAACGATGCTCATAACTACAAATTCTATAAAACCTAATTTGAAATTCATATAACGATCCTTACCTTGAGTTCTTGTAACTTATTCGCTCATTTTTCCTATCGCAGTCTTAGGTTTTTCTCATATGGAGCATCTGTCCTCTACAACTCTGTTTTACTGCTCAAAATGACAAAATGGGGCTCTCTAGGTTAACTTAGAGTATTTATATTCTCCGTGTGAAATGACTAAATTTCCCCCCGATATTTTATAAAGTTCCATCCTCATCCTTAGCTCTTCATGATAATACATATATTACATAATTAAATAAATAGTTAAAAAAATTTATGTATTACATTATCCCTCCCTTATAAAAACTTTCGTTCTCGAAAGTACCTGATTCAGGAAGAGTTTTGGATGCTTTCTCTTCATTTCTTCCTCTAACTCTCATGTCGCTTCCCTTTTCATTTGGTTTGTCCGCTACACTTTAACATAAGGGATTGTTTTCTCTCTTAGCACCCATTCCTTTGTGTCCAAAATCTTGATTGGCCTTTCTAAAGACGTCAGATTTGGCTGCACATTCAGTAGTTCCAAGGCCATTATCTGATCTAGGTCGGGTACATACTTCCTCAACATGGATACATGGAATACATCATGTACCCCAACTAAATTCGGTGGAAGGGCTAATCTGTAGGCCACTGTGCCTATTCTCTCCAAGATCTCAAATGGGCCTATATACCTCGGGTTTAACTTTCCCCTCAACCTAAATTTGATCACTCCCTTTGTTGGAGAAATCCTTAATAACACCTTATCTCCCACTTGAAATTCTAAAGAGCATCTTCTCTTATCTACATAACTCTTTTGTCGAGACTAAGCCATTTGAATTCTCTATCTTATGAGTTTCACTTTGTCTACTACATCTTGTACTAATTTCGACCCCATCATCTGTCTTTCTCCCATTCCATCCTAATGTAGTGGGGATTTGCACCTTCTTCCACAAAGAGCTTCATATGGTGCCATTTGAATGGTTGCCTAATAACTGTTATTATAGGCAAACTCCGCTAGAGGTATATGCTCATTCCAATTCCCTCCAAAGTCTAATGCATATGCCTTAAGCAAATCTTTCAGTATTTGTATAGTCCTTTTAGACTAACCATCCGTTTGTGGGTGGAATGCTGTACTAAATTGCAGTTTAATGCCTAATGTCTTATGTAGGCTGCTCTAGAATCTACTCACAAACCTTGTGTCTCTATTAGAAGTGATTGTCACTAGCACTCCATGCAGTCTGACTATCTCCTATATGTATATCTGAGTTAGTTTCTTCAATTTATATCCCACTCTGATAGGTATGAAATGAGCAGACTTGGTCAATTTGTCCACTATGACCCAAACTGCATCCTGTTTCTCCCTGGTATTTGGGAGAATTATAATAAAATCCATTGTCACATACTCCCATTTCCACTCTGGTACTGGAAGATTCTAGCTCTAATTTGCATATATCCTCCAGCAACTCCTTCTGCGAAGTGATTAAAGTAGCTATATTGTCCTATTTCTTTCTGCTAAGGGCATCTGCCACCACATTGGCTTTTCTTAGATGGTATTGTATTTCCAAGTTGTAATCCTTAATTAACTCCAACCATCTCCTCTATCTCATGTTCAGCTCTTTCTATGTAAATATGTATTTTAGGCTTTTGTGGTCAGTAAAGATTTTACACTTTTCTCCATATAAATAATGTCTCAATAGTTTCAAAGCTAGCACTACAACTGCCAATACCATGTCGTAAGTTGGGCAGTTCTTTTCATACGGCTTCAATTATTGAGATGCATATGCTATTACCTAATCACCTTGCATCAATACACACCCTAACCCTTGAACTGAAGCATCACTATACATGGTAAACTCTTCTCTACTCTTAAGCAAAGTCAAAACTGACACCGACACCAGTTTCTCTTTGAGCACCTAAAAGTTGATTTCACATCTGTTATCCCATTTGAATTTCACATTCTTCTTTGTCAGTCTGGTGAGAAGAGTTGCTATTTTGGAAAACCTTTCTACAAATCTCCTATAGTAGCCTGCTAAACCTAGGAAGCTTCTTACTTTTGTAATTTTCTTTGGTCTGTGACAGTCTACTATTGCTCTTACCTTTTCTAGGTCCACAGATATACCGACCCTGTTAACCACATGACCTAAGAAGACTATTTGTTCTAGCCATAATTCACATTTACTAAATTTGGTATACAACTTCTCATATTGTAGCCTACTCAATACTAGTCTCAAGTGCTCTTCATGCTCCTCAATACTTTTAGAGTATATTAAGATATAGTCTATAAAGACGATTACAAATTTATCCAAGAAATCCCTAAATAATCTGTTCATTAAATCCATGAATGTAGCTAGTGCATTCGTTAGTCCAAAGGGCATCACCAAAAACTCGTAGTGCCCATATCTAGTCCTGAATGTTGTTTTTTGGATGTCCTCTTCTTTGATTTTGAGTTGATGATAGCCTAATCTTAGGTCTATTTTGGAGAACACCTGAGCTCCCTATAACTGATCAAACAAGTTATCTATCTTGGGAAGAGGATATTTGTTCTTTATAGTGACCTTGTTTAATTCCTTGTAGTCTATACGGAGCCTCATGCTTCCATCCATCGTTTTCACAAACAGGAACGATGCACCCCAAGGAGAGACACTGGGTCTTACAAAACCATTATCTTGTAATTCCTATAATTATTTCCATAGTTCTTCTAATTCTACTAGTGTTATCCTATAGACTGGTTTTGATATGGGTACTGTACCTTATACCAAGTCGATGTTGAATTCTATTTCCCTGGCTAGAGGTAAACCAGGAAGATTTTCTGGGAACACATTAAGAAATTCCCTCACTATCTGCACTTCTTCCATCCTAACTTCTTCACTGGCATCAATAGATATGGTTGCCAATATACTTTTTCCCCACATCTCATAGATAGGTAATCTAGTGGGTCTCTACATTTTTAGCTTGTATTCAAAATATCCATCTTCGAGTATATTAGACTCTACCACCATGTTGTGGCAGTCAATGGTGGCATGGTATTTTGATGGCCAGTTGACACCTAAAATAATGTCTAACTCTATCATCTCTAATACTAGGAGGTCTATTGGCATCACCCTGCCATGTATTTCTATTCTCACTCTACATATCCTAGTTATTCTTCCTCTTACTCCTAAAGGAGTACTAACAGCTAGGCTGCCATTCATATTTTCAATATCCAAAGAACATGCATAGAAAAAATTCTTAGATATACAAGACACAGACACACCGGTATTGAATAGCACATATACATTGCAGGAGTGTACTAGAAGCATACCTGCAATGTTGTCCACATCTAAGATATCCCGATGCTGCTGCTGATGAATGGAAAATACCCTGGTAAGAGTTCTTTGTCTAGGACCTCTTGCCTGTGGTCTACCTCTTTATCCTCTCACTGGAGGTCTAACTGCCTATTAAACTGGTCCTGCTTGATTTCCGATTTGCCCTTGAGGACAGTTGATTGCCTGTGTCCCCTCTGGTTACACACATGATAGAAGATTAGGGTAACTGACCTTTCAGTACAATGTCTACTAATTTGCCCTGCCTTCCCATAAGAGAAAAATGCCCCATCTGGCCATCTGCACTCTCTTAACTCATAGGGTCCATAACATCTAAGACATTTAGCATTTGTGTCTATTGAAGTGAGTAATAAATGCACTTGCTTGATTTGGAGAGGAGGGGCTATAGCTCTGGTTGTTCTGCTTTGCAACAAATGATATCTTTTACCTCTATCTTGCCCCATTCCACTAGAGGCAAGTCTTTTTCCCAAAGCTATTGCTGCTCTGCGGCTCATATGTTCTTCTATGATCTCCTTATTCTATTCGAGGCACTTCACTTTATCTACCATTTCAGCATATGTATTTAATTGAAAGGCCCCTACTACAAGTTGTAGGTCTAATTCCAATCATCTCAGGAACCTTTTGGCTCAGGACCTGTCATCATTGCGTACATTTTCGGGAAGGAACTAAATGAGGTGACTCAACTCTGCCTCATACTCTTCAATAGTTTGGTTCCCCTATTAACAGTTGTAGTAATCGTTCTCCATTTTGTCTTTGGAGCTGTTGGGGAAATATCTCTAAGAAAATAGCTCCTTAAATACTACCTAGTTCATGCACTCCCTTGCAAGTCTAAGGACCGAAGCCCACCATTTTGCTGTAATTCCCTTCAGCATGAATGCAACATAATTCACTTTCCTATCTTCTAGTATCTAGAAAGTAGCAAAGGTCTTCTCAATCTCCTATACCCAATCCTCAGACTCGAATGGGTCATCTACTCTAAGGTTAAATTCCTTAGCCACTCTTATGAACCTATCAAAGTTGATGGATTCATTGGCATTCTTATGTTGTGGGACATTGGGTGCTTGGTGTTGTTGTGCCAGTAGTCCCATTAGGTGGTTCATAGTATGTAGTAGCTGCACTGTCTCTTCAGCCATCTGACCTCTTTCCCTTTGTTGCTGTGGGTACTAAGCTTCCTCCTCATTAGGGTTATCACGTCTAACACCCCTTCCAGCTCTTGATCCAATAATTCTTCTTAGAGGCATTTTGTTTAAGAAGAGACAACGAGATTTACTTACGTTAATATCAGTCAGGGTCAGTTTCTTAGTGTATAAGTATATACACATATACCAGTACGTAAGGGGTCTATTCATATATAAAGCTTAGCAGTTAGAAGAATACAAGTAAAATAATAATACAAGAAAATAATTACATAATTAAGTAAACATCCCATATTTTACCCACTTTCTTTATGTTTAACTATCTTATAGATCTAATGCTTAATCATTTTAAAGATCATATCTTAGACTCTATTGTTTAAAACTTATGGCTATTGATCTTCACTTAGTTCTAAAGATCATTACCTAAACTCTTTAGGATTAATAACTTATGCTCTATAGATCAAAACTTAGGTCATAAAGATCATGAACCTATTCTCTATAGATTCAAACTTAAGTCTCTAAAGATCGTAAAACCTAGAGCTCTGATACCACCTAAGTTGTAACACCTTGAAACCTGGGCCGCACTACTACCCGCCACATGTCCTTATATCACAAGAACACATTAAGGCTCTGAAACAACTATGATACATTTTACTCTATAACTCCTATATGAAAACATTTCATATATTTTCAAATTTCAAATAATCTCAAAAACCTTATCAAACATTTAACGCAACGAAAGTTTTTAACACCAAAAATAAAATTTTCAAAAGACAATTTCTATCATAGTCCTATAACATAATTCTCCCAAAACCTAATCACCATAATAGTAATGGTAATCTTCATTTTCCTCTCTATGGTTCACCCAAACCCAAGTTATCTTCGGGGTCCTCATCTCCCTCAACACCTGCATCTAAAAATGATTCCCTAAAGGGTGAGCTAATGCCCAGTACCTATAACACAAACGCACCTGCATGAACAAACATAAACAAGTATCACACACATCATGCAGAACTTAAACATAGACAACCATTTCTTAATATAATTTATGTCCACAAGCAAGCAACAGGGTACTCATGACCCCCTTAACACACTTAATACATTGGAACATGACATGGTGATGGGAACTGCCACTATAGGCTCCACACCCATGATCCCTTAATCTTTACACTTGGTAATGGGAACTACCACTACGGGCCCCACACCCATGTCCACTTAACTACTTAGACTTGGAACTGCCACTATAGGCCCTATACCCATGTATACTTAAACCTGGTGATGGGAATTGCCACTATAGGCCTCATACCCATGTACACATAACCACTTAATTAACATTCATCCCAGACCATTTCCACGCATGACTCCACTAGAGACAACATCACACAAGGAACATTGAGGTGTTCCCTAGGGATTTGCCACTATGGGCTCCTAGGCCAAGCTAAGCACATACAACATACCACTTAAAAACTTAAGCCAAATCATTTAATTTAATCAATTTCAACACATATGCTAACTTAAACAAACACAGAACAACACACAAATTACACGTACCTTGAATCTTAACCTTAAACACTTCTCGGTCTTTGGCTTAATCTAATTAGAAATTTGTGCACATTAACATGCTCTTCTTAGTATTCAATCTAAGATCAATATCATTCTTAATTTCCTTAATCCTATTCAATTAATTTCTCTAAAGCCTTACTAGTTATCTAGGTTGCGTGGAAATTAGTTTAAATTGAAGTTAAATGAACATATAATTATGTTATACTTTATTTAACACGGTCATGTTAGGGACCGTGTTGCTTAACTCGGGTTGAAGCACGACCGTATTAGGGGTCGTGTATTTTTTGGTGAAAAACTTAGTTTCAACACGGTCTAAACACGACCATGTTGCGAGGTCGTGTTACCCTTGCTTAACACGGTCGAAATACGATCATGTTAGGTGGCTGTGTATCTTTTCGTGTACCTTTTCATTTCAACATGGTCAAAACATGATCGTATTAGGAGGTTGTGTATCTCTCAATGGACTTTTCCACTTCAACATGGTCGAAATATGATCGTATTGGGAGGTTGTGTTGCCCTTAACTTAACATGGTCGAAACACGACCATATTGAGAGTCTGTGTATCTCTCAATGCACCTTCTCATTTCAACAAGGTCAAAACACAACTGTGTTGGTATGTCGTGCTACCCTCGGCAATCCCTACGAGCCCTATTCATTTTACTCCATTTTCTCCTAAACTTGATTCCCTTTATTCTTAAGCTTAACTAAGTCTCTAAAATTCGTAATTGTATTTAAATTACATAGATTTGCATACTTACTTCAATTTCAATAAGTCGCAAATCTCGAATTGTCGATTCTCCATTCTCTTACGTCCCTTCACGCACCTCGTTTTCTATATGAACAAACGATGCTCATAACTACAAATTCTATAAATCCTAATTTGAAATTCGTATAACGATCCTTACCTCAAGTTCTTGTAATTTATTCGCTCTTTTCTTCTATTGTCATCCTAGGTTTTTCTTGTATAGAGTGTCTATCCTCTACGATTCTATTTTACTGCTCAAAATGACAAAAGAGGGCTCTCTATATTAACTTGGAGTATTTATATTCTCCGTGTGAAATGACTAAATTGCCCTTCAAAATTTTATAAAGTTCTATCCTCATCCTTAACTCTTCATGATAATACCTATATTACATAATTAAATAAATAGTTAAAAAAATTCCATGTATTACAATATTTGATGAGCTTAAGTACATATATGCATTTCATATCTCTGATTGTTTTCCTTTTCTAGTTGGTCTTGACTTGGATGGTCATGAAAAAGAAGTAAAGCAAACCATCATGACTATAAACAACTTGCATGAACCAATTATAAATGACAGGATCCAACAATGGAGGAAACATGGTGTAATATTCAATGATAAAGTTGATGAGAAGCAGCCTTAGGACTTGCTTGGTGTTCTCATTTCTCTAAAAGATGTGGATGGGACGCCATTACTAATCCCACAAGAAATCCAAGCCCAAATAATGGTAAGGATAGTAAAATATTTCGTTATCGAGGTTATAATAACTAGACTTGTAATGATTTCATTGTTAACGAGATTTAGGGTACTTCTCTGTTTTGAAACTTTTGTGATCCAGATTAAATATCCTATAAGGGTTAATTATATAAAATATACGTGGGTTTTTTTCATCTTGAACAATGAACATGTGCAATTTCTTTATACAATTATTTTCTATTTTACGCCTACGTATATTTCTTTATACAATTATTTTCCATTTTGCACGCCTATGTATATTTCCTTCTGGTATATAAACTGAGTTTTCTTTTTCACTTTATAATATTGTTTCAATATTTGTTGGGATAATTGCAAATATGCTTTTTAAATTATTTATAAGATGTGCATAGACTACTTTTTAAACTGAGTGATTTCACCTTTCATATATATATATATAACCCTTAAACTATTGCAAATATTCTAAAGTACTTTATGTAATAAGATCGAAACATTTGTTGTATTAACAATGCAACTATTACATGTGGTGTACTATTAATAAGTAAGTATATCTCAAAAGAATTTATTTAATTAACAATAATTTTTCAATGAATGAATTGTAGTTATTGTAAAAAAAAAAAAAGGAGAATGTAATTCAAACAACCTAGAAATAAATTTAGCTTGAAAAAATAATATAGTTCCCATACTCTAATCTCAAGTTTACAAGATCATACAACTAAACTAACTATTTTTGTTATATATAGTTTTATATAAAAATTTACTCTTTAAAATGTACCTATAATATTTATCTTCTTCTTTTTTCTAATAAATTTTAATAATTAATATTTTTTTCAAGTTTTGGAGGCTTCCGATAGGTCCATCCCTAAATGTAGCTGTAGAGTGCCTGCTTTGGAAAGGGCAAACGAAGAGGCACTAGAAAGAAGGACATGTGGTTCATTCGATTCACTGCATATTAAACTCGTGCAAGCAAATGGTCCATATAAAGTTCTATGTATCCTTGTATTGACCAATCTTGTATGAATATTAGTAGGAAATTATTTTACAGGAGATTATGATAGCAGCAATAGATAATCCGTCAAACGCAGTAGAATGGGCAATGGCCAAAATGATAAATCAACCTCAACTTTTGAGTAAAGCAGTGGAAGAAATAGATACAGTTGTTGGAAGGGAGAGGCTAGTCGAAGAATCTGATATCCCAAATCTCAACTACATCAAGGCGTGTGCTAGGGAAGCTTTTAGGCTCCATCCAATTGCTGCCTTCAACGTCCCACATGTAGCCACGTCAAATACAATTGTCGCTGGCTACCATATTCCAAAGGGCAGTCACGTATTATTAAGTCGAGTAGGTTTAGGCAGAAATCCTATGGTTTGGGAAGATCCACTAGTGTTCAAACCAGATCGACACATTGATAGCGATAGTAATACAACAAAAGTGATGTTGGCAGAGCTAGATTTGCGCTTCATCTCAGTCAGTACGGGTAGACGTGGTTGCATTGGGACCACACTAGGCACAACAATGACCATCATGCTTCTTGCTAGGCTTATTCAGGGGTTCGATTGGAGCAAACCACAAAATGTGCCTAGTATCAGTTTAGCTGAGGCAAAGGATAACCTTTTCCTTGATCAGCCTCTTGTCGTTTGTGCCATGCCACATTTGTCTAAGCACCTATATCCTTAATTAAAGGCCTGGATGTATCCTACATGAAAGCTGATACTTTGGCAAAAATAATGATAGATTTCTAGACTCTTCAATTTTATTTTTTTATATATTTTCCAGTGCTAAATCTCGTCAATACTTCACACAAATAGAATTTTTTATCTTACTTGTCAAAGCTGAGTTTCCTAACAAACAAAAGCTTTGTCACTGGGCTTTTCTTTTCAGGATTATTAAAATTCAAAAAGCACACGATAAATTGTATGGATCTATCTATACATTAAGTAAAACTTTATTTGCATAACATATGTTTGAAAAATATAAAATTTTATCAATTTGTATGGAAATATGATCCTGCAGAATATACTCATTAAAAGAAGTATGCATAACATCATGGAAAAAGTAAGATCACCTTCTAGTACGTGTACTCAAAATAAATGATATTTTAAAATAGAATTTATATATTATATCAAGATGGAAACCATCATAAAACTAACTATCACAGAAAAATCAATCAATATACAAGTCATGACCATAAATCCTATAAGTAAAGTAAATTTCCAAAGTAAAACTTCTAAAGCTGCTTTTTCTTTTTCTTTTTATAGTCCAATGTCTCTAATTCATCTATTCAATCTTTTTATTTTCTAATTTTTTTTTGAAAAAAAAATTGTCTACCCCTTGGACTACTACCTCATGCAAGATAGCGAAATAAAAAATATTTAAAAAATGAAATATTATAAAAATGTGTAAAAAGGTATCGAAATTAATGAAAAAAATCAATCTAAATAATAATTATAATAAGATTGCTAAGAAAATCACTAGAAACAAGATAAATTATTCTTTGGTATTTTCTTGTTTATTATAATGAGAAACAAAAATAAAATAAAATAACACTAACTAGAATAATAAATCTAGTAGTCTCATATTACCAAATTGGTTTTGATCCTTTTTGTTTTCTTTCTTACAATCCCCATGATTTCTTCTAAACACTTAAAATCCCTATAACGATTTTCTATAACAAACCCATTTTTTTGCTATTTAAATTGGTTTTCTTTTCAATTTCCTTAAACTTCTCTTGAGTTTGGACAATAATCGACTCAAAAGGGCTTAAAGAATGAGATACAGGTAGAAGTAGAGTAATCTCATCAATATCTTTCTTAGGGGCAAAGAATGAGATATAGGTAGAATTACTCTTCGAAAAATATTTACTTATCATTTGAATTATACTATTTATTATATTCATAAAAATAAATGTACTCTTAATATAATCTAATATAAAATCAAAAATTAAAAAATAAATTTAAACTTCTTTTATGTAACAATTATGGGTACTTGATATAGTTTGTTAAAGGCTAAAAGAACAAACTTTTTAACATTTTATTAGGCATATATACAAATTAAGACATAAAACTCATATAAGTTTTATTATTAACAAAAATAAGTCATAAGTATTTAAATAAAAAATTATAAATAGAATGAAAATGATAACATAATATAAATAATGTATTATTTTATAATTTCTCTATATTAACTTTGTAGGATTATTTCATTAGTAATACTATAAATACATACATATATATATATATTTAATATAAGTGATTAGACAATTGATTTTTCAATAACGCTCATTTTTTTTCATCATAGTAATAGTAAAAGAAAATGTCAGTACTTTAACTAATATAAACTACTATCATTTACAAATGTTTTGTGCGATATAATTGAAATACTTATAGCATTGAATATAATTATTATTTATTATAAAACTACTAATAAATAAAATGTGTCTATTAAAAATTTATTTAATTATCTATCATATTTTTTATCGATAAAATTCAATTTTAGTAGTTATAGTGGGAAAAAAGAAAAGATATTAAAAATCATTTATTAAGTAATAAACAATAAATACAACTTGAAAAAAAATAAAGGTAGCTCTAATGGAAATTAAACCTATGACCTTAAGTATGTAAAATCAAATATTTACATCTAATCAATCCAGCCCCTCCTTGGGTTTATTGTCACATCCTTAAACGTCTAAGTATAACAATCTATCACGTATCTTACTTAAATAGAAATACACTAAGGTTTTTTATTACTTACTATGTAGGTTTCTAATCAGATTTTAATTTATGAAAACATGATTGTTAACTTCAAAAACTATTTGATGAAATCAATGATTTCATAGTGGACTATAATACTAAAAGATATTAAAACCATCGCCATAAACCATTAAAGCTACAAAACCCAAATCCAAGTCTAAGTCTATCATATAATCTAAAAACTAACTAGAACCAAATTCAGTAAGCAAAGTCTATAAAAGCTCATCAACCAAACAAAAGAGTCTAAACCTACTCTCAACTCTTAGAAATTGGAAACAATAAAATGATAATAGCCAGATATACAACGGATCTACTCATCGCTCCCATCAACCCATAACTCGACATTAAAGCCATAATTGAGATAATCATAATAGCAATCATTAGCATAAAAAGTATCATCATCATCACTTGAAAAATAGAAAGAAAGAATTAGCTATAAAAACTCAGTATAAAGTAGTTAGGCACATTCTTGCATCCCATGTATACTTAATTCTAATACATTAGCACGAATTCATTAAGTTATTTAATTTAAAGCAAAACAATCAATACAGGAGTACTCATGACTCCAGACACTTTTAGGAATAAAAAGGGTTTGACCCTACTCAATAGGCATCAAGAGCCTATTACAGTATATATAGTTACGATGATTGAAACCATAATGGATATTGATACCAATAACCATATCATAGTGTAGTAATTTCATATGAGTGTTTGCTCTAAACACTAGGCTAGCCACTACAATCACAAGCTATCTAACTACCCTATACAAATCCCATAATGTATATAGTGTCCAGTTGACATCCCTCCATTTGCATAACTGCTTCATGCAAGTACCAGCCCTATTGTTACCCATCGCACAACATTTGTAGCCTAAGCACCTAAGTAGCATATCATCCCAATATTTTGAACCGTAGCACAAAACCCAATTTAAGGGTATTACCCTTTGGATTAGGTAACTAAGCACAACTAGCATTATAGATACTTAAGCCAAGTTTAAGTATTAATTCATTTTAATTCTCCTAATCTTAGTACACAATTATTTTATACTTAGAAAGGTAGAGCCACAAGATAAACTTCAATTAGTTGATTCCTCTAACTCGATTAAATGATAATTTGCAAATAAAACATAATTATTGATTAGTATTATCATTTAATTGATTAAATTAACATAGTTATGAATTCAATTATATTTAACTGCCAATTAGTCTCACAAGTATTGACTTATTATGGAATTAAGTGTAATATCCATTTAGGCTAATAAACTTCTATAGAGGTTCTAGATAAATCCACTATTTTAGTTTGATTATTAACCCTATATTTTCTTTAATTAATTAATAAATCGGATTATTAATTGAATCGATTTAGAGATTGTGAACTTATTAGGATAGAATTGAGCCGATTTGAAATAATCAGAATTAGTTCATCTTTAGGGGTTTGGCCCTAATTTATTTTATTTTAATTTTTTTTATCAATACCATTTTTAATTTTAATTTTTCTCAATTTAATTTTGGACCATCCTGTGAACTGATCAAGAGAAAACTAGTTTGATTCTTATGAACCAAGGTTGGATTGGTTCAATCCTCTTAAGGGGATAGGTCTTGTTCCTTTTATCATTCCTTAATTGGACTATTTATTAAAAAGGCCCATATGTTAATATGTGTATCTTAGTTTTATATCCAATATTATAATTTAAGCTCATTTCTAATTTAAGCCCATAAACACATTTAAATTTGATCAACATGTTCATGAAGATCAAATACATTCTTGAAACAATCTTGATCCAAAAACTGAATTGCTTGTTGGATGAAAATGGTGTTGATTTTGATTGTAAAAATCTAATTTTGGAGTAAATCTTTACATGAAAAAGTAACTGCCTCAAAACTCATCAAAAAAATGTGTTTTTGGTGATTTTGGTTGAAGAAAATGGATTAAACTTAAACTTCACAAAGAACAATTTGAATATCATGAAGAACATATTCAAGGCATTTAATTACAACACGATGAATCAGATAGTAAGTCAACTCACTTTAACACTTTCCATTAATGAATCATTACCATTATACATCAAATATACTAAAAGATGAACATTCAATAGTAGAATTTCTAGATTTATCATGCACATTACATATTTTTCAAACTTCATTAATTCAACTTCAATGTAGCATTAATTGACAAATTTTCCAGATTTTGGGTTTCATGAACAAGGTTCACTAAATCAAGAATGACTTACTCATTTCAACTCCAAATCTTGTCAAATAAAAAGATATTTGATTCCTAATTTATCCCTCTATCAATTTCTTCAAGAATTTCTACATTTTATACAGTTTAAACACCCTTTAACTACTATCTAGAATCTAGTTATGAATTTGCAATTGCAAATCATCATATCTTATTCATTTTAACTTTGAATTACTTCAAATGAAAGCCAAAAATTTCTAAATCTCTTCCTTTTTCAAAATCAACACTTAAACATCATTTTAGATCAGATTAACAACCCATTTTTCCATATTACATTCCAAAAATGAATTTTAACCTAAACTTAACCATTTCTTACTTAGTACTTCACCAATCATCAACATTCCAAATCTTTGCTCCCTATTATCATTTCTAAATCAAATTACACTAATTAACACTAATTATAAATCATCAAAGCATCATTTTTATCATTCTAAATACCCATTTAACATGGTATATTTCGACCAACACCTAATCCATCAATTCTCTTCCAAAAACACATTCTAATTAACTAAACTTCTTATGAAGACATCAATTGAACATTTTTTTTATCATCAACTTACCAAAATTAATCAAGAACACACCCCTTTAGTAGTCCTACTCCACAACACACACATATATACTCATCTTCATCAACTTAAAACTACAAACATCAATCTACTTCCAATACAACCTCAATTAACAATCCAATTAATGCCAAAATATGATAATTCACCAATCAAACACATATCCAACCATCTACACCACCACTAACACCTTCATACCCAAATTCACTTCAATCAAACATCAACCACACACTAAACTTTCAATTAAGCAAGTAATTGAGTACTTACCTTACTCCTTTACTCTTGAAAGCTTCCAACAACCACTAAACAAGGAGATTAACCTCCTATTCCTAATTCACCTTCATAAACCCAAAATTACCCATTAATATCTTAACAAAACTTATAGATTGCTTATTGTTCTTCAAGATATCTTAATTCCAAATACCATTACCTTTCTTTTAAAGAACTCCAATATGTAAATTAAGCTTCCACCTTACAAAATTACAACTTAATGCCTAAATCAATACACCAACCCATAGATTAAAATATTTTATACATCATATCTAATTTCTAGAACTTGGAACTGCAAATTTACCTAAGAGTAGTTGAGTAATTCCAACTACTAAATATCTAGATTATTAAATTACTATCTTACCCTTTATACTTACATATTAATGTCTGGCTAATTTAGTAATTCTATTTAATTTTTTTTTAATTTTACCCTTAATTATATTTAATTATCATTAGAATTTTAAATTTGGTACAATTTTGGTCATTTCATTCGCCCTTGATCTTTCTTACAAATAAAATTGAAAGACTAAAAACTTAATCTAATTCCTTAGAAGCACTATTTTCTTTGTTTTCATATTTTGACTCAATTTTAAAAGAATTGTGCACAATGTCATTTTCTTGGACAATATACGCATTAGGCTTTTAGTTTTTACACTATTTTTTTTTATCAACAAACATTTTTGGAGTTCTTAAGGAGTAGAAGAGACAATTAATATGTTCAAGTAGATGACTCATTTTGCTTAATGTAATCATTATTCATCTTAGATTTAAACTACATACAAAAACTATTTATTAAAATAGATTTCATGTCAAAGGACAACAAGGCAATAGGATCTAATAGCAATCTGATGTAGGGAAGGGGAAGTAAAAATATTAAAAGAATGGAATACTATGAAAACACATGAGAAAAAGTACAGAATTGATGAGAAAAATTCATCTAAATAATAATTATAATAAGAATGTTGAGAAAATCACTAGAAAAGAAAAATGAAATGTTCTTTTATATTTCTTTTCTCTTATAAAAAGAAAAAAAAAACCTACATAGATATATCTAGTAGTCTCACACTACCAAATTGATTAAATGATGATCACACACTACCATTGATGGTCACACACCACCATTGATGGTCTCACACCATCGATGAAAAGGAGGTATCTCTCATTTAAAGATTAATTCTTTTATTCAATAAAACTTCGTTCATGATTTAATCTATTACAAAGATTAAAATAAAGCCTAACATTCTATGAGACTAAAAGATTTTACTATCCTGAAGGTAAGATATTAATCTATTCAAATCTTTAAAATAAGAAATTAAATCTAACTAATTTTAGAAAATGGAAACCAAATCTATTAAAACAGAAGATTAAAAAATCATATAAAAGAAATAGTATAAAAAATAATATCTATAAAAAAAAACTATGATCTTTTTTAGTTTGCATCACTGCCACCATTATAAAATTTAAGAAAAGCATAATAAAATAAGTAAAAAAAAGGAGAGATGGCTGATAAAATAATAACGTATTATAACCGGGGGTATTTCAATCATTTGGCAAGGAAACTATAAAAAGGTCATTATCTAAGTGTTATTGCTCCCTTAGGAGTTGGGAGAGTTTTAAATAGAATTTATAGAAATGTAATGGTGGAAATAGAGGGTAGGGTAATGCTAGCAAATCTATTGGTAATAGAGATGATGGAATTTGACATAATTCTAGGAGTTAACCGACTATCAAAGCACCATGCCACCATCGGTTGTTATAATATGGTGGTACACTTTAACATGCTTGGAGGAGATTCTTTCAAGTTTAAATTAGAAGCACAAAGACCAATAGATTACCTACTTATGAAATATAGGGTAGGGGTGTGTGAGCTGCGATAGTTAGTGAAGTGAATGAGTTAAGGAAATTAGTGCAAGTGCTAGTGGTAAAAGACTTGCCTAATGTCTTTCCAAAAGATCTTCCATGTTTACCTCTAGCTAAAGAGATCGAATTCAACATCCAATTAGTATCGGGTATTGCACTAATATCTAAATTAACTTACAAGATGGAACTGGTCGAGTTAAAAGAGTTGAAGAAATAGCTTTAAGACTTATAGGATAAAGGGTTCGTAACATTAAGTATGTCTTCATGGGGTGCACTGGTTCTCTTTGTCAAAAATAAAAAATAAAAAAAAAAGAAGAAGATAGAAGTATGAGATTATGCATAAATTATAAGGAGCTGAATCATGTCACTATCAAGAACAAGTATCCCCTCCCCAAAATTAATGACTTGCTTGATTAGTTATAGAGAGCTTAGGTATTCTCTAAAATTGACCTAAGAACAGGGTATCACCAATTGAGGATTAAAGAGGAGAGCATCCCTAAAATAACCTTCTAAACTAAGTATAGGCATTATGAACATGCTATGATGTCTTTGAGCATGACAAATGCTTTAATAGCCTTTATGGACTTAATGAACTAGGTGTTTAGGCATTTCTTGAATAAGTTTGTAATTTTCTTCATAGATGACATATTGATTTATTCCAAGACTAAGGAAGAGCATGAGGAACATCATGAGATTGGTATTGTGTAGGCTACAGATAGAACAACTATATGCTAGATTCGAGATATGCGAATTTTGACTTGAATAGGTGATTTTCTTAGGCCATGTGGTTAATAAGGATGGAATCTCAATTAACCAAGAGAAGGTGAAAGTTGTAGTATACTGGCCCAAAACGAAGATAATGATAGACATAAGAAGCTTCCTAAGTTCAGCAAGTTAATATGGATAAATTGTAGAAGGATTCTCTAAAATAGCAGCACTCCTCACTAGATTAACTTAGAAAGAGGTAAAATTTAGTTGGGATAATAAGTGTGAGGCCAACTTCTAGAAACTTAAGGAGAAGATAGTGTTAGCCTCAATCCCAGTATTACCTAAGAGTAGAGAAGAATTCACAATCTACAATAATGGTTCAACTTAAGGGCTAGGTTATGTTTTGATGCAAGATGGGTGGGTTATAGCTTATGTATCCCATTAGTTGAAGCCATATGAAAGAAATTACCTTACCCATGACTTGGAGTTTGTAGTAGTAGTGTTGGCATTGAAGTTGTGGAGGCACTACCAATATGGGGAAAAATCTAAGGTTGCAACCGACCACAAGAGTTTGAATTACATCTTTACACAAAAGGAACTCAATATGAGGTAGAGGAAGTGGTTGGAGTTGAGTAAGGATTACAACCTCAAGATCTAATATCATCTTAGAAGGCCAATGTAGTGGTAAACACCATTATTAGAAAGAAACAAGGTAATCTTGCCACTTTAATTACCTCAAAACGAAAGTTTTTAGATAATATTCACAAGTTAGAACTAGAGACTATGACTTAAGAAGTAGGAAACAAAATGGCCAATTTACACATCTAGCCAACTCTAGTGGATAGAATTAAGACAGCTCAAGAAAACGATGTTGACATTCAAGAGATTAAGAATAGGTTAGAGCAAGGCAAGGTTCCTAAGTTTAGTACTAACCTAAATGGGGTTTTAAGGTATAGAACCATACTATGTGTAGTTGAGAATTCTAAATTGAAGAAGGAAATCTTAAAAGAAACAGATTATCCTGAGTAGTAAATACATGCTAGAAGTACTAAGATGTATAAAGATTTGAAATGCACCTATTGTGGAGAAATATGAAGTAGCAGATAGCTAAATATGCTTCCAAATGTTTGACATGTCAATAAGATAGAACACTCGAGGCCAACATGCGAGTTGCAACATTTACCTCTACCAAAACGGAAATGGGAGCACACCACAATGGACTTTGTACCAACCCTCTCCAAAATGAAGGAAAAACATGATGTTGTATGGGTAATAGTTGATAAACTAACAAAATCTGCTCAGTTCTTACCTATTAACATTAGTTATACCTTGGGTAAGCTAGCTTTGTTGTATATAAGAGAAATTATGAGACTGTATAGAGTTCTAGTGAGTATTGTGTCTAATAGAGATACTAGGTTTGTGAGAAGATTTAGGAAAAGTTTACACAAGGCATTAGGGACTGAGTTAAATTTCAATACTACCTTTCATCCCTAAACCGATGGACAATAAAAAAGAACTATACAAATCCTAGAGGACATATTAAGGGCTTGTGTTTTAGATTATAGTGGGAATTAGGACGAACATTCACCACTAGTGGAATTTACCTGTAATAATCATTATCAGGCGACTATACAAATGACCCCTTATGAAGCTTTGTATGAAAGAAAGTGCAAATCTTCATTGCATCGGGATGAGATAGTAGAAAAATCGATGTTGGGACCTAAGTTAATATAAGAGGTTGTTGACAAGGTAAAACTAATCAAATAAAGGATGTAGTTAGCTTAAAGTCACCAAAAGAATTATGCTGACAAGAGGCGATGCCCTTTGGAATTCCAAGTAAGAGAACAAGTACTTTTGAATATATCACCCACTAAGGAGGTAGTTAAGCTTAGATTAAGATGAAAGTTGATGAAAGTTGAGCTAAGAAATGGATAGCGGATCCTCTTGGAATTCCAGTTGAGCCTATAATACGAATTCAAGTTAAAAGGCTTAAGGATGCACTTAACAGATTAATCAAAGAAGTTCAAGATGAGGAGCAATATGTGCGTCAAACAAGGAATGGACCAAGAATAATCCACGTCATTAAAGTTCAAGAGCTTTGGAATGAAGACAAATTGAAGACACTTGAAGAAGTTTGAAAGCCACTAGCTTTCATGGAAAGGCTACTGGCCTTGGAATGAAAGCCGTTGGCCTATATAGCCAGCATTGAAGAAAAAAAGCCATCGGTCTATATAGCCAACGTTGGAGGAAAGTCATGCCGCTTAATTTGAATATAAGTTGGCTTTGTGCAATTCAAAGCCGCTAGCCTTTAGTGCCAGCTTTGATGGTGTCGTTCGTTAATTTAGAGTTTTGTTATTTCTTTTTTTGTTAAATTTTTATGAGTCTATAAATAGTCACTGAAAACATATTGTAATGGTCATTCTCTTTAGATTTAAAAAAAAAAAAAAGAAATTCTCTTTGGTTCTTGAAAAAACTTTTGACTTATCAGTTGTTCCATGGCGTTCATCTTGACTTATCAATTGGGTTTACATCCCCGATTGTGGTGTTTTCATTCATACCAAGGTTCTTGCTTTGTTATAAGCAATGAGTCACGGTTTCCACCCATTCTTAATTGACTCTAGGTTGTTAGATTCAAATTAGGATTTCGGGTTTCGGCACAGATTGATGGAGTTCAAATCAATTTAGTATCAGAGTATCTAAGTTGGTTAGGATTGCCTATCTTTGCATCAAAATTTGTGTTTTTAGATCTAAGGTTTAAATTTAAAAAAAAAAAGTTTGAATCTTTTTTTATCTCCCAATCTTATTAGATTCGCTATTTCCAATTCTTTTGATAGGAATCAGATTCCTATAAAACCTATCACTAGGACCTAACTAAGGGTCTACATAACTTAGTTTTGAGAATCATACATGAGAAACCTAATCCTGAGGAAGCTAACTTAATTTCTTCATTCTTACCTTATAATTGTTATGCATTCCAGCAGGTTCACTTAACAGTCCTATGGAGTGCCAAATCACTTATACTTTTGAGTGAGTCAGGATCCTCATCGGGACTCAATTCAAAAGTACCATGAAGACCGGCATCTTGAAGACTAATTTCTTTTTATATATTTGTTGTTTACTTGGACCATTTTATGTTGTAATTTCCTTTGTGACACTTTCATTTGTTTTTAATTTTCATTTAGGACCGGCCACCTTAAAAGTGGCATAGTTGTAATTTTGTAGACTTTCTAACCTTAAAGGGAGCAAGTATAAATACTTTCTTAAGTAGGGTTTTGAGGAGGCCAATTTTCATATTAAACACAGCACTTTTACGTGAGATAGCTTAGGGTTATCCTAGTTCAATTTCCTCTTATCAATTTCAATCCCAAGAGTTGAGATTATGGCGAGTGCAATAATTGAAATTGTGAGTTATATTAATTTCTAATTGTTGTGTTTTCTTTTCTTCTCTAGTGCGTAATATCTAGAGTTGGATTGAAACTTTCTTGGTCAGATTTGAATCATTATTATTCAAATTGTTGTGCTTAATTAAGTTACTTTTATACTTGATTTCTATTTCTCCATTTTGCACGTTGTTGAACCGTGAAAGCAATTTTTGTGGAAGGTGGATCACGGTTATTGTTCCTGTTGATTTTGTGTAGTAATCACATGGCTTTTCAAGTATAATTTGTGACCTTCATTGAGGAATACTTCATCATGTCAATCATTTCATGAAATATAACATTTGGATCGAAGATTTCATTTAGGGTTTACAATCCAATTTTGCTCTAAAAGTGAACCAAAATTGGTCTTGTCTTTTGGGGTTGTTATTTGGGTTGTTTTTGCTTGTGCTTAATCCCTTCTTAGGCACATCATAATTTGGTATCAGAGTTATATCATATTTGGATTTGAGATTGAACACATCCTAATTGAAGAATTGGTTACATTCATTGAAAATTAACGTCATTGAGTGACTAAGTTGATTGATATTGTATGTTTGTCTTTCAATCTTGGTTTTTATGTGCTTAAACTTCGTTTTAGGCACGTCATCTTTTTGGTATCAGAGCTTGAGGTTATGAGAAGGGTTGTTTGATTTTGAATATCGGAAATTTAGGGTTCATGTTCTTATATCTTCAGTTTCGAAATTGGGAGTTAATTGAAATTGTTGTTGAAATTGCTTAAAGTGGCGTGATTTGTCTTGAGTAGAAGTTGAACTTGCTGCTTGTTGGAGTGAGTTTTGAGTACTTGTTGAAGCTTCTATGTTGTGGACTTCACTGTGGAGGAAGAAGAAAGTTAATGCATTTTGAATACAAATTCGAAAGTGCAATTGTGTAAGAAGAAGAATTGTGATCCTTACATGTTTGTTTTCAGAAAATGGAGGGTGTAATTGAGCATTTCCAGATTTGAGTTGTGTGGAAGATTTGGAAATTATTTGATTTCCAAAAAAAATATTAAGTTGAAGAATTTAATGAATGGTTGTCTTACCATTTGAGGAAAAGTTACAATTAGTGAAGTGGTTTGATTTTCAAATTTAAATTGTTGCTATTTTGGTGTATAAGTTGCGGTTTGCTTTAGTGTTTGTAGTGGTGAAAGCTGTATGTTTGGGAGTGTGAAACGTGGAGTGTGTGTAGAGTTGTGATTACAAAAAAAAAAAAAAAAATTGTGGAGGTTGTTGCATCGTGGTTGTATGTGTATGAATTGTGGTGTAAAAAGGAGTATTGAATTGTTGGCGTTGTGTTTGTGTGTTGAGTGAGGGAATTGCCATTTGTGAATTTGTGGAATTGTGAGGAGTAAGGAGCTACACGTTGAAGCTAAAGTGTGGTGTGAAATCAAAATAAGAAAAGGAAGGTTGAGTAATAGAATTTAAAAATCAAATAAGTCATTGAAGTGTGAAGGTAATTGAACTAGTTACTTAAACACTTAGAGTTGAATTTAAATTCTATCTACTAAAGACTAGTAGTGTGTGAGTACTTCATTTGTGGTGTAGTTGTGTATTTAAGCCGTGAAAGGCGTAAGGATTATTATTGTGGTGTTGAATTTAAAACACAACAATGTTTAGTGAGATGTTTCATTATGCTAATGTGTTGCGTCGAACATTGATTACATTTGCTACTAAGGATGAAGAACAAAGGGAAAACTTGTTCCATACTTCTTGTAGGGTACAAGAAAATTTGTGTGTCCTTATAGTTGATGATGGTACTTGTACCAATGTAGTAGCCACATTATTAGTATTGAAGCTAAGACTTACCACCACTCCACATCCTAAACCATATAAATTACATTGGCTTAGTGATCATGAGAGTTTGCATATGACCCAAAGAGCTAGGGTACCATTCAGTGTAGGGGATAAATACTATGATGAGATTGAATGTGATCAAACGAGGTTCATGTTTTCGAAACTTATTTTAGTAGTAATTATTACAGGTATAATATTTATGTAATTTTTTTCAAAAATTATGATATTTAAGTATGTAACCCGCATATTGTATGAAGTTTTCAGTAATATAATTTTTGTTAAGATTGATGAATCACTGGGAAAACGTGTTCATATCGAATTTGGTTATATACCTATAAGAAATTCACCACTTTGAGAAGGTAATTTTTAAATTTTATCAAATTTAATTAACTATTCAAAGAAAATACATTTTTTTTATCGAAAGCGTTAAATCCACCACAAGAAAGATAGGTGCATGATTTGGATTTTTTTTTTTAAATTTGCCAATTATATTATATTACAATATGTAAAGATGGAAAATCAAACCTGATTTATCTGATATACCACTTGTCGTGGAAGGAATATGGTAAATCGCATCTGATTTATCTCTAATTGCATGATACTCCACCTTCCTTTTACAGTCATGTGCTGGTGAAATATTGTTCTTATCCATTTATGGTCTCTCATAGTAATGTTATAATATGACATTACAAATATTAGTGTTCCTTAATATAATATTGGGATGTGCTTCTACGATCAAAATAAGAGAATCATAAAAATGGGGGTAGACATATATGGGGTTGGAAGTATATGAAAATAGCATACGGAAGCTAAACGGGAATGAAGACAATAATAAAATATACATACGTATATATTTCCTGTGTGCTATGCTCTCGGCAGGTTACGTGTACCATTCTTGGTCGTGTGGCTATGTAATCAGGTATCTTTATTCTAAAATTACGATAGTGAGGTGATGCATTGTATCGTTTTAACATTTCAACAAATGTGAATTTGGTTAAAGTTAATGGATTTGCCACTTACATGTTGATAAAGAGTGGAGAGATACAAGTGAGGCGTAATGCTCAATTCATCAGAATATGCTTTCTTCACCTTGGTCATCCCGATTTCAGGCTTTGGATTTGTTACACCTTTACGTTGGTCCATTATTAATTGATTCACGTGTATATCGTGCTTCATTTCATCGTTGCTCAAATAGAGATCGTTGAAGATACTCTCATCACAATATTTTGGAGGATTGGCCATGTTAAATTATGCGAGGTATTTCTCGTTTCTGTTGTAGAGGGAAAGAAAAAAGTAATAATAAATTTTTTTTATTACCCTGGTATTGCAATGGGTAGAACGCTTTGAGATGTTAGCTATATAGCAGCGGCTGCCATCAAGACCTTTAAGTTGGTTGCTTGTGGAGATGTAAAATCCGAGGAAAAAAAAATAAAATAAAAAAGAGGTTTAGCAAATAAATTAATAATAGTTTAATAAAGGGAAATTTCATCATTTGACCAGAAGCGTATAAAAGACTATTAACAAATCATTGTAACCCATTTCCCCTTTCCTACTAATAGTTTCTCTTAATAGAAGAAAAACCCTAGGAAAAGAGGATAATTGGTAAGTCCTGCATATTAGTGAGATTTTCAAATGAATATCTCCTTTCATCGTTTTCATGCATTTGAGATGATTTAGATTTTGTTTCTTTGATTGTAGTATAGAATGACTTGGTGTGAGTAAAGGTTTTGGAGTGGGACTTTAATCAATGAGATGATCCAAATAAGTAAGCAGTCAAATTCGAATCAATCTAATTTTTTGATGCTATAACTAGTGCGAGTTTTGACATAGATGTGTTGAACTGCAACTAGGGTTGAAGTAGATTGATTTTGGTGATTTAGGAAAGAGAATTCAAAGAGGAACATATAGATACATAGTTAGGTACACGCTTATGTACCTACCCGTGCTGCGTAGAGGAAGAAATTTGAGTTGGAAGGTTTATAAGCAGGTACATGCCCATGTAGCTACTTGTATTCCTATACACAACCAAGTATACAGCCCATGTACTTAGGTATGTTGTGAGGCAAACATGTACAGAAGGATAGACTACCATGTACAAGGCCATGTCTCCTATCCATGTTATTTTACATTGCCTAGTACATGGTTGTGCTCCCTATAAACCTTTTTTAAACGTTTCTTTTTCCTTTTTCTTGTTTTTCATTAAACCTAAACCACTTATATAACTCTAATAACATTACAAAAGTAGAGGAAATAATCCAACGATATCAAGTTAACATAATCAAATAACTTAGATGATGCTTCAAGATAGCATCAAGGTTAGTCTATTCTACACATTGACAAGTTTTAGTACAATTACTTAAGGACCAATAGAGTTTGAGACCACCTTTCTAGGTATGTGTAATTCTTATGTTTTGCTTATAGTGAAATCAATTGATTTAAAGATATATTGAATGGTTAATGTGTTTGATGTTTGTGCTTGGCTTAACCTAAGAACCTGTAGTGATAAAACCTTAAAGGGCACCCATTGATGGATATGTGACAATGTCTCCTATGGAGTTGTATACAAAAATGATTTGATAGATTTAGAAACTCATGGATGTTAGGGCCTATAGTGGCAATTTCTAACACCGTAATATTTACGTATATATAATATATCTAGTGTAGCGTGGTCATGAATACCCATTTATTGTATAAATGACCTAATTGAGATAATAACCAGCTGCTTAGCTGTTGTTGCATTGATGCATGTGAATTATGATATGCTTGTTCCTATGTACATGCTTGTGGATTATTCATGCAGGACATTAGTCCATCCTTTGAGGATTTTCTTTTTCAACTGTCGATATGGATGAGTACATGGGGTATGATGATGATCTAGGAAATTGTTTGTAGTATGGAAACAACATAGAATTTGTCTATTATTATGATGACCTAGAAATGAATGAAGTCACCTTTGGTGTCATGATGGATTTGGAGGGATGTTATATTCATTTGGAAGATGAGATTTTTGTTTATCATTTGAATTCTATATTACTGGTACTTATAATTAGTTTTCGTAAGTATTAATGTACTAAGATATGCATGGATATTAAATCATGGATATCAAATTGAAGCTTAGCTAAGCTACATAACTATTTTGATAGGCAAATTATATTGTTGTAAGAATTATAGTTATTATAGGTTTATGTGGAATTAGCTAGTTTAAGAGTCCTAACATGTCCTTATCTCATAAGGGCACATGGCAAGTCATGACATCTTACGTTCTGAGGCATTACAGCTTAAATGGTATCAAAACTTTGGTTTGAAAATCCATAGAAAGTAGGTAGTTAATCAATAAGGATTGGTTTTAATCAATAGAGATTAGGTTATGATCATTATGAGGAGAGTGGGTAGAATCTCGAGTCTAATTGTGTTATATAATGATTTAGATATTTTACTTCTTTACTTGTTATTTCCTTTAAGCAATTATTTTGCTTTCCTCTATATAAATATATATCTAGTACCATAACTGCTCCCTAAACTTCCCATTTAACTCTTGAGTTTACCTTTAGTTACATCATGAGCAGAATACCTCCAAGAAGAATCACTAGTCCAAGTTCACTAAGAGGCATTAAGCGAGACAACCCAAATGAGAGACATCCCAATGGATAGCAGTTGTAAAGGGGAGAAGGTCAAATTGCAAACTAAATTGCCAAACTCTTGGAAATTGTGAACAACTTGGTTGGATTAATAGCTCAACAACAACCAATGTAGAATGGCAACAAACTATAGCAACTGAAGATCCAATAAGTTTGGATTGGTTTGTTCTAGTAGCATAGGATTTCAACCCCAAAACAAATAACCCAATTGAGGTTGAAAATTGGATGTAAGAAATGAAGAAGACTTTTGCTACCTTCTAGGTTCTAAAAGATAAAAAGATGAATTATGCTGCTTTTATACTAAAAGGGACGATAACAATTTGGTAGGCATTGACTCCCAAGCTGACAGAAGAGTACATAGGAGATTTGGAGAATTATTTTATTAGAAATAATTACATAAACAAATTGAAAGAATTGAACTATGAAATAAAATGGAAGTGAGATTGGTTCAAGGAGGCCTATATTTTACAAGAATAAAATAGAAGGCAAGTGGATATATGTATGAAAGGCAATCGATGCTATTGCTTCATTTATCTTATTAGAAGACATGTGGGTTGGTTCTTAATTTATTGGTCAATGATTTTTGAGATATGAAGTTTATATGGACCAAATAAGCTTTCTACCAATGTCGTATTTATCTAGTTGCCATTTCTTCAATAAATTAAAAGATTTACAACTCAATTTGCAAGTTAGCAAAGCACTAGAATTAGCCATTGATTTGATTTACACACAATAATGAAGTCCAATAGTAGCAAACTGATGTGGCTAAGCTACTTGGCAAAATGCCGACAAGTAAAGGCTAAATCAGCTCATTGAGACAGATGTTTCATGCGAGTCAAATGAAGAAGGCGAATAAACTCATAATTTATTGAAGAAGATTCATTGTCTCAAGGGCATATAACTCGATTTGGTCAAAGCGACGTACGGAGTTAAATGGCGCAGCGAAATTCACACACCAAGGAAAATGTTAAATTATCTTACAACACGACACTACGATGTTATGAATCACCAAAGGAATAAAATAATCAATTAGAAAAAGCATATCTGATATAGTTGTTATACAAGTGCACATGTATCGAATAATAATTAAATTATTTGAAAAGACTTATTTAATATCTAAATTCTTTTTATTTTATTTAAAGAACTTTGGCCAAGTTGCAAAATATAGAGAGTTGAATTCGATTTTTAGCTTTGAGCCCAATCACTAAATGGATTTAACTCTTTGAACTAAAGTGGCAAAATTAAAAAAGTCAAATCCATGTATTTTTGGATGATCAATAGAGATTTAGAACTTATGTAAAGTTTTTAAATCTTTTTTGAGATGTCTTATTTAAAACTTCTAAATATTTTTTAACTTTCTCTCTTCACTATTTTTTTTAATAAATTTATCAAAACGAACCTAAGAGCGAAAAAAGAAATAAAAAAGAAAAAGTTAGAAATAACTATGAATCTAAGAGGAAACATCTTAGAGCAAATAAATGCAGATCTCTTTTTTTTTTCTTTTTTCTTTTTTTGTTATTCTTTTGAATGACTCAAAAGTAAATAATAATAATAATAAATGCATACATACATACTGAATCAAACTCATAAAAGAAACAAGTGTCAAAAGACTGCATAACATATCGGAAAATGGCCTAATTTGGAAGGCTTTATTTAGATCTCTAAATTTTTGTTCCCTCTTCCCCTTTTATTATTATTTGATTTATTATTATTTTTTATGCTTGAAAGGTAAATTGTTCACTCTAGTAATGGCAACTTTTATTAAAATAATAAGAGTACCTATGGAACAAAGAAGCAACACAATTTCGATTGGGAAAAATAAAACCGTATTTACATTCATGTAAGAAAAAATGCTAAACACATTCTTCTTTTTTGTTTTTGTTTTTTTTTTCTTTTCTCTACTGATAAATAAAATGTTAAAAGAAAGCTGTTAAATCACCTAAAAAAAAGGAAAAATCGAGCTAGTTAGTATCAATAAAATAAGATATAGCCTAAAATGATGCTAATGACATATATAAAAGAAAGAACAAATCCTGCAACTATCTAAAAAAAATTAAAAAATAAAAAATAAAACATTGGAGTTTTCTCTAATCATGCGATTGATATTTTCAAAACATGTAATTCATCACCAAGACAGAAAATAAGCCAATTTTTGCAAAACTTGCAAATTATCACTAACTGCATATTTACTTCGAGAAAATAGCTATTCTATTTTCCCCTTATTCATTATGATTTATTATTATAATCTTTATTTGTATTTTAAATGCTATAATAATCATTTCATATGAATTGCTATTACGCAAAATAATGAATAGCAATTCATGCCTTCACTTTCATGAAATGCTATTTTTTGGGTTTTTTCTTTTATCATCTTCTCATAAATGTTCTTATATTAAAAACACTGCCACCACTACATCTATTATTTAATATAATAAATATTTATTTTTATTAAGGATCTAAAAGATATTTTACTTTTACTACTAATTAATTTCCTACTTTTTAGTAATGTCGACTAAACAATGTAATAGTTATTACAACTTTATTACTTCTACTACATTCTATTAAATTACAATTTCATTTCCCTCTAATTCCATATGATGAAGCAAACGGACTGTAAATGCAATCCATTATTATCAAGGTAGGATCCTTTAAATCATGCAGAATATGAAAAAAAAAAATATACCTTTTTAGTATACTAGTGCGTTCATGAATACATATAATTTGTCTAAAGAAGGAAATGAAAAACAATTTGAAAGAATATGCAATTCAATATGTGAGCATGTAAACTTAAAAAGAAAAAAAAACATGTAAATGCTAAAATGCGCAATCCTTTCTAGACAAACAATAATCATGCACTAATCATGAGACATATCATAAAAAACCTGACATATAATTTATTTAAACAAACAATTAAACTATTTAGACGCATGACAAGACAGAAATTAGCAAACAAAAATACTAATTAAACCTTTATGTTATTTTTACTTTTTTTTTTTTTTTTGAGAAAATTTTATTGCAAAACGCCAAAAGGAAAAAAGACAAGTAAAACATAATGTAACTAAAATTTCCTAGGTAACATTAATGTTATTATTATTTTTAAACTTTTGTATACCTGTCTTTTTACATTTTATTTTTATATTAATAAGACTAATTATACATAAAAAGAAAAAGAAAAAAATGGAAGGAATGTAGAAGACTACCTAATGATGCACGCGTACAAGGAACTTAATGGTGGCCCCCGGGAGCTACAAGTGTGTCGGCTGAAGGTCGTGGGAGCAACAACTGCAGTGGTGGTGGTGTGTTAGTAGTAGGTCGTCAGAGGTCGACGATTCAACGTGCGCAGTGGCGATTAGGTTCAGGTCTCCTTGATTTGACCACTTAAGTGTGAATTCAATTCCAATAAGGGATGTTGTTACTCTTGTTGAGAGTGCATTATAAGGATTTCGAAGTTTATTCCAGTAAAAACATTCTGACGTTCAAGTCAGTAGAAGGTAGGATCATAGTAACTTAATGGAGTTTAGGCTAACAAAATGTGGATTCATTATTTATAGGTTTAACCTTGTATTTATTGAGGGTGAATGAGTTAGATACAGAAGATAGTTAATGTCTAAGATCTTCTCTTTAATTTTGATATTCGTAGACAAGAATCAAGGAAGCTATGAAGCTATTAACCTACCTTATTTATTGAACTCTTCCCGCCTATCTTTATATGAACTTTGAGTTAAGCTAGCCAATCTAGACTTGATCGTGCTAACCTCGAGCTAACCTAGTCATGAAGGCCAAGGTCTTTGGCAACTTATCAATACTAATTAGGCCAATTTGGGCATAGAGGCTCACATCCAAAATAACTTATCAATAAGGAAATTTTATGAAAGTAGAATTGACTAAGAATCCATTCAAACTAGGTTTAAGCTTCAATAATGAGAACAAAGGGAATAATCTTAAAGAGAAGGTGAGATGTCATGACCTAAGATTTTAGAGAGAGAAAGCTTGGTTTAGAGAAGAATGGAGTGATTTTGAGTTATGGTTGATGATCTACTAGCCTTCCCATATCCTTATTTATAATAAATGCAGCTCGATTAACTTAGAAGGTCAAAGAATTGAATTAAATTTGCAAGAATTAAGTATCTAAATTTTATTCTCAAAATTAATGAATTTGGCTACAAATCAAGTGAAATTGATGGAATATGTGTTCTTGGAAATCTGTTCTTGCTTAAACAATGCTTGGAAGCTTCAATTCTTACTTAAAAAGCTCAAATCAAACTTAGTTATTTTGGAGCAAACTTTGTATGTTTATATTTTTCTTGAATTTTGAGTCCAAGATCAACCCATTAAAAGATTGAACTAAGACAGGTTTTAGAATCAATCCAAAGTATGCTAAGCCTACTACATGATTTCACCATAAATTTGGTGAAACTGAGTAGAAAATGCAATAAAAAATGGTTGTGAAAGAAGCTTGTTAGATAAGGAAAATGTGGGTTAAAGCAATCTTCATGTAGAAAACAATGAAAGGTACATCAACTTAATTTTATTTATTGATTCTAAATTGCTTAAACATATTTCAAACAACGAATCTAATTCAAGCCCAAATCAAACCCTAATCATTTAGTTCTTTAAAGCTCGAAACTATTAAATCATATATACGCATTTTGACCTCATTTGACCCTAAAAATAATTTGACCCAATTACCACTAATTGACCTCAAATCTTTATTTTCTTGATTTCTTAATTTTCCTTTAACTTTTAATTTTTTATTTTTCCATTATTTTCATTTTTTTTGTATTTTTTCACACTTCTCTTTTTTTATATTTTTTCTTATTTTCCTATATATATTCTTTTTTTAATTTTTCTCTTTGTTTTTTGGCAATTTTCTAATTTTTCCATTTTTTATATTTTTCTTAATTAGGACCTTTTTCATTTATTGAAAAACCTATTATTAAAAAGGAGGTAAAAATCGTGTCTACATCTATGTCAAAATCTTTAATAGGATCATCACCTTTGTCAAGCCCTACTACTACTGACCCTCCATTTCCCCCTTTTGGCTTCATCAGTGTTAAGAAAGAGAGGATAAATAGGGAACCTAGTTCTCAAGTTTATTTCAACTAGACAAATTTCTAAATGATTTATCTTAGCTTTTATCTTGCCTATAGTTGTAACAACTTGTTTAAAGTAGTGAGAAAGCATACACATATACTTATTAAGGACATCAATAGATTCAACCATTTGGCTTTATTGCTTTTCAATGAGAGAAATTGTTTTAGTAAGCCATGTCTTAGGATCCAAAAAACTATCTAGCATATCCTTGTGAAAAGTAGAAACATTAATACTATAGCCTTCAAAACCTCACGCTTCCTCTTGATCCTTCTTTGCATGAGCATTCTACCTTTCCAAAAGCTCTTGTTGGGAAAATACTTGAGCATTATTTTTGTTATACCAATAGCCATTTATAACAAAAATGTGCATACTCTTTGGAGTGTTTTGCCCTATTTCCTTACATTCTTTCATATCCTCAACAAAAGCACTCAAACCTATTCCTTTGAAATCTAATAATTTAGTTATCAATGACCCAAAACCATGACTACTTCTTTTCTTAACTTCAACAACAAGGCTTAACAGAACATAAGGAATATGAATACATTTCCTTTTGATGATAGATGCAAGCAAATGAGCATCAAGTGCTGTGATGGATGTTTTTTATCCAGTGCACAAATTGATACATTTCAAAATAATATGATGTAGCATCTTAACTTCAAAAGAGTAATTCGTATTCAAACTATGTTTTGCTAAATCAAGAGTGTTGCAAGTGCTAAGTAAGACCATGTGTGCTTCTACTGACTTGAAATCATAACTAATCAAGCTACTATTCTCTAAACCCAAACATTGTGCAATGTCCTCCTTAATAATCACCAACTCTTTTAAACTAATCCTACTAACACTTTATCATTTGAATTAGTATATTTAAACACTAAATTTCCAATGAACATATGGGTCAAGAGTTCAAAATAATTATTTTTAATCAAACATATCACTTTTCATCCTATATTTTGAAACCATATAATCAAGTTCATCACCATAGCCTTGAAGATCTCAAAATTCACAAAATAGCTTTGAAGAATAAGTCTTTCATAAAAGTCTTTAGGAATCAATGCATTAAGACCCAATAACATGCGAGAGAATATATGAGCAGATGTTATTGGAGTTTATTGTTTCGTACTCTCTAACCCAAGACTTGCCTCGAGGTCATTGGATGAATGTGAGGACTTATCCACAATCACTTTTGTAGCCTTCCTTTTTCCTTTTCCTAAAGTTGTTATGGGCATTTTTCCTAAGTCATGCTAATTTTCTCCCTATTATTCCTAAAAATCCTAAAACGTTATTAATTCTATACCCTTAGTATGTGAGAGATTCATAGTGGAAATTGAAATAAGCAAATAGGATTAAATTGCTTACCTCCAATTCTCATACAGTCTTGAGAGAAAGGATAGGGCTTTTTTGATACATAAAGAGGTAGGATGAAGAAAGATGTATGTATTTTAATAGGAGAGAGAAAAGGAAGAGAATGGTTTTTTTATTTTATTTTATTTTATTTTTATTGTTGTCCTTAAACTATGAAAGGGCATATACCCTTTCATCAATGGTTATAACCCTTAACATGAGGGGATACTTCCTTCTCCTATAAAACAAAAGAATTGTTGAAAACAATTATTGGTAAAAGATGAACTACCTTTAAAATAATATTATGTTCTTGAGGTATATCAATAAGTGATGTATAATTAATGATAAATCATTAAATAGCCTAGGAATAGAACTTGGAACACCAATGGATGAAATGCAAGTCTGACTTATGTTGCTTTATTTTACTAGTTCTATCACTAGAGGTCTCATAATGGGATTGTTTGAACAAAACCAAGAAGTTGTTTAAGTGATCTTAACTAACTACGCTTGTTTATTTCTTTAGCATGGCACTTGAATGCCTCAATTAAGGTGTTTAAATGACTCAACTTTGAATGTCTAAATTGTGTTTGCCATTCATTCAAATGGGAAAATACCTTTGTTAGGGCTAACAATTCGTGTTAATAGATTGTGTTTCGTGATGGTGTTTATATGGGTTCATATCTAAAATACCTAAACGTCATGACACAATCCATTTACTAATGATGCTTAAAAAACTAAACCTGAATCCCAATTCATTTAATAAATGGGTTTCATACTTGGGTTTAGCCCGTTTATCATTTGAAAAGTTTTTAAATAACAACAACAATTAGCAAGATCAATAATGGAGTGGTAGTAGTAGGAGGGAGAGAAAGGGGGGGTGGGGGGGAGGGGGTTAGGGTGGAGAGAGAGAGAGAGAGAGAGAGAGAGATGGACCAAGTTCAAGGGGAGTAAGTTCATATTAGGGAAGATGTTAGAGTAAGAGGATAGTAGAGTATAAAATCAAATTGTAAATATTAGAACTCTTAACCCTAAATGGGTTTATAGATCAAACTTGGGCAAGCAGATAAGATTTGTTTGTTAAATGAGTTTGTAAACAGGTTCAGAAGTTAAACCCAAACTTAGACGTATTTATAAATGGATCTAAATAAGTTTAACCCATTTATTAATTATATTAAGTTTTACATATATAAATCTATTTATAATCATGTCGTATTGTGCTTAGGTTGGTAGGTTGGGTCTCCAATTGCTAGCCATAAATTTTACAAGAATAAGTTACATTTCATACCTAAACTTTGTCTATTTTTACAATCAATCACCTAAAGTTTTAAATGTGTCAATACTACATACAAACATTACAAGGTCATTTATAGTATTTGATTAACTCCATTTAGGTAGTTGATTATAAAAAAAAGAAGAAGTAAAGTTTATGTAATTAATTATAAATATAAGTAAAGTTCAAATACCAAATTGACACTTTTAAACTTTAAGTAGTTACTTGTAAAAATAAGCAAAATTAAAGCATTAATGTTGTGTTTGATTTATTAGGATAGAATTGTTATTTTGTCTTTATTACTATGAAATGACTAATATCTTATTTAGTTTGCAAAAGGTTATACTATAAAAAATACCTATTCCATGAAATGTAAAATAGATAGAAAATTATGATTCCTTTCTTATCAAAGGAATTACTTCCCTTTATCATAGGAATTGCTATTCCTCACAAAGAGTATAGCTTTCAGTCAAAAAATGTCCCCATTAAAAAACAAAATAACACAACGAATTACTGTTATGTTCCAACTCTATTCCGTTCCAATAATCTAAATGTAACATAAATGTGACATTTACTCCTTTTGCAAATAGAATGATGGAGAATTGTTATATATCTAAAATCCCTATATAACTCGATTTTATGAAAAATTGAAACCAATATTCATGAAGACATATACACTTGGCATAATTTTGATGTTAATGATTGGTGACTATCTTTTTTCCTTTGTGAATTGGTTTTACTTGATTCAAGAATGATTGTTTGGCTTCTTTTTGTTTTCATTCAATGGAAAATCCTAAATTTTATTAATAAAATAGAATCTTACAAGAAGAGAGGGGGACATGGACCTTATCTCTCTAAGATTACAAATACTTGAATGTTCTCGAAAATAAAAAAGAGAATATTACTTTCTTTACAATGAAAACTACATATGAAAGAAATAAGGTAATACTACTACACCTATAATGAAACCTTACAAAACCAATCTAGAAAATTATAAACACTACAACAAAAAAGGGGAAGATTCCCAACCTATTAAACCTATTATAATATTAAGACTTGCAATTAAATATAGAAACAAAACATTAACAGGACAAAATAATCATGAAGCTACAACTCTAAAGTTCCCCAAGCTAACTCTATATTGATACACAAATCTTTTAAACTTTCTATTTAGCAAGACAATGCTATCATGATAAAAAGTCATTTACACATCTCTTGCAAAACCAGCAAGCTAATCAGCAACTAAATTTTACTCTCTTCACACATGATACAACTTTCCTTAAACCTGTTAATGTAATGTCTTCACCTAAGATATATCATTCCATATATCTAAGTGATTGTTTGGCTTAAAAGTGGGATGTTACATGTGAATTGTTTGCAATATCATTACTTTGTCACCATGTAATAAAATAAATAACAAACTTGAGTTCTAAATAAAATACAACATGTATTATATGAAACATTGCATTGACAATAGACCATCACTTCTACACAGTTATGTAAAGAGGCTCGAGAAGATTCTTGCAATGCCATACTTGAACTAAGTGACTTGTGGAGTGTATCAGATATGATATTGCTAGAGTTTGCTATCCTTTAGGATATTATTAACATAGCTCTAGGAGGAGGCTAACACTAAGTGTTCATTTAATGATTTGGATAGCCTCAGAGTTAGTGGAGACAACTATATTTTATAACCTCAACTTTTTATATTGGTTATTGACGCAGCGAGGAAAGCATAAACCCGAAACCAATTCTAGGATTGGAACTCTAGAATAAACAAAGAGGAATTCTGAGTTTATTCTTTGACAAATTTCAATTGCGCACAATCGAAAACGCAGAGAAACTCTTCTCTAAAAAGTGTGTATTGAATATTGAATAATTGTTAACCCTAAAATGACCGAGTAACTATATATACTCCTCATGAAAATACGCAAAAAGGGAAATAAATATGTACACGTGAAAATAAATATAAGTATATACGTCCGTCATCTGGCATGTACACGGCCATGCATTCAGGCCGTATAGGCTTTTGGGAATATTTCTAACATAATACACAGTCATGTCCCCTGGCCGTGTATGGAAACCGTGCATGTTTCTGGGAGAGATCCTGACAAAACATACGGCCGTGCCTCCTGGCCGTGTACGTTTTTGGGAATCATCCTAGTATATCACATAGCCGTGCCTTCTAACCATGCGTGCAGCCGTGTGTGTTTCTAGAAGCTCCCTGACATCATACACGGCCGTGCTTGTAATAGACACGCCCATATCAACCCATGTAAGCTACGATGTCCTCATCATTCTCTCCCACCAATGAAGAACTCGACCCCGAGTTCTCTTCTGGATATAGGGGTTCGTCATCCGCATAGAATGGGGATAAGTCAGCTACATTGAAGGTTTTGGAGATTTTCATGCTTTTCGGGAGCCCAACCATAGAGGCATTGTCATTGATCTTGGCGACAATATTGTAGGGGCCATACTTCTTTGGTTGCTACTTGCTATACGTGCCCACTGGAAAGCGTTCCTTCCTTAAGAACACCATCACCTGATCTCCCACCTCGAACAGTTGCTTCCTCCAATGCTTGTTTACGGCTTTCTTATACTGCTCATTAACCCTCTCGATTCTCTCTTTCACGTCAAATGCCACCGTATGGTATTGTTCTGCCAGGTGCTTAGCAGCAGCATTGGTTTCAACACCCTTGGGTAAAGAAGCTAAATCTAAGGCGTGAGACGGCGCTTTGGTATAGACCACAGAGAAGGGCGATTTTCCCGTAGTTATATGGATGGAACTGTTATAAGTGAACTCGGCTTGAGAAAGGGCCAAGTCCCATTGTTTCGGCTTCTCTCCACATATGCTTCGTATCAAATTGCCAAGGGTCCTGTTGTCACCTCTGTCTGCCCATCGGTTTGAGGGTGGGCTGTGCTACTAAAATTGAGGGAAGAATTAAACATGTACCATAGCGTTCTCTAAAAGTGGCTAAGAAATCGGGTATCTCTATTAGAAGTGATTGACTTGGGAACCCCGTACAACCTGACCACCTCCTTAAAGAATAGCTTGGCAACGCCTTGTGCATCAGTCGTCTTCCTGCAAGGAATGAAGTGAGCCATTTTGGAGAACCTATCTACAACCACAAAAATAGTGTCAGCACCTCGTTAGGTACGAGGCAAACCTAACACGAAGTCCATAAATAGATCCTCCCAGATATTTTCAGGTACTGGTAGCGGAGTGTACAACCCAGTATTCTGAGAACGTCCTTTAGATGTCTGGCAGATGTAGCACCGTTGCACGATTCTCCCTACATCCCTTCTCAACTGAGGTCAATGGTATCTTGTAGCTACTGCTGCTAGTGTCTTGTCACGCCCCAGATGTCTGGCTAATCCCCCTCCATGTAGGTCCCTAATCAATTTCTCCCTCAAGGAGGATTCGGGAATACAAAGTTGGTTACCCCTCATTAAGTAACCCTCCAGAATGTAGTAACTGTCATTGGGTTCCTGATTGGTACATTTTCTCCATATGCGTCTGCCACCTTATTTTGGATTCTGGATTTGTGCATCAAGCGAAATGAAAACTTTTGTAGAAATTGTATCCATCTAGCATGCATATCTTTGCAAATGTGGGTCTGATTACTAAAGTATTTCAGGGCGACACAATCCAAGTATAGGATAAACGCTTTTCCAACTAAGTAGTGCTCCCACATCCTCAGAGCTCTGACTACAGAATAGAACTCTTTATCATATGTAGACCAGTTTCTCCTAGCTTCACAGAGCTTCTCACTATGGAAAGTCACGGGCCTCTTCTCCTGAGATAGCACAGCGCCAATGCCCACGCCACTAGCATCACAGTCGACCTCAAATAGTTTGTCAAATTCTGGTAAGGCCAACATCGGCGCACTACACAATCTCTCTTTGAGCACCGCAAACCCAGACTCAGCTTCCCCATCCCAATGAAACTTCCCTTTCTTCAGGCACTCAGTCAATGGGGCAGCAACCGTACTAAAATGCCGTATGAAACGTCTATAGAATCCTGCCAACCCCAGAAAGCTTCTCAACTCGGTAATGGTTTTAGGAGTGGGCTAATCTCTAATGGCCCTTACCTTATCCTCATCCACTGTGATACCCTCACCACTTACTACAAAACCTAAGAACAGCAGCCTTTGTGACATGAATATGCACTTCTTGAGATTGGCATAGAGCTTATTTTCTTTCAGCACAGTCAATACGCTCTTCAAATGCATTAGGTGCTCATCCTTAGTCTTGCTATATATCAGGATATCATCAAAGTATACAACTACAAACCGACCTATGAATGGTTTAAGTACCTGATTCATCACGCGCATGAAGGTACTCGGTGCGTTGCTGAGGCCGAATGGCATAACCAACCATTCGTACAACCCTTCCTTTGTCTTGAAAGCGGTCTTCCACTCATCCCCAGGTCTGACCCGAATCTGATGATACCCACTTCTAAGATCCACTTTTGAGAAGATTACCGCTCCACTCAGCCTGTCCAACATATCTTCAATGCATAGAATTGGGAATTTATACCCAATCGTGATCTTGTTGATCGCGTGGCTATCTACACACATCCTCTAACTCCCATCCTTCTTGGGCGTCAACAGCGTTGGGACGGCACATGGACTCATGCTATCCCCGATGAATTCTTTATCTAGTAATTCCTGGACCTTCTCCTATAGGACCTTCATTTCTTTGGGGCTCATCCAATAGTGTGGGAGGTTAGGAAGGCTAGCTCCAGGCACCAAGTCGATGTGGTGTTGGATGTCTCGCAATGGAGGCAACCCTTTTGGTAAGTCTTCCAGCACTACCTCTTTAAACTCTTCTAATACCCCTTTTACTTCCTCCAGAGCCTCTACACTACCCACATCCTCTCCCACATTCTTCACCACAAGAGCATGCATTAAACGGGATTTTTTAATATCTTCGGTCATTTTCTTTTTTGACTGAGTGATCGTCAGAAAAGATTTTCCTTCCGCCCTTTGGGTCTTAGGTCGCTTATCCGTTAATGGCAGCAACGTATATTTCATGCCCCCTTTCTCCAATCTATATTTGTTTTCTTTCCCAGCATGTTGGGCATCTACGTTAAACTGCCAAAGCCGTCCGAATAACAAATGGAAAGCATCCATATCGACAATGTCGTAGTATACTTCATCTCGATACTTGCCGATCGAAAAGGGAACCCAACACCTCTCCTTCACCTCGATTCACTCCGCTGCCTTAATCCATCCTATGGTGTAAGGATTCGGATGCTTCTCTATCGGTAGTTGGAGTCGTCTCACAACCTCTTTTCCGATGATGTTCTCGCAGCTCCCACTGTCAACAATCAAGTCGAACACTCTCCCACCGATCATGCACCTAGTGCGAAACAGCTGGTGTCGTTGTGAACTACCCTCCTGTTTCGGTGCTAGCATCATCCTCCTGATCACATAGTTTGGTTCCACTGCATCATCAGCCTCATCATAGTAGTCATCGTCACCATCTGGCTCACAGCACACTTCCTCCTCTTCTTCCCTTTCGACAATGTTTATAGTTCGTCGATTTGGGCATTCGTTGGATTGGTGTCCCAATTAATTACACCTATAGCATTTTCCCAAAATCGGTTTGGCATACGGATTATTTTGCCTTAGGGTTTCTTTGCTCTCAAGAGGTTTCTTCCCTTCAGCTTTGTCTTCCTTCCTCTCCATACTTCCCACTGGTTTCTCAACTAATCCTCTAGCCCTTTCGTCAACCGCCCTGCTGCTATTGCCGAGACTATCATAAGCATAGTTTCTCTTGCCACCACCTAGCCTTGCACTCTATTCTTGGATCATCATCTCAGCTCTAAGAGCTAAATTCTTTGCTTCATTGACAGTTCTAAACACTGTCACCCCTATTTTATCCCTAATTTGGGGCTTCAACCCATCTACGAATCGTGCCACCTGCTGACCCTTAGTCTTCCTCAGATCATTCCTTTCCGCCAGCCTCATAAACTCGGCGGTGTACTCATGTACCATCCTCTGCCCTTGATGGCAACGTTGGTATTGCTGGAAAAGGATCTGCTCATAGTCGGGAGGTAGAAAATCCCTCTACAACAGACACTTCATGTGATACCATGTCCTTATAGGTTGCTTCCCCTCTCTTTGCCTTCGGTTCTGCAAACGATCCCACCATGCAGACGCCCCTCCTTTCAGCCTACAAGCAACCAACCTTACCCTCCTATCCTCAGGTACCTCCATATAGTCGAAAAACCTATCGACTTCTGCAAGCCAGTCCAAGAAATCTTCTATATTGAGATTACCATTAAAGGATGGAATATCTACCTTGAGACGGAAGTCACCGCCATCGGCATGATCGAAGCCCTGGTGGTTTCGTCGATATCTACCACCATATTTCTGGTCAAATTGGTCATCGACCCCGCGGTACCTGCCACCACCAACGCCACCCCTTCTCGGTGGTTGTCCCCTCCTTTGTAGAAATTCACCCTCTTCCTCAGAGGAACTTTCATCAAGCCTTCGGTTCCACTGATTCCCGGCAGCAAGTTCATTGATAGGACCGCCACGAGCGACTACTACTCCCGGTCGATTCCCAACAACACCCCTGTTTCCATTGTAGCCCATCACCATGGCGTCGAAACGCGCAACCAGGTCTTCCAACCGCTACTCTACGTGCCCAAGTCTTTGTTCCATGGCTTCGACCACCGTCCTTGGAGCCCATTGATTGATTCCTTGGACTTCCGCATCCCGATCAAGGTCGAGAACGCGACCGCCGTTAACACCATCGTTAGCCAACATCTCCGTAGGAATTTTCCTTGCTCTAATACCAATTGACGCAGCAACGAAAGCGTAAACCCGAGACCAATTCTAGGATTAGAACTCTAGAATAAACAAAGAGGAATTCTGAGTTTATTCTTTGACAAATTTCAATTGCGCACAATCGAAAACGCAGAAAAACTCTTCTCTAAAATGTGTGTATTGAATATTGAATAATTGTTAACCCTAAAATGACCTAGTAACTATATATACTCCTCATGAAAATACGCAAAAAGGGAAATAAATATATACACGTGGAAATAAATATAAGTATACACGTCCATCATCTGGCATGTACATGGCCGTGCATTCAGGCCATGTAGGCTTCTGGGAATATTTCTGACATAATACACAGTTGTGTCCCCTGGCCGTGTATGGAGACCGTGCATGTTCCTAGGAGAGATCATGACAAAACACACGGTCGTGCCTCCTGGCCGTGTAAGAGGCCGTATAAGTTTCTGGAAATCATCCTGGTATATCACACGGCCGTGCCTTCTAACCGTGCGTGCAGCCGTATGTGTTTATGGAAGCTCCCTGACATCATACACGGTCGTGCTTGTAATAGACACGCCCGTATCAACCCGTGTAAACTACGATGTCCTCATCAATTATTGAAAGACCATATGCAATTTTGCATTTTATGTGGTTATCCATACAAAGTATATGGTTATTAACTTATTTGAACTTGTGTATGCATAGCATTTAAAGACATTCCCATCTTATCAAGCAATGGTTTTTGCTCACCTCCCTATGGATTTATACATAATGCAAATCCCTTTGATCATAATCTACTTACCGTAGATGGGGTCCTTTCTCCCCAAGATTACTAATGACTATGATACCTTGCAAGGTGTGACATTTATAATTCTTGAATCTTTGTTTGCTCATCTCACTTAATGAAATTTAAAACAAGCTTGAATAAAAATGATGAGATTTTTTTTTTTTTTTTTTGAGGTTATACTGCATTCAAACACGAAACGATCAATTCTAAAGTGTTTGATTCTCCATCTCAAATTTCGCACATCCTAGAAATCACCCGCAACTTTTGCAGGAGCCGGTCAACTGTATGATAATCCAAACATTATTCATCTTTATTTTTCATTACATATACAATTGCTTTCAAACGGCTCAAAAGTGATAAGTGATAGTTAACACAATGGAAGATCCTTAGGTGGGGGCATTATTGATTGATCTGGTCCAAGTCCATTTTCAACCAAAAAAGCAGTTTTCAATCCCCAACCAGTATGGAGTTCTAAATGACAATGCATAAACCAAAAACCTGGAAATGACAAATGAATAAAAATTGTCAGTTTTGTATGCAAGAACAAGAAATACAGGTTAGGTGAGGGGTTGAAGTTAAAATTGATGAACTAAGCATATACCAGTGCAACTTATTCTTTTATTTGGTATGAATTCCTGATAAAACACGTTATGATTAAAGTTACCCGGATTATCAGCTCTAAATCGAATAGCTGTCCAACCACCTGTAGGAACTCCAACCGTATTTCTTTCTATTGGATCAATTAAGTTATAATTGGCAGGGTCCTTCACAGGATCAAAATTTCCTATCCCCATCCCGACTACGAAGAAGTTATAGCCATGAAGATGGAATGGATGCGATTCCACCGTTAGGAGATTAGTGTGTTGCAACACGAGTTCAACTGTTGAATTAAAAGCAATCTTACTGATCCTTGTACCTTGCTGAGTCTTAAGGTTGGCAGCAAGCGGTGCTCCTGTATAATTAAATGGAGTTGGGGGACGGTCGGGGAAATCGGCCGTGAAGACCCCAGACATATTGAAGTAGTGAGCTTGAAGGAGTGCAATTTGTGGCATAGCAAATGAAATATTGTTCAAGGAAGCAAGTAGTCTAGTCCCATTGACACAAGTGGGACAAGGGTTCATGGCTAGACCGACAGTGTAGAATAAATTCCTATCAACTTTTAACGGTACATTACATGGAAATTGTTGTGAATTTAAACTTTTTAGGTTCTTGTTGTAACTCAATGCGAATTCTGTGTCATTGGGGGCAGGTAATTTAGGGAGAGTGGGAATAACTGAGTTTGGTATGCCTTTGTATTGTAGGATTGCTGTGGCTGTTTTGTTGTCAACAGCAATTGGTGCGTCCATAAAAGCCCTAGTGGCCATGAAGTATCTCCCTGGGATCTGATTGGCCTTGACTAAGACATTTGTGGTTTGACCAGGAGCAACTAGGATTGATTGAGTTAATAATGGCTTTGTGTACACTGCATCTACCTCCACCACTGTCATGTTGTGGTTGGCAATTGAGAGAAAGAGCTCATCATTGAGGGCAGCATTGACGATTCTTAAAAGATAAGTCTTTCCTGCTTGGACTTCCATTGCATATGTATCTGAAAGAAGTCATGAGAAAAGAAAAATAAGCTATATGGAAAGCGCAATTTATAAAGTTTCTTACTTCCTTTAGCACATATTAATTAAGAAAATATCAATGAAAATTGTGCACATATATAGGACTAATAATTTAATATACTGCAAAGAAGTAAACGATTAAAAAAAAAAAGTCCGAATAATGTATTTAGGAATAACTTACTAATTCTTGTTTGATAGGGAAACTTTATCCCTCGAAGAAGTATTTCTTTTTAATTATAATTAAACACCAAGAATTAACTTTTTATCTTCACTATTTATAAAGTCTAATAATTAGGAGTAGATTTTGCCAGTCACGTTGGATCCAAAGCTACATAACATGTTCGACGGTTTAAATTGTTTGATGCCTGTAGTCATAGATGATCTCAAACCTTAATTTTTATCTTGTAATTATAAAAATGACACAAGTATGAAGTAATAGTGACGCAGCAAGTTAGCGTAGAAAGCTTAGAGAATCACTCAACGAATGAATCTCTCAAACAAACAATGGTTGCGCACAACCACTAAAAGCGAGAAGTCTCTCACAAAATGTATTTCAAAGAATAAAATAAGGCGTAACCCTAATATGTCTGACAAAAGAGTATTTATACTTCCCCGTAAAATACCTAAAAGAGGAAAATCTAAGTGTACACATGGAAATAAATAATAATATAAGCGTCTGGGCATGTGACGAGTGCAGTACACGGCCGTGTCCCAAGCCGTGTCTTAACCCATGTAAGCTTCTGTGAAAGTTCTGCAAGCCGTGTCCCAAGCCGTGCCTGGAACCGTGTCAGAGTCTGTGACAGTTCTGCAAGCCGTGTCCCAAGCCGTGCCCGGAACCGTGTCAGAGTCTGTGACAGTCCTTCAGGCCGTGTCTCAAGCCGTGCCCGGAACCGTGTCAACGTCTGTGTCCTCTACTATGTCCAAGCCGTGTCTCAAGCCGTGCCTGAACCCATGTCAGCCTCTGTCCTCCACTATGTCCAGGCCATGTCTCAAGCCATGCCTGAACCCATGTCAGCCTCTGTCCTCCACTATATCCGCATCATTCTCTCCTACCTGCAAAGAACTCGACCCCGAGTTCTCCATCATTCTCTCCCACTTACAAAGAACTCGACCCCGAGTTCTCCATCATTCTCTCCTATCGGCACAGAACTCGACCTCGAGTTCTCTTCTTATGAATATACTTTCCATGTCGTTCCCTCTCTTTGAATCGTCTTGATTTATCCCATTTATCTCGTCGCTTTATCGTGATTCACACTACATCAACTACCATACCCAGAGTAACACTTGTCACCAAATTTTCTATTAAATTTATTTGCGCATAATCCGGATGGATTTGAGTATTAATGGGATAATCACCGCCTATGTTGCTAGGAAGCAATAGAACAGTTGCCCTTATTACCTCTAGCGCTTCCTCTAGATTGAAATATAAGTTTTTGGCCAAAGCATTAAACTCTACATCCTTAATCTCCTTCATTGGTGCGATGAATATGCGTAGAGAATCTCCAACCTTCGACTTTTCAGTAACCATCATCACTTGCTCGTCATTCAACAAAGGCTCCTCCGCAATAGCTTCTTCATCAACAAAAAGTTTGTAGGCTTCAACTACTTTACCACTGCCCCCACCATCATCAATCGAAGTACTATGATCGTTAAGGGTCGAGTTTTCCTCTTGTTTGACCATTTCCTCTTTAAACACTTCCGGAATTAAATTTACTGGCTTAGGTGTTTGTGGAATTTCTTAAGGGAGGATTCGCTCGTAATCAAGGGGAAAGAACTTTTGTTCTAGCAAGTATTGCATCATAAACCAAGTCCTCACCGAATCCTTACCCTCAAGGTGTCTTACTCCCCGAAGTCGTTCCCACCAATACAATGCATCACCCCACAAACGACTCTCCACTAACTCTATCTTCATTCCCTCTGAAACCCCCATATGGTCAAAGAATCTTTCTATGTCCTCTACCCAAACCCAAAACTCATTCAGACTCTCGGAACCATCAAACTCCGATACAACATATTTAAATTGAGAAAAGATTTCATCTTTATACCTGTAGTCACATCTGTTGTACCGTCTTATGTTACCATGGCCTCTTCTCCTAGGCGGATTATTAAAAATCTCGTCTTCATCATCTGTATCATAAGTAACAGAACTGTTCCTTGGATCGCCTTCCGGTCGTCTCCAATAGATCTGCCTGCTACTGTTGGTATTGGATCGATAGATCAGGGCTTCAAGACGCTGTTCCTCTCGCTGGATTTTCTAATCCATGGTCTCCTCTACCGCCCTTCGCATTGGTTGCCCGTAACGTAGGACTTCCGTACCTCGAACACCGTTAAGAATACGACCACCGTCAACACCGTCGTTAGCCGACATCTCCGCAGGAAATTTTCCTTACTCTGATACCAACTGACGCAGCGAGTTAGCGTAGAAAGCTTAGAGAATCACTCAACGAATGAATCTCTCAAACAAACAATGGTTGCGCACAACCACTGAAGGCGAGAAGTCTCTCACGAAATGTATTTCAAAGAATAAAATAAGACATAACCCTAATATGTCTGACAAAAGAGTATTTATACTTCCCCTTAAAATACCTAAAAGGGGAAAATCTAAGTGTACATGTGGAAATAAATAATAATATACGCGCCTGGGCATGTGACGAGTGCAGTACACGGCCGTGTCCCAAGCCGTGTCTTAACCCGTGTAAGCTTCTGTGAAAGTTCTGCAAGCCGTGTCCCAAGCCGTGCCCGGAACCGTGTCAGAGTCTGTGACAGTCTTTCAGGCCGTGTCTCAAGCCGTGCCCGGAACCGTGTCAGCGTCTGTGTCCTCTACTATGTCCAGGCCGTGTCTCAAGCCGTGCCTGAACCCATGTCAGCCTCTGTCCTCCACTATGTCCAGGCCATGTCTCAAGCCATGCCTGAACCTATGTCAGTCTCTATCCTCCACTATATCCACATCATTCTCTCCTACTTGCAAAGAACTCGACCCCGAGTTCTCCATCAAATAGTTACATTATGCTTCTGCTTAATTAGAATTAAGATATGATATGAGCAGCCAAATTCGCTAATTTCACAAGAACAAAAAAGGGAAAATATATATATATATATATATATATAATATGAAACACTAACACAAATGATTCAACTAAATTTTTTTCCCACATTATCAAATTTTATGTTCCAAGAACTATGTTGATGATTGGTTTAGCATTAACGAAAGGGAAGATCAACCGAAGCAAATTTAAAGGGGAGAAAAACATGTAATATTTGATTGCCTACGCTTGTCGGAACATGGAAAAAGAGGTCCGGGTTTTCCATTAATAGTGTGGGCATCCGACATGTTTGGTGGCAAGCCCAATTTGTTTCCTTGCTTCTCTACTTCTTCTACATCAGCATTCCACCATTCACCTACACATATCACGCACGATACATAAATTCACTCGATTTCGTTAATCTCCACCATTATAAATTTGAGATAATCCAACAAGATGATTGGAACAAGATTAAGGATGGCTATTTTTATACCTTACGTTGATAGTTAATTTTATTGATGTCTTAACGCTATAAGAGAAAAGCGACGAAGTATTTATAATGGTAGTTGTCACATGGCTAGCCACAAGGAGTAAGTAAATCATTTCAACGAATATGTTTGTTCTCGTACTGTTACTATAAGATGACTTATTTGTCTTATTAAGGAGTGTCTATTCACATCTCAAGCAATGCTGTGATAATAATGCATGTAATCTTCGTATTTTTGTTTTATACTTTCTCAATTATTTTCTAATCTTACCTAGCAATATATTGAATTCGCTATTTGGCTGTGGGAATGGATATGGGGTTCCTTCTTTTGGCATAATAACTATTGCACCATACACGGTAGCTCTTAGCCATAAAATATGAGCATGCCACCACAATGTTCCTCTTTGTTCTGTTACGTTAAAGTTGTAAGTGAACCCTGAACTTGCTTTACTCAAAATTGTAATTCTTTGTTTGAAAATAATTTGGCAAGGTATACATACTGATATGTTTCGATTTGATACAAAGAGAGAAAATCACTTTCATAATTCGTTTTAAATGGAAATTTATAGTCAGCATCATTTGTCAACTTCTTGTTTGTAACGAATATGTTTTTGAGCTTTTACCAGTGGATAGAGATGTTGTATTGTGCGTGGTTTGTGACACTGACTTGAACTGTATCGCCTTCCCTGGCGTATATGGTTGGTCCTGGATACATGCCATTAACCGTCACAATTGGCTTTGCATGACATAATCTGCTCACATTCTTCACTTGGGTCTAATTAAAGTCACCCAAAGCAAAAGAAAAATGTCAAAAATGAAATTTACAAAAACAGACTTCTCACGACTTGCATAAAAAAACCTTACATCAAATTGGTACGGTTTAATGGCGGCATATGATGGAGAAGTGAGAGACCAGAAGGAACCTAGGAAAAGAAGGATTAATCTTAACCTCCTAGGAAACATATCGTCCCAAAGAATGTGATCAGCTCCTATCCCAAACTATTATTGATTATTTCCCAAATGTTTGAAGTTTAGTCTTTGTGGTGGCGTATGACTATGTGACATATGAAGAGTGTTGGAGGGTCTTCCATATATATGCGTATATAGAAGTTAGGGTACATGGTATTATGTGTTTCTTTCGTCTATCCGATTAGGTATAGGAATTGAACAGTAAACTAAAATTTGTAGTGCAAACTTGTAAGCAAAATATTGATAGGGATTTTTCTTCAATTCATTGACTGACGTAGAGGCTGAGCTTTCCAAAAGAAGCAAAATGGTTGAAGATACATCAAGCTTTTTACATTTTTACTAACTGTGTATAACGGATAAAGTATATGGGTTGGTGAAAAGTCTTTTCATGATTATTTTATGCCCTTACCTCTAATTAATTTGTCCTGTATCTATTAAACTGCTAATAAGGGTGCAAAAAAAAGGAGACAAATGTATGCGCATTTTGGGGAAAGGCATTTAGCTTTAAAAAGGTAAAAATGGAAAAAAAAATGATAAATATTCTACAGGTTTTTTTTTTTTATTTCTGTTATTAAGATAAGATTTTAACCTTTTCAGAGCCAAGAGGACTAGCCAAAAGATCCAACCCTACCCCCCTTTTCCACCCGTGTGTAAAGCCTAATTGAATCTGTACTATCTCCATGAGAAAATAGCATTGATGTCAATTAGCTTTACAAAGCCAAAGAATAAAAAAAAAAAAAGAAAGGAGCCTTAGGAAGTCTTTATATATATAAGTTCACACGCCTAGTATGTATAAAAATTTACTTGTCACCCAAGAATTGCATCACTCATAAAGTTCGACTACTAACCTAAGAAAATAACCGTAAGGCCTAAGGGTTACATTTTAAATTTTTTCCATTTAACAATATTTTTGTCATTTAGATATAGTTAAATGAGTAAAAAACACACTGATCTGAGAGGTAAGAAGATAGGCCAACCATACACCCAAAATGCTTCCTAACCTTTACCTTAAAGAAAGGGAATAATAGCTTTTGGGATGACTGCATTCTCAAGGATTCCTGTCAGTTTTTATATAAAACCTAAAGTACAAATGTTAATTAAAAAAGAAAAAGAAAAAAAAAGGTATTTTTTGCTCATCAAACAGTTTCTTAATAGCTTGCTCATGGACATGTCTCATTGGTCAAACGTCAGTCTCAATGATGATGATCCAAAACACGTTTAAAATCTAGCTAATCTCTTTCTACAATATGTTTCTAATTTTTCATCGCCCATTTGTGATTTACTGAATATCACATTGCTAATTATACGTGTGTTTATCGGGACCATTAGGTTTAAATTCAAATTTAGTAGTATGTCCTTACATGGCCCCTCTTTTTCTAAAACTAACCATTCCTTAGGTAGGGTTGTTGTAAATAAGGAAACAATTTAGGTTTCTTGAGTTCTTTCAAGGATGATGTCATGATATTTTAAGGTAATTTTTTAGTATTTTAACGAGATATCGATTATAATTGTGGAAAGATAAAAAAAAATTACATAACTATGAACTTTTAAAGAATAACATTTTCCGATGAATTTATCGAAAGCAGGAGGATTACAAATTTTTGTAAGAGGAAGTACATAAAATAAGGACATTTCATTTATTTTTAAGCAGCACTGAAAAACATATGCACACAATATTAAGAAGATGTACGCAATTTGAGCAGGATAATAATAAATTCCTTGGGAAATTGCATATTTAAAAGCATAAGTGAAATTTTATATAATATTAAGTTTTCCCAAACTATTCTATACATTTACAAATAAAGGCGAAATTAAAAATCATGGACTTTTATGAGGGGAAATTTAAGTGCAATTTCTGAGTTTTTTTTTTAAATACAAAAGAAAATAAATGAAAGAAAAGAAGTAATGGATTGGTAGCCTCTTTAGTTGCTATTGCGAAGGACCCACCACTACTAGTGAGTAGCCAGTTTCATCACTAAACAACTAAAAGAAAATATGAAAGAAAACTTTTGGATGGCAACTCACCTGAGTGATGGATCACTGGCCAACACTATGGGTGAAAAACAAGACGCTTGGCTTGTAAATATTTTTCTTTTTTCTTTTCTTACCTAAAGGTAGTAGTTGTTAACCAACACTTTATATATGCCGTGACCTATAGATTTTCCTTTTTTCTATCTCTCCTTTTATTTTTCTTTTTGTTTCTTTTTTTGTTGTTATCAAGTTGTCTGGCCACCAATGGTGATAGCTTACCACCACTTGTAGATCAAGAGTTACTCTCATGATTTTCTTCCCAAGGTTATTCAGGGATTTCTTGAAAAATCATTGGATGTTATTTTCTTTTTTTTATAATATCTTTTTTTCCTTGTTTTGTAGTTGATTATTTGTATTACAACAAATGATTTATCTAGCTTTTTGCATCAACATAAAACAATTAGTGTATCAAAGTCTCATGCTATGGCATCATCTTTATTTGTGAGATCCAATACGGTGGAAGTTCAATGAAATTTCAATCATTTAACTTTATAGTTTTACTTTCTAAGTTTGGCTTATAACCTTCTATGTTCAACTTATAACCTTCAATGTTCAAGTCTTAACATTTTTCCTTCTCCTACTAACCTTCTAAATTTCAAGGACAACCTTCTACCTTCACAATATAGTGATTGTGAACTTTCTATCTTTTGAAACAAACCTTCTAAGATTATAGCACAACCTTCCAACTTACTTGTAGTGCTAGGTTTAACTTTCTACCCTCTATTGCTGACCTTCTAAGTTTATTGGATAATTGTAAATACATGGCTATAAGTATATTTATTTAATATTTATTAAAATTTAAACCTGAGATTAGGTATGTAAATATTCTAAAGAAATGGGGGCAATTTAGTCTTTTCATGGTCAAGATATTTATAAGCCCTGCTTAGCCTAATGCTTCCATTTTTACCATTTGCATAGTAGCAATTAAAGAGACATTCTTAAAGACTCACAAAGCGAACTAACAATCACCCACAAAGATCAATCTAATTTCATCAAGTAAGGATTCTGATCATCAAAATACTGATTTCTAATGATAGACTTATGGGTCTAAGTAAAATTGATGAGATTTTGTTATATTTCAAAACAAAAAGCAAGACGAAATGGGCGTAAGATCAAGAAAATTGTGGAATCAAATCACAAACCAAAACAACTAAGTGCACAAATCCACATAATGTATTAGGAATAACAAATTAATAGAACCAATTGTACTTAGATTCATAGAAATTAAGTTGAAGAGCAAATTGGAGAAGAGGAAAAGTGGTTCGTGATGAAATAGTGCACAGTACAGGATCAGGTACACGCCCGTATACTAGCTTGTGTAGAATTTTGAATGTGTACAAAAAGGTGCATGGTCACAGTACATGCTTTTATACTTGGGTGTGTCAAATTGTCAAAGTACATAGAAAGGTATACAACTACAGTATATGACCATGTACCCTAAAGTGCCAAAGTACATGGCCTAATGCACAATCAAGTACCCTAAGAAATTGTTTTACCCTTTTTTTGTCTCCTTTCAACTCCATTAAACCTAAACACCTAGTATAACCCTAGAATTTCCATTAGAGTAAGAGAAGTGATCTTATAATGACTAAGTGAATAGAATTGAGTCACTTAGACAATACCCAAACTAATACTAAGAGTAAATTCTTTACATTTTGACAAATTACAGTTTAGCTATTAGTTAAGGACAATTCATGCATAAGATCGCCTTTTTCTAGTACATGTAATGTTCGTTGTTACTTGTGATTTTTAGGATAGTTGAGGAATTGGAATAAATTGTAATGGATTGGATTAAGCTATTTGTTGGTTATGCTTAGCTTGGATTAGGAGCTCATAGTGGTGGATTCCTAGAGGATACCTTGATGATCTTTATGTGACATTATCCCTAACGAAATCGTGCATTGAAATGATTTGGATAGATTTAAGGACTCATGGTATTGGGGCTTGTAATGGCAATTTCCATAATTTGGAAATTCTTTACATTTTGACAAATTACAGTTTATATATATCTATATAATTTGGCAAGGTCATGAGTACCCCTTTGTTGTTCTATCTACTAAATAAAATAATAAACTACTATTTGAATGTTTATATTATTACATTGATGTATGTGACTTAAGTTTTGCTTGATCATACACATGTGTTTGTGAGTTATACATATTGAGCATTAGCTCACCCCTTAGGAATCTTTCTTTTTTTTTTAGCAACATGCACATGTGAACACACTTCTTATGATGAAGACCTAGGGTCATACCTACAAGAAGAGAGCGATGTAGAATTCTATTATTACTATGATGATTAAGCGAAGAAAGAAACAAAAGTTCTTTACATGAATTGAATGGTAACTTTCATTAGAGTATAATAGGCTAGTAAATTTCTAAAAGTTCAATTGTTTCTAGACTTTGATTAAAAATGAGATACTAAGATTTGCTTTCAAAAATTTGGTGGTTTACAATGGGATTTATTTGGATCATTTTAAATGTTCTTAGATGAATTATTCCAAGTGTAAGTAATAATTCTTGCAAGTTACAAAATATTAGCTGAGTTAAAAGCCTGAACGTGTCTTTACATGGTAAAGACACATGCGGGTTATGGCATTACAAGTTCCAGGGCATTACAACTTAAATAGTGTTAGAGCTTAAGTTTGATGATCCTTAGAAAGTAGGTAATAATCAATAGGTATAGTTTTCAAACAATGTAAGTAAGTTATGATCTTTAGATAAATTAGGTGTTGATTTGTAAGATGAAAAGAGTAGGTGAAATTATGGGTCAATTGCTTAGTTCAGTAGTATATTTTACATTAATTATTATTTTTATTGGTAGTTCTTTTAATTTCTATGTTATTCATATATAAGTATACAAGTATGTGTAGATGTATATATGTATATTCAAGTGTATAACAACACTAACTTTTGAATTGACACTAACTCTCAAGTTTATTTAGTTGTCTCCTCTCAAACAGAATACCTCCAGGAAAGATTACTAGGTTAGGATCATTAAGAGGTGCTGGTCATGGCAACCTAAATGAAGGGAATCTACATGGTCAGCAGCCACAAGGGGGATTGGGTCAAGTTATGAACTAGATTGCCTAACTTCCGTAAATTGTGAACAACATAGTGGGGTTATTAACACAACAATAACAAGTACAAAATGCCCAATAGAATAGAGTTATAGAGGAGCTAATAAGTTTAGATAGGTTTATTCGGGTAGCAAAAGAGTTCAACCCCAAAGTCGATGACCCAATTGAAACAAAGAACTAGATGCAAGAAATGGAGAAGACCTTTGCTGCCATCTAGGTTCCAAAAGATAAGAAGGTAAACTATACTACATTTAAGTTAAAGGGAGCTATAGCAAGTTAGTGGGAATCAATTCCCAAGCTAGTAGGAGGATGTGTGGATTGGAGGGGGGTTAAAGAATTATTTTACTAGAAATATTTCCCTAGCACCACTAAGGACAAAATGGAAGCTAAATATTATAACTGTAAACAAAGGGAAGAGATTAGTGGAGGAATATAAGGCAGAATTGAATCACCTAATTCAATTCTTACCCTAGGCAGTTCATGTTGATGACATGAATAGGGCAAGGAGATTTGGGAGGGGGTTGGAGCCAAATCTCCAGCATAAAGTTAGATCTTTCCAACTAACCACATATACTGAAGTGATTGATGAGACAAAATTTTTAGAGTAGAGTGGAAGAAGGGTAGAGGAACAACTGAACTGTAAGGTAGGAGTGGCCTTAGGTAAGAGACTAGCCTCTAATGTGATGGTGAAAGATAAAGGAAAGAGGCCCCCAAATGCTCTAAAACAAACCTCTAGTAACCGTAGCCCCTCCTCTACAGATTCAACCAGTGCCTTTAGCACTTCCTTTAGTAGCCCCTACAATCAGGCACTAACCGTTATAGGCCCCATGAACTGAGGGTGTATGTATCACTTATGAGAAGATAGGACATATAAGCTAAAATTGCAATGAAAGGTTAGTCCCATTAATATTCTGCCATACCTGTAAATAGAAGGGACACAAGGCAATCAATTGTACGTAAGGTCAAGTAAGAAATTAAACAGCCCTAACTTGATAGGCAGCAAGACCTTGATAATAGGTATAAGTTGGTAGGTCACAAACAAGAGGCCCTAAATAACAAGTTCCCATCAAGGTGTTTACACTTCAATAACAGCAATACTAAGACCTCCTAGATATGAACACAATTGCAATTACACTTTAAGTACACACCAGCAATGCCTATGTATTATTCAATACTAATGTTTCTCTTTCCTATGTATCTAAATTGCTTGTACATAAGTGTGAATTAACTTTTGAGTATATAGATGATCATTTAACTATTAGTACTCCCTTGGGAGTTGGAAGGACATTAGATAGAATTTGCAAAAGAGTAAGAATAAAGATATTGGGCAGGGTAATGCCAGCAGACCTATTGATTATGGAGATGGTGCAGTTTGATATAATCTTAAGGGTCAATTGGTTGTCAAAATACATTCCACCATTGATTTCCATAACATAGTGGTACACTTCAACACACCTAGGAGAGATTCCTTCAAGTTTAAGTTAGAAGCATAGAGACTAATAGGATTGCCCACTTATGAGTTGTGGGGAAAGAGTATGTTAGCTACTATGACAACTGAAGCCAATGAAGCAATGAAATTAAAGATGGTGTCAATAGTGAGGGAATTTTCAAATGTCTTTCCAAAAGACCTTCTTAGTTTACCTTTAGTCAGGGAAATTGAGTTTAGCATTGATTTAGTACATGATGTTATACCAATATCAAAACCAGTATACAAGATAGTGTTGGTTGAGTTAGGAGAGTTGAAGAAACAATTATAGGACCTATAAGATAAAGGTTTCATAAGACCCAGTATATCTCCTTGTGGTACACCAATCATTTTTGTCAAAAAGAAAGATAGAAGCATGAGATTGTGCATTAATTACAAAGAACTGAACTGTGCCACCATCAAGAACAAGTATCATATCCTTAAGATATACGACCTATTTGATCAGTTACAAGGAGCTCAGGTATTCTCTAAGATTGACCTGAGATCAAGATACCACTAGTTGAGGATTAAGTGGATATCTAAAAGGCAGCCCTTAGGACCTAGTATGGGCATTTTACGTTTCTAGTGATGCCTTTCAAATTGATTAATGCACCTGCAGCTTTATAGATTTAATGAATCTTAGACTTCTTAGATAATTTTGTAATAGTCTTTATAGATGATATCTTGATATATTCCAAAAGTAATGAGGAACACGAAGAGCATTTGAGGTTGGTATTGAGTAGGTTACAAGCAAATAGATTGTATGACAAATTCAAAACATTGAATTCTAGCTAGAGAAGGTGGTTTTCTTAGGTTATATAGTTAACAAAGATGGAATCTCAGTAGACCTAAAAAAGGTGAGAGCAGTAGTAGACTAGCCCAAATCGATGATAGTAACAAACATAAGAAACTTCTTAAGTTTAGCAGGTTTCTACAGAAGGTTTGTAGAGGAATTCTCTAAGATAGCAACTCCTTTCACCATATTAAGATAAAAGAAAGTGAGGTTTAATTGGGATGATAAGTGTGAAGCTAGTTTCCAAAAACTTAAAGGGAAGCTTGTGTACACACCAATTCTAACACTACTCAAGAGTGGGGAAGAACTCACTATTTATAGTGATGCCTCCAACCAAGGGCTAAGTTTTGTTTTGATGTAAGGTGGGTAAGTCATAGTATATTAATTGAAACCATATTAGAGGAATTACTGGCCCCATGACTTGGAGCTAATAGTAGTAGTGTTGGCACTAAAACTATGGAGACACTACCTGTGCGAGGAAAAATGCAAGATTTTCACTTACCACAAAAGTTTGAAGTATATCTTCACACAAAAGGAGCTAAACATGTGCTAGAGGAGATGGTTAGAGTTAATTAAAGATTATGATCTAGAAATCTAATACCATCCAAAAAAAAAGAAAATGTGGTGGCAGATGCCCTTAATAGAAAGAAACAAGCTAATCTTACTACTATAATTACTTCACAACAAGAATTGTTGGATGACATGCATAAACTGGAACTAGATATTTTCACTTAAGAAGTTAGGGTGAAGATGGTCGTGTTACACATCTGACCAACTCTAATGGCTAGAATTAAGACTGCCCAAGTAGAAGATGTGGACATTTAAAAAATCAAGAACAGATTGGAACAAGGTAAGGCTCCTAAATTTAATGTTGACCTAGATGGAGTCTTAAGGTATGGAGCACAATCGTGCATACTAGGAGATGTAGAACTAAAGAATGAAATCATGAAAGAGGCACACTACTGTGCACATACAATCCATCCCAGAAGCACTAAGATGTACAAAACTTGAAGAGTCACTACTAGTGGAAGAACATGAAACAGGAGATAACCAAATATGTAGCAAGGTATCTCACTTGTCAACATATCAAAATCAAACATCAAAGGCCATTTAGAGAACTATAGCCCCTCTCAATACCTAAGTAGAAATGGGAACATGTGATTATGGATTTTGTTATGGCCTTCCTGAGAACTGAAGAGAAACAAGATGCAGTGTAGATGATAGTAGACTGACTAACCAAGTCTACTCACTTTTTGCCTATTAAGGTGGGATATAAACTGGAGAAATTGGCTAAAATTTATATACAGGAAATAGTAAAGTTATATGGAGTGCTAATAACAATAATCTTTGATAGAGATACATAGTTTGTAAGAAGATTTTGGAATAGCTTACATAAAGCTTTAGGCACAAAATTGCAATTAATACTACATTCCACCTTAAGACAGATGGACAATTTGAGAGGACCATCTAGATCTTAGAAGACTTGCTCAAAGCCTGTGCGCTAAACTTTAGAGGTAACTAGAATGAATACATAGCTTTAGTTGAGTTTGCCTACAATGTTAGCTATCAAGCAACTATCTAAATGGCCCCTTCTAAAGCTATATATAGAAGAAAATATAGATCTTCATTACATTGGGATAAAGTGGAGGAAATACATATGTTGCAACTGAAATTAGTCCAAGAGGCTGTGGATAAGGTAAAATTGATAAAACAGATAATACAAACAACTCAGAGGTGATAAAAGGGCTATGCTAATAATAAATGATGCCCTTTAGATTTCTAAGTAAAAGATAAGGTACTGTTAAAAGTTTCTCTAATTAGACGAGTAATCGGGTTTGGTTTGAAAGGGAAGTCAAACCTAAGGTATGTGGGCCAATTTGAAATTCTAAAAAAGATTAGCTTTAGATGGGGTACATATTCTATTTCATGTCTATAAAATTGAGAAAGTTTATATCAAATCTGGATCAAGTAGTGGCTTTGGAGCCTCTAAATGTATAGTTAAATTTATCCTCTATTGAAAGACCGACAAGAATTGAGGATGCTAAGAAACAAGTGTTAATAAGGGGAGTGATTTGTTATGTCAAAGTATAATGGATAAATCAAACAAAACATAAAGTGACATAGGAGCTAGAAGAAGATATGCGAAGGAAGCACCTAGAGCTTTTCCTAGACTTAAGTAACTTTCGAGGACAAAAGTTTTTGTAAGAGGAGGAAAATGTAAATACACAATTATATATATATTTATTAAAATTTAAACCTAAGGTTAAGTATGTAATTATTCTAAAGATATAGGGGCAATTTGGTCTTTTTATAGTCAAGATATATAATCCCCGTTTGACATAATGCTCCCCTTTTTATCATTTGCACAATAGCAATCAAAGAGACACTCATAGAGACCCATAAGGTAACCTAATGAACACCTATAAAGATCGATCCAATTTCATTATGTAAGGATTTTGATCATCAAAATGCTGATTTTTTATGATAGATTCGTGAGTTTAAGTAAAATTGATGACATGTTGTTAGATTTCAAAATAATGAGCGAGATGGAATGGGCATGGGATTAAGTGAATTGAGGAATCAAATCACAAACTAAAATAAGTAAGTGCATAAATCCACATAATGTATTAGGAATAACAAATTAATAGAACTAATTATACTTAGATTCATAGAAATCAGGTTGAAGAGAAAATTAGAGAAGAGGAAAAGTGATTCGTGATGAAACAGTGCAGTACACAATCAGATATACACTCATGTACCTTCCTATGTAGAATTTTAAATGTGTACAAAAAGGTGCACGGTGACGGTAAATGGCCATGTACTTAAGCGTGTCAAATTGTGAAAGTCCACATAAAGGTATATGGCCACAATACACGGTCGTGTACCCTACTGTGTCAAAGTACGTGGCCTAATGCATAACCATGTACCTTAAGAAATTGTTTTACTCGATTTCTTTTCATCTCATTTGAACTCCATTAAACTTAAACACCTAGTACAACCCTAGAATTTCCATCAAAGTAAGAGAAGCGATCCTATAATGATTAAGTGAACAAAATTAAGTAACTTAGACAATACCTAGACTAGTACTAAGAGTTAATTCTTTACATTTTGACATATTACAATTTAGTGGCTAGTCAAAGACAAGTCATGCGTAAGACTTCCCTTTCAGGTATGTGCAATCTTTGTTGTTACATGTGATTATTAGAATAGTTGTGAAACTAGGATAAATTATAATGGATTAGATTAAGCTATTTGTTGGTTGTGTTTAACTCAACCTAGGAGCCCATAGTAGCAGATCCCTAAGGGCATCTTAATGATCTTTGTGTGACATGATCCCCAATGGAGTTGTACATTGAAATGACTTAAGTAGATTTAAGGACTCATGGGTGTTGAGGCCTATAGTAACAGTTCCCAACACCATACTATGTATGAAGTATATATATATAGTTTGGCAAGGTCATAAGTACTCCTTTGTTGTTTTTTGGAGTAAATAAAATAATAAACTACAGTTTGATTGTTTATATTATTTTACTGATGTATGTGACTGAAGTTTTGCTTGGTCATGTGCATATGTTTGTAGGTTATATGTACTAGACATTAGCTCACCCTTTGGGGATTTTTTTTTTTTTTTTTCGCTATAGGCATAGGTGAACACACTTCCTATGATGAGGACCTAGGGTCATATGTGTAGGAAGAGAGCATTGAAGATTTCTATTATTACTATGATGATTAAGCGAAGAAAGAAACTAAAGTTTTTTACATAAACTAAATGGTGACTTCCATTGAAGCATAATAGGCTAGTAAATTTCTAGAAGTTCAATTGTTTCTAGTCTTTGATTAAGAACGAGGTACCAAGATTTGCTTTCAAGAATTTGGTGGTCTGTAATGGGATTTATTTGAATCATTCTAAATTTTGTCAAATAAATTATTCCAAGTGCAAGTAATAATTCTTGTAGGTTACAAAATATTAGCTGAGTTAAGAGCCTTAACGTGTCTTTACCTAGTAAGGATACGTAGAGAATTGTGACATCCTAGGTTCTGAGGCATTGTAATAACCTTTTAAGTTTACTTGAAGCAAATGAAATACTTTTTTTTTTGAAACCCATTTATGTATGATCTATGTTCCATAACATCATAGCGTGCATTCATGATAAGCAGCTTCTTTATTAAGGGATTTACAAACATAGCTCTGACATCCATCACATGAAATGACATAAACTAGAACTTTAGCACAAAATGGCACTTAAAATACAAGTCGTTAACAAAACCAAAACTCCAAAAGTACCTCTTTTCACAACTTGCTTAATAATTCAAATGCATTAAGCTTCTCTTCAAAACCCATATCAAGATTTTACATACTTTAAACCAAATTTACAAACTTCCCATAATACCATTATCTCTTAAACAAAAGTATTTCTTAAACTATTCCATTGACTATTTACACATTAACAAAATTCATTACAGACATTAAAACAAAAGTAATTCCAAAAGAGGTTTCTAGTGCTTGCAATTCACAAGTACATGCTTGTAAACACCCCATTTTTGCCCTAGGAATGAATAATAATCACTAATAATCAATTCTTAATTTTTTCCAATTTTTTTCAATTTTTCTTTAATTTAGCATAAATAATAAAAATATTCAAAAAAATAAAAATAAATAAGAAAACACATCAATTTTGAAAAATGATTTCAGAAATGGCAATAATAAATAGTAAATAATTTTTACAAATTTTTGAAATTTCAAAAAATACAAAAAAATAAAAAAAATCGCATTGCATATATGCAATTTGCGAAATTAGAAAAATCAGGAAAATGGGCTAGCCCAGCTGGTCCGAACCACGGGCTAACGCGTGCGCAGGAGGGCTCGGTCGCAGGTTCGAATCGTAGGGGAAGCAGTTTCCGCGTTTTTAGTTTTTTTACTTATCTAGGACACATGGCAGCATCCGATTGGCTGGAGGAAACGCACGCGTCGGGCGCGTGATCATCTCCTACCTCAGGTCCGAGATTACCGACAAAGGAAAAATTCGAATTTCGACCGTTTCAATTCGATTTTTTGCACAAATCCAACAGATCTTCAACAGAATTGAGATAAACATCATCCAATTGGAATCAAATCGCAACAAATCGATGGATTTACACAAATCGGAGTTGTTTTTTTAACCGAAAATCCGATTAGCTTCGATCGGAGGAAATCCGAGCTTATCCAGCTCGGTTTCAAGCGCCTATAAATAGAGGAGGAGTGGAGGAAGCCAAATCACAAATCACAATTGAGAGAAAGTGAGAAAAGAGAGCAAATCGGAGAGCATCGGAGGAAACCCAAAACCGCGAACCGCTGATCGGAGCCAAGCTGCCACTAGGAGACGTTCTGGGAGCAAACCACCGCCACCATTGGATTCAACACCCTCGAGAAGCTAGGATTCGACACCTCACCCGTTGCAAAAGGCCGCCGGAACGCCGTGAACAAGCACTCCCCACCGCCGTGACCGACCGATCCGACCTGACCCGATTCGACCCGACCGACCCGACCCGCGCACCGACCCGGATCCAGGTAAGTTGGATTTTCTGAATTTTTCCAATTTATTTATTTATTTATTTATTTTTATTCCGATTTTATTTATTATTTGTTATTTATTTATTTATTTGTTTATGTTTTATTTTCTATAAATAGGAAAATGTTAGAAATTAGATTTTTTAGGATTTAATAATGTAGAAAAATAATAAAAATAATAATAATAAATAAATGAAAATAAAAAGATAATAAAAATGTAGAAAAACAATATAAATATTAGAAAAAATAATAATAGAACTTTAGATTTCAAAATAGGATAGATAATAGTTTAGGATAAAATTTTTAACAAAAATTCACAAAAATTATAAAAATCAATAAAAATCATAAAAACTATAAAAATCATGAAAACTTATAAAAATTATAAAAAAATTGTAGAAGAATAATAAAAATCATAAAAATGATAGAAAATCATAAAAATTACAGAAAAAAGAAAAATCGTAAAAATCATAAAAATTCAAAAATTATAAAAATGAGTTTTATCACTTAGACAAATCATTTTCTCCAAATAAATCCAAAATTGATGTTTTTCCTAAAAATCATTTTCAAAGTCAAATTAAAGCTTAGGCTTAGATTTTTTAGAAAAAATCCCAAAATGATAAAAACATAAAGCAAATGAGATTTCAAAATTAAAATTTACAAACACATTAAAATTTTTCAAGAAAAGAGAACTACAGCTTGTTTGATCCTGGATAGCAGGTACATAGGCACTCACTCGGGTCAACCCATAAAATGAAATAAAAAATCATTTTCTTGAAATAATTCAAAAACATAATAAAAGTAACAGAAACACAATAAAACACATTTCTAAATAGGAACAATTTTAAGAGATTAGGTGGTAACCGTAAGGTTTTAATAGGTTAGCCTCCGGACTTAAAAACTCTGGTTTTCCCTTTTCCTCTTTTAAAAAACGAGAAGAGGAAATAACGACGACTAGTGGTCCAAATTAAGATTAATCCGCTCCTTTAGTCTTAATTCAATATTTCCTAACAACAGTTGGGTGGCGACTCCAAAAATCAAATGAAATTCCTAACTCAAGTCGAAGATCTATATTAGATGAGCATAGGGTTTAGTCTATATCGGATTAGGAATGGGAATTCAAAAAAATTAGACTCGACAGGATAGCAACTCCACTGGGGACCCATTCCAGTAGGCTAGCCACCTAAATCTCCTCAAATTGTTCCTTTTTAAGTTTCAATTATTATTCTGTTACTAACTTTTCAGGGATTAGTTAGATTTTAGTTTTCTTTACTGTGGGGCTTGCATGCATAAGTTTGTGTGAATAGATGCGGTCGAACCCGGACCGTCCTAGAAACCTAAGTCGGGGAGCCATTGTGTTGGTTTCGGGCGAAGTGAGTTGATCACCGTTCGGGACCGATTAGGCTACCCCACCCAATGCTTCGATATGGCTTGAGATCCATTTTTCCAAGAATGCGGGAGGCCATAGAGCTTGGGGACCAATTAGACCAACCTACTTGCATACATAGCATCATAAAGGTTGACAGTTGATGACAATGTAATGGTTTGTTGTTTTATTTTGGAGTTCAAAGCTATTTCCCTGTAATGTTTTCATAGTTTTGTTTGTAATTAGGCAATTTCTTATTGTAATAGATGGCTAACACCGCAGTCGACCGCCTCCTCCGCAAAGAAATTCGGGTGTACAAACCTTTGGACCCAAAGTTGGTACTAGACCATTGGTTTACCTTGTACAACCCAGAGGAGTAGGCCTTCATCCAGCAAAAGATCGGCTCCATCCTCTCACTAACAAAGATAGAGGTGAATTTGCCTTTAGTCCAGGCCATGCTCCAATTATGGGAAATCGAACCCGCTGCTTTCTTTATCGGGCCGCATGAGATCACCCCTACCCTAGAGGAGTACACCCAGTTGCTACAGGCTCCAGCATTGACTGATCAAATCTACGCACCAAACCTTGAGGCCGGGCCAGCCGGTACCTTCAGCAGATTATTAGGCATCCATAAGGCAGCAGTCAATAAAGCCCTGGCAGACTGTAATGGATATTGCATACGTATGGATGATTTAGAAGCCTAGTTCATCGCCTGAGAGGATAATGGGGATAGGAAGGACATACTGTGTGGGGACCCCAAAACTTACAGACAGAGAAGGGTGAACGCTTTCATCTTGACAGCCTTCACCACCATACTATTCCCCACCGGGACCTTTTATATTCACTACCGGGTTGCAGAGCTGGTGACCCAATTTCTGGAGGGAAGATCTTACATCCCGGCTCTACTGGCTGAACAGATCCGAAACTTGAATTTCCTCAAGAAGAAAGGCCATGGGATCCTTCGCTCAAGCCTCAACCTTCTACTGATATGGTTTGTAAGCCACCTTAAGTGCTTCGGGCTGAACATGGTCCGAAAAACCTTAGCCCAGCAGGTGGATCTCGTAGACTCATGTATAGAAAAGGTGAAGCTACCCAACAACCTTACCAGCCACAGTTGGGTAGAGGTACTTAGAAGTTTCAGTGCTGAGGATATTCTGTGGACAGCCGGGTGGAGCTGCTGTGACAAAATCATCTTGACCTGCAGAAACTTCCAAGCAGTACCTTTAATCGGAATCAGCGGATGTATTGGATATCACCCCAACTCAGTGGTCCGCCAGCTTGTTACCATCCAAGATATAGTTTATCGGCCCTCACTAGAAGCAGTCACCTTAGAGTACCAAGATCCGAACCTGTTGGTAGCCGAGAAGTTTGCTAAGCTGGCAGAGGTCAAAGCACTTTGGGAAGCCAAAATTGAAAGCCCGAATGTGGACCTCGGGGAATTAGATGGCGAAGTGGGAAAACACCGAGCCACCAGAGATTTTGTAATCCGCCAACTATACTAAACAGGGGAAAGAGCATACCGGGTTCCAAACGTCACCCAACCAAGACCAGACAAGATCAATCCAGAGACAGAAGTATACCTAGAACAGGTTAAGGCCCGAATGGAGGTATACTTTAAAGTTGCAGATCATAAGAATGACATCTGGAAGGGACATTTCAAAGAATCCGACCAAAGGAACAAGGCCTTATAAGCACAATTGGAGAAGACCCAAGCCAAAGTCAAAGAATTAGAAGCTGTCATCAATGGGAAGTCCGAGCCTCCACAACAGAAGACTAAAAGAGCTAGGAAATAGATCATTATTTGTAATCTTTTATTTTGATTATCGAAATCTAAAATTTTCAATATTAATAAAAGTAAAGTTTCAATATTACATTGTCAATCAATTGTTAACCCTTTTATTTTTAGCATCTGCGTGACACATCCATATCATTTTGCATACATCACACTAAAATAAAAAACAAAATGCGCGCCCAGGTATCAAGATAGCTCCCAAGCAACCGAACCTTCCCAGAAGTCCAATTCTCACACGTTCAAGAACAAAAATGGCCAACAGCAGTGACAACCGCAACAACACCATTGCTGAAGCTGCCTTGGACTCCAAGATCATGTCCCTAGAACAAACGGTCCAACAATTGGCTGCCCAAGTTCACCTCCTAACTGAAAGCATCGGCCTCTTGCGCAACACTCAGCCAACCTAGGAAGAGTATTCAGGGGCGAGAAATGGGAAGGCAGTGGAGGGAGAGCCTCCAGAATATGAAGAGATCAATTCCCACCTTAACCCGGCCTTCGAATATGAGCCGAAGGCCAACCAGGGGCCGGCCTCCGATGACCTGAAAAGGGAAATGGAATAGAGGCAGAAGGAGATAGAGAAGCGACTCTTCCAGCAGCTCCATGACAAGATGAAAACGATTGAGGGCCCTGATGGTTTTGAACAAGCCAGAATCACCAATCTGCCAACATACAGGGAAGAGGTATACCCTAAGAAGTTCAAGACCCCAGAGTTCGAAAAGTATGATGGGACCGGCTGCCCCAAAATGCATACCAGGCTATATGCTTAGAAAATGAGCAAGTATACTCAATATAACCAGCTCATGCTCCAGACATTCCAAGACAGCCTCACAAGCCCTGCACTGGTCTGGTATGCCCACCTGGACTTCAACATTGTCAACACTTGGGAGAAGCTAGCCTGGGCGTTTTATGACCAATATAAGTTCAATATCGAAGTCGCCCCATCTGTAATCGATCTGGGGAGTCTCCGAAAAAGGCATGCTGAGCCATTCAAGGAGTATGCTCAGCGTTGGAGAGCTCAGGCCGCCAGGGTAGCAATCCCGATATCTAAAAAGGAATTGACATCCATATTTGTCAATACCCTAGACAGGACCTACTTTTCACACCTGATAGGCCAGACCTCTTCCAGTTTTGCAGAGGTAGTGACTGCGGGATGCTGGATTGAGAATGCCATCACCACCGGCAGACTCCAAACAATGGAGCCTCCTAGGGTCACACCGACACAAAGGCCTTTAGGAGGAAACAGAGCTAAAGAGTCCACTATTAACACGGTCCACTCCAGTAAGGCAAAAAAATATGGGACTCGTGTGACATTCCAGACCACGAGTACCCCAGCCCAACAACCCATGACAGGTCACGCCCAGGCCGCCAGGGCCCCAAGGCAATTCACTCCAATCCCCATACCGCTCAGTCAGGTCTTCGCTCGGTTGAAGGCAGACAACTTAATTAGTTTCGAGCTCCCCAATGACCGGTACAGGCCCAAGAATTTCAACTCAAGCCTCAAGTGTGACTACCATATAGGACAAGAGGGGTATTCTACAAATAGGTGCTGGAGGCTCCGACACAAAATCCAAGACTTAATTGATGCAGGAATCATACAGCTGGATTTCGTGAATGCCTCAGCACCCAATGTCAACACCAATCCACTGCCCAATCACAAGCCCACCATTAATATGATCACATCTGAGGAGTCGATTCCCAAAGAAGCCCCTAAGCAGAATACGATGGAGCAGCAGAAGAAGCAATCCTATCAAGTTCCAGAAGAAGCATCAAAGGCACACATTAAAAATAGGTGGTTAGCCGGAGACCCAACGGTCGGCACTTTGGGAGAATCACACGGGAGATTTCAGTATTTGGTAAATTATTCTTATACCCCGACTAAGTAGGGGCCGCCTAGTGGATGGGGACCAGAATTTGAGAAAGAAGACAACCCGTCAAAGGAAGAGGGGAAGACTATCAACATGATCAACTCTTATCAGAAGCCTAGGGTTATACAGTGCTACGAGGGACAATCAGCTGAGGTACAAATCCTAAGAAAAATATATGTATTCAATGTCTCGATAGCGGTAGAGAATTACAAGGCTGCACCGTTCGACTATCAGGCCCTCGAACAAGAGCGGCCTCTTATGGTGGGAGGCATCACCCGCTTTGGGAGATTATACGATCCAAAGTATAAAGGCCCGACTGAAGAACCCAATGTGGAGAGAGGAGAAGAAGAGGAAGGGGGACTCGCTGCATTTACAAAGATGGTCAAGGCGAGTGAATACAAGATCATGAAACAATTAAATAAAGTTCCAGCACAGATATCACTCATGGGCCTTCTCACAACATCCGAGCCCCACAGGGAAGCACTCTTTAAAGTGCTAAAACAGACTCAGGTCCTAGAGGGCATCGCTACAGACAAAATAGGTCACGTGGCAAACTCCATCTTTACAATGGACCAGATATCTTTCTCTCCGGAAGAGCTAGGAGAGGAGAGAGACCAACATACCAAACCATTATTCATAGTGGTCAGGTGTAATGACACCATTATCTCCCAGGTACTCATCAATAACGGATTATCCCTCAACATTTGCCCATTAGCAATGCTCAATTTGTTGGGGGTTGATCCAAGCAACATAAAACCTAGCTCCATGGTGGTCAGAGCTTTCGACGGATCAAAAAGAAACATAGTGGGGGAAGTGAACCTACCAGTAGAAATTGGTCCACAAGTATTCCACATCGCTTTCCAGGTCCTCGACATCCCAAGGTCTTTCAACTTGCTTTTGGGACGACCTTGGATACATGCTGCTGGAGCCATCCCCTCTAGTCTCCACCAAAGGGTCAAGTTCATTGCAAGCGGGCAGATAGTCACAGTATTGAGCGAACAGGATTATGCCATATACAAAGAGACTGCCATACCTTATATTAGGGAAGAAGGTTCAGAAGACCTAGGGCTGCAAATTTTCAATGAAGTGAACATGGTGACCAATAAGGAGGGCCATCAGTTTAAAGAGGGGTAGCATGGAACGTTTGGACTGGGGTACATTCCTACGGCCGCAGAAGAAGCGCAAGCAAGAGGTGTCAAAGGCAGAATGAAGGGGAAGCCGATCGACACCCAGATGTGTATCCTACCTCTCCAACAAACTTTCCAAAAGGCAAACATCATTCAAGAGCTTCAGATAAACGAAGAGGACGACAACAAAGGGAAGTCAATCCCCCACACGTCCAACCAGCATCCGGCTCTGAACAATTGGTTTTGTTATCCTATCAGTAGCGCTAGGTTAGCTCAAAAGTAGAGAAAAATTATTAAGCAAATTTTATTAAGACTCTTTATCAAATTCAATTACAGTTTGTTTTCGTCTTATATATATGCTTTCACTTTTATGTTATTCAGATCTCCTACCATCGAACATCAGGGATATTTCGCGCAGGTAGAAAGTAAAAACGCTGATATCGTTTCCAATGCTGCTAGGTCAGTTGTTGAAGGCGATATCCTAGACCACGAAATAATACAAGAAAATTGGCAAAAACATGAACAAAGCGGAATTTCGATCGACGAGCCTATGGAGACAGTAAATCTAGGAAGCATGGAAAACCCTAAGAACCTCAAAATCGGGACCAGTTTGAGTGCCAAGCAAAAATGTGAGATAACCGAGCTATTAA